>JAOTON010001031.1:600000-998171 GCA_034440635.1 Lepas anatifera | reverse complement strand
GTAGGTCAAAGGACCGACACTGCCCGCCGGATAGGAATATCTGAACCCGCATAGAAACTCATTAACATTGACCACCCCTCGGTCATTAAATAAGTCGTCGATTTGTATTTCAGTGAACACCAACAGGAATATCACAATTATAGGTGCAGTCATGTAAGAACAGCTGGTACAGTACATACACGTGTTGTTACACAAAAGCACAACACCTACGCGATGAGCAGTTACAAATTACAGAAAAATGAAATGTAAGATATATGTAATGTATATGACTCCATTTTTACCCACTGTCATGGTCCGTGTGCGTTTACACGAATGGCTCCAGAGCGTCCGCAAACTGCCTGGCAGCCGATTTAACACCCGCATTGACGAGGGTCTGAGCCACCTTCGCTTTTGACGGGGGTATCCGACCCCTAAGATTTTGGATAAACACGCTAGGTAGCGAAACACGGTAAACGGCGTTGAGTACCCGATTCACTTCTCTATCGAAATTATTAATCCATTTTTGTCAGGTCACATTTAAGTTCACTAGATGTCAAGACATGCCATCATAGGGATAACATGTAAATGAAGGGTTTCGGTCATTTCATCTGAACAAGTAAAGATAGAGCAAAGCAATTTAGACCATTGGAGTCCTCGCAGCAAGCCGAATCGATTTAAATATATATATATATATATATATATATATATATATATATTTAAACCGATTCGGCCTGCTGCGAGGACTCCAATGGTCTAAATTGCTTTGCCCTATCTTTACTTGTTCAGGTATATATATATATATATATATATATTATGACCTTGCTGGGTCAAATCAGATCAAACATGTGATTTGACCTGACCTTTGGTCAGATCAAGGTAAGATTAGGTCAAAATGTATATCATTAGAATTGCAAAGACAATGCAAATCTAATGCAGATAAAATAAACGCTCTATTACCGTCCATTACTATGTTATTCAGTTAAAACCATTTTCCCATCTATTTCCAATGGAGAGGTCATGGTTCGTACCTGACCTTAGGTCATCGATATCAAAAGTGCCGGAGCATGTTTTAGAGAACTCTGGGTCTATTGTATGATATAAGTTTCAATCGGATAAGTTCATCCTGTTCTGACTTATGCTGTCTTAAACGTTTTTAGGTCAGGTCACTTTACCTGTACTTGTCACCTGACCTGAGACGAAAAGGTATACCAAGTACGGCGACACTATGCGCCGCCGTTTCTATACCATCTCCAAAAACCCGAGGGGGGCGGGCGGGTACCCGCCCCCGTCAATGCGCGTGTTAAAAATGCAAACACAATCAGGAAAGAAGTCAACGTCTCTGTGCGAGTTAAGACAATCATTTGTGAGCGAGGGAATTCTGCAGAAGAGAGATCCCTGAAGACTGTTCACCCTGACGTGTGGAACATCCTATAGCCTCTGAGTTCGGGATCTACGTGCTTACACTAACAAACCGCAACACGTCGTAATCTGATGACAATCACGACAGCCAGAGAAAACGTTGTGCAGGTGCAGCAAGTCATATTGCGCTAGCCGCGAACGGATTGATGGAAGCTTGAAATGGCGTAAAAGCGTGATGTAGTCGGTGGCTGTAACTTGTTCGTCTGACTTAGCCGTCAACCACATAAGAAGCTTGTGCTGTATACGCTCAATGCGGTAACAGCTGTGCCAGTCCTACGGCTGGCAGCCCTACCGCTGGCCACGTCACACAACCCTATTCCAGTATGGACTGCACATGAGCGAAGTGGGCACTAGTAGCCGACTGGCATCGCAGCGCGCCTCCACATGTATGCACATTGCGGGATTTGCATGCTTCTTATTAGAAGCCCTAGCATACGATTAACTCTGGCCACCACCAAATCAATGGGTCTCGCGAATGTCAACCAGGAATTGAGCAAGAAACCCGGGTCTCGAGTCACCGTGCGACGCCCCAAGACTGTCACCCAATGAATGCGTTGCCAGAATGGGAGAATTTCGAAGAGTGAATGTGACCAGGTGACATTTTTCAGCGTTCAGTTTCAAAAGTCGGGATTTCGACCACACGGAGAGTCGGCCCAGGTCCGCCTACTGGTCATTCACGAATACGTCCCCACAGGTAGGAGCATTGACGGATTGTTGTATGTCATTTACACTAACAACATCTAAAAACTCCATTTTTCAAATAAATTAAGAAATCAAATTCAAATCGTCTCGCTTATTCATATCACGCTGAAACGTTGAAAGCAGTAAACAATATTAGCAATAGCTCTTGGTGGCATAAAACTGCATATACGCCACTTTAGTTCCCCGGCCGACGTTGCCTTAACCAGTGCAGTGCAGAGGGTTCATACGTCAACGCTTCGGTGGGGGTTCTAAAATGCCCCTCCCCTGAGAGCTCAGAAACCAAGAGAGTTAGAAGAACGCCCGTTGGGAGGAGGGAGGTGAAGGCGACAGTGATTACCTTACGACAAGGTTTCACTGACCTAGTTCTATATCTTCAAGGTCAAACGAGGTCGTAAATGTCAAATCTGGCCCGTGCAACAGACATATTGGGAAATGCCGTGATTATGTGGAAAAATCCGGGAGTATACCACAAACGGACAACGGTCATAGAGATAAGGTCCCACAAAAGATGATAATGATGATGATGAAATAGCTTGTTACAAGCGCTCTGGCTCGCTTCGCTGAGCCCAGTACCCCTGTTGTAAAAAGCTGTTAGTAGAAAGCAAAACTGAAACCCTATCCATCTGTCTCAAACCCTTAACTCAAACCCTATCCCGAATTGATGGTTTTCCCTACCTCATATCTATTCTTGCCCAGGCAGCATAGGACCTCAACAGTTTGTGCGTCATTATCCCCACCCCCTAAAATTTGGCCTATCCGTCGTTCCAAGGTTCCTCAACGACGTTCCGCTGTGAAAATATGTTATGACATAACCGAACCTCACCTAACCTTGTTCCTATGCAGCTAGCCGACCTGCGGCGCACCTAACCTTCGGTCAGGTGCCTCCCCAACCTGCAGTGCAACGTTACGCCTTCGTCGGCTGCGGCTGCGCCGCGCCTCCTCAGGCCCCGGTCCGCGACCTATACTCGCGGACACCCCACGGCTTCGCCGTGAATCATCTCCTTCCCTTGCGTAGTATGCTCCTCACTGCTGGGGTCTTTCTTCACCGAGCGAATATGTCTTGATAGTTATGAGCATTAAAACACTTAACACAGAATACAGTGGCATGTACTTAATGGAAAAGAGAATATTACGAGGCACCATCTCCAACATGTTTTGTATTAAATGCAATGTTTAGAGTAAACATCGGCCAAAAACAACGAGAAAACATTCAATAAGATCCAGAAAGCAGCCCTCACCCCAGTGGACCTCCGAGCCGCCTTCGTCCTGGTGGGGGGGGGGCGTCTCAACACCCCTCTGAACTCAGCCCCTATGCAGGATAGCGAAAAAACGCGGAAGCTGCTGGATATATCGTACAAATCCATGAAGAAACTTTATCAGTCACTTTTTGGCTCAGGTCAATATTGAGGTCATAACATGTCAACGAAAGTGGCATTTTGAGGAGCGTTTTTGGACTCTAGCGTCTAGCAGAGTTGGGTTACAATCATTTTTTAGTCATCATTCGCTTCCTCTTATCACGGCGGATCGAATGATGTATAATACGACCATACTAGGTCAAAACACAAAAAGACCTGACCTCAGGACATGTCGAGGTCACTTTTTAACCTATTAAAGTCAATATGCATATCAATCGACTCGCAATAGCAATCCAAACGCAATGATATCAAAATAAAAGCTGCATCATCATTTCATGCCAAATTATTGGCCTAAGTCTGAAAACTGCTTAAGTAGCCACAGATGACCTTCCACAGTTTACAGGTAAAACAATTGCAATATGAAGCTGGAAAGGGGCCCAGGATACTACGATTTGAAGGATATGAAAGTATTCTCAGCTGTATGTATCTACCTACACAAATACAGCCCAATTTCTGTTTTTTATGTATTTCCAATGGAGAGGTCATTGTCCGTACTTGACCTTAGGTCATCGATATGAACAATTCCCGAACACATATTGTAGCACCCGGTGGGCCCATTATGTGGTAAAAGTTTCAAATTGGGGCCGGGGTGGCCTAGTGGCTTCGTTGCCAGTCTACGAATCGGATAGCATGGATTAACGTGGGTTCAATCCCCACGGCGGGAAACCGCCTTCCGTGTCCGATCTGACCCGGTGAAAAGGATCCTTAAACACCCACGCCAATAATCGCTGTAATTGGGCAAGTGTGCCTGTTGGGAGTGGTCCTAATAAAATAAAAATAAAATAAATCCGATAGATTCACCCATTTCGTACTTATGCCACATTAAAAATTTTGGGGGTGAGGTCACCTGACCTGCACTGGTGACCTGACCACTAGTGATGCCATACGTGGAAGGATTACCTGTACAGATTCGACGCATATCTTCTGAATTCAACGTAAGATCATATTTTAAGCCCCATCAGACGATCCAACGATTACTGGTCAAATCAAAGGACAAGATAGACAACGGGACAAACCAGGCGTAGTATATAAAATGAAATGTATTGACTGTCCAAAAATATGAATTAAAGAAAGCAAGAGAATGATGGAAGTACGACAAGACGAACACCAAAAATTATTACAAAAACTAATCCGAGAGTCAATCGACGAAAGAGCAGCGGAGGCCACAGCGGAAAATTCGTTTAAAAAGGAACATGATATCAAGTGGGCCGCTACAACGAATATATCCTTCGAATGAAGACAAAAACAACGGAAAATAAAAAAGGCAACTTACATCGAGACCACCACGAGCCTGAAAATGAATAAGAGATCGGTAAAATTACCATTTTTTCCTGAATTTTTAACGTTTTGTAATGCCCGTCTAATAAATTTAAGTGAAAATAAAACAGGAAAACCACGTGTTAAGAGAAAATAATTCTGAAGTTATTCGTCATGTTCATAGTTAAGGTTGTTGTTTCTCAGTGCATTGTCTTCGTTTTTTTCGTATGATTTGGTACATACTTGTGTCATTTCAGGACAAATCGTCCAGGTAGGCACCAAAAAGTTCATCATGACCACTAAGATTTCCATCAAATTTTGTACCCAAGGTCCCCTATACAAAAAAAAAAGTTGGGCCCATATTCAGGTCACAAGGTCAAAGAGGTCACCAAATAGAGGTGATCAAAATTTCGAGGTCAACGCAAACATTGAAGCAGAAATAAATTTTTATCTTAAAAGTGGCTGATCGAAATCAATTAAATTCTTATCAATGGATAGACCATACAACGGGCTATATTAGAAAAATAAACTTTGACCTCGGGCCATGTTTTGACCTCAGGCCCTAGTGACCTCTTCTTTAAAGTAATAATTCTTTGAAAGTCCTATTTCAAATTTTTTATTTTTTTCACTGGGTGGTCCTCAGGGTATAAGCTAACCATTGGTGGGTGAATTTCTTTGTAACTCAGATTGAGGAAAAGGTCACAGAGGTCATCGCCTAGGGCAAAACGCTCACTGGAAGTATCATTCGTGCGGATACGCTACAACATGGCTGATGTGGATGTCAAATGAAAGCTGATCACTTACCTACCACAGATTTTGCACCATTACTCGTGCCTTGGATCTGAAGCGACCCTTGTAACCTGACTAAGTGACCTTAGCTTGACCTTACATGTCATTTAAAAGACGAAAACGCAAACACGTCTCGTCCGATTTCAATTCAAGGCTTGACAGGTTCGTGGTGCTCCGGATATGTTGGAGCATTGCAAAGCCATGCCCAACTCTGGTGACCTAAGTTCATGGCCTAAAATGACCTCTGCTATTCTATCCCATTACACCATAGTCAAGACGCCTACCAGTTGAAGGGTCATTTGGACACCAGTTCGTTGTTATCAGATGCTTTACACATGTAAAGAACCTGTGGATGTAACATGAAACTTCCCAGTGCAGTGGTATAATTGGTCTTGAGTTGTACAAGTTGCGGCAATAAATATGCAGTCACAAACAATACCAAACGACGAAACTCGAACGAAAAACAATTTGAAACTCGAAATAAACAAAACGATATAAACCGCCGAAATTTGGACAAAAACATCTTGTTTCAGAGTCTGATATGCACATCATTTCATTAAACATTTTTCACTTCCACGCAGACTTCAGCCCTGGACACTTCGAACACAGGGCTCATCAGAGGACGACATAGGTTACGCATCAGTTGTTCTCATGCCCAGTGGAACGATGCAATTGAATGTTTTAGTGTCT
This sequence comes from Lepas anatifera, assembly GCA_034440635.1. Taxonomy (NCBI): domain Eukaryota; kingdom Metazoa; phylum Arthropoda; class Thecostraca; family Lepadidae; genus Lepas; species Lepas anatifera. The sequence goes on along the minus strand of JAOTON010001031.1, from coordinate 991,920 downwards.
TTTACCAGCCTGGATTCACGGAACCGCTTTTCCAGCTCGTTGGCCATACTGGCTAAAATGCACTCGTCACAAAAATAACATAATATTATCCATAATCTTGTGTTGCAGTGAACACAAGATTGTTCAGCACATAAAATGTATTCAGTCACTGTTATTTTAAGACCCTCTCGATATACGGCACACTTCATAGAGCCACCGATACCATCACACACCTTTCTTTCCTTGTGAAGTGGTGAAAAAGTACCACGTACGCTCAATGCCATAATCTGGTAGATGGCGACAGATATTCAACAAGTTGTACCGGTTTTTAAACTGTCCGGCGCAACCAGCTGGGAATTAATGTAGTTTTTGGATGCCCAGACGAGAGTATCAGACGTGTGGAATTAGTACGGACAGAACGGTTGTGAATTCCGCTCTGTTGTGCATTGGCGGACGCAGGGGGAGGCCATTCCGGCCATGGTCCCCCCCAAAGCGCTGGAGGGGGGCCGAACTATCTTTTGGCCCCCAAACGCCGGAGAAATTTTTGAAAAAAGGAGTTTATACTAGGTCTGTAGAACAAAAATATTCGCTCCACCCCCCCCCGGGACGAGAGGCAGACATGAGTTTGGCCCCTCCCAAAACTCGAGTCTGCGTCCGCCCCTGGTGTTGTGCACGAGAAAATCAGAACTAAAGCAAAAAATTTGCTGGCTCTTACAAGTGTAAAGAACCAATGGATGTATTTCCAACACTGAAGGTTGTCTAAATGAAAACCCTGCGTTGAATCCTGTGCGAAAATATTCAAATAATTTTTTCTTCAAATATGTTTTGTCCCAATTTTGATGGTTGATATTGTATCAGATGTTAAAACTGTTTTTCGTTCTAGTTTTTTTTCGTTTGGTATTGTTAAAGATTGCATATTTATTGCCGCAACGCGAACAACTCAAGACCAATTATACCACTGGGAAATTTCATGTTCCAACTATAGGTTCTTTACATGTGTAAAACGTTTTTCATTTTCATTTATTTAGCACATTTTGTACGGGTTGCGTCTCCCATTCACAGACAAAGTGAAATCCTAAAAACCCAACTAGAACAATAAAAATGATGGTCATAAAGCTCAAACATATTCATACCAGATTCAAAAGTCATACAGTCGGGTAGTTCTAGTTCTAAGATAAATATAAAGACGTAAAGTCACAGGTGAAAAAGCTTGCATGTTATGGTTGTGTTTTTGGGCCCTATAGGCTGAGAGAGTTGAGCTAGAACCATTTTTAGGCACCATTCGCTTTCAAAGTCCAACATGAACCTGGCAAGGGGCCCACGATGCTAGGGTTTGGGGAATATGAATGTATTCTCAGGTGTATCTACACAAATACAGCCCAATTTTTGTTTTCCCATTATTTTTCGAATGAATAGGTCATGCTCGGTATTTGACCCTAGGCCATCAATATAAAAAATACCGAAACATATTTTGTAGCACTCTGTGGGCCCATTATGTGATATGAGTTTTAACATGCGCATTGACGGGGTCTGAGCCACCTTCGGCTTTGACAGGGGGCTCGGGTACCCCCCCCTCTTAAGATCTTGAGAACCATGCTGGATAGCGAAAAACGGTAAACGGCGTTGGGTAGCCCATCTACTTTCCTATAGAAAATATTTAAACCATTTCTTTCGGGTCACATTTAAGGTCACTAGAGGTCAAGACATGCCATTGAAGAGATAAAATATAAATGAAAGTTTTCGGCCATCCCATCTGAACAAGTAAAGATAGGCCAAAATAATTTAGACCATTAGAATCTTCACGGCAAGCTGAATCGAGCGATGTATAATATGAACTTGCTGGGTCAAATCAAGCAATGCCAAATTAGGTCAAATTGCGTATCATTAGAACTGCAAAGAAGAGCCAAATCTAATTCTGTTAAAATAAACGCTCTACCACCATCCATTACTAAGTTTTTTTAGATAAAACGGTTTTCCTCATGTATTTCCAATGAAGAGGTTATGCCTTGTACATGATCTTAGGTCATTTATATCAAAAATACCGGAACAGATTTTAGAGAGCTTTGAGGACCCATTATGTTGCATTATGCACTCCAGTTGATTCCTTGGTCTATTCTCGATGTTGTAGATGTTGCTGAGGCGGTAAATCTACTCTATTGTCTTTTCGAAGCTGCCATATCTGACTACATTCCTGTAGTCCGCAGAAAAAGGAAATGTCCGCCGTGGTTTGACCGGGAACTAAGGTAGGCACTGAAAGAGAAGGATCTTGCCTTCAGGCGGTTCAGGCGGAACAAATGTGACAACTTGTCGGATGAGTTCAGGGAGAAGAGAAGTGTTTTTTGGAATATGGCCAGTGAATACATTGCCGGTCTCACGAACGACTTTAAAACTAACCCAAAACGATGATGATGATTGGGGTTTTCGGGCACGTCAGAACTAACGCAAAACATTTTGGGTCTTTTTAAAGTGCTTAAAGGGAGGTAGGAAGAGTATGTCAGTGTTACCTGCTGATGGTGGTATTGTCACTGACGATGGGGAGAAAGCAAATGTACTGCACCGAACGTTTGCAAACAAATGTTACAGATCCGCGTGTCACGCACCCTTTTCCGGAGGTGCTAGCTCGTGAGCTGCCTGTGTTATCTGAGCTACGGTGCAGTGACCGAGAGGGGAAGGCTGTACTGCGTGACATGCCAGTGTATAAGGCCTGCGGACCAGACGGTGTAAGTGCCAGAGTAAATCATGAGTGTTATGAAGAGCTTTCTGTACCACTAACCCGACTCTTTAATATGTCGCTAGCCAAAGGTGTCTTTCCGAGGAGATGGAAACAAGCCAACGTTATTCCCATTCAAAAAAGGCTGCCGTAAAAGCCCGGCGAATTACAGATCTGTATCCCTGGTTCCTCTTTGTTTGAAAGGCAGTAGAGAAATTGTACATACGTCCCTATTGAGTCATGTCCAACCGGCGCTGTCTCCTACACAGCACGGCTTCGTGGAGTGACGGTCCTGCGCGACCAGGGATCTCAGACAGACTGCATTTACACTGATTTTACTGCAGCCTTCCAAAGTGTTAACCACACCCTCTTGCTTCACAAGTTTTATCATTTATTTCACATAACTGGACCTGCCTGGAATTGGCCCTACTCTTATTTACATGACAGAGCTCAGCGTGTGATTGCAAATGGAAAATGCTCTCACTGGACGGCTGTAACCTCAGGCACGCTGGAGGGCGGACTGCTGTCTCTATTAATCTTCGCCATGTATTTCAATGATCTTCCGGTCCAAATTAATTCTCACTGTCTCATGTTTGCCGATGATGTCAATTTTTTCCCTAAAAAATTTAACCCGGTGGAAGACGGAGTCGCCTTGCAAGATGACCTGAATCACCTGATAAGATGGTCCCATTCCTGGAAACTAAATTTGAACCCCTCAAAATGTAAGTAATTTACGATTACCCTGAAAAAGCCTCCAATTCATACTAACTATTTCGTTGAGAACACTGCCCATGAGCATGTGGACACCATCAGGGACCTTGGTGTTATTCTGGATAAGAAACTAACATTTGCACCTCACATTGATTCAATAGTTAAAAAAGCTAACATGTTTCTCGGTATTTTGATCAGATTATTCCAAAAAGCAAGAGTACGACCTGGTGCTGGGGGAGGCATCAGTTTGGCCTCCGTGCGGGCGTCTTGTTGCACGCATGTTAGGTCAGTATTAGAGTACTGCAACGTTATATGGGCAGGGGCTGCACGCGTTCGCCTGGATGGTGTGGAGAGAGTGCAACATAAGTACAGTGTGCTGGGATCTTAGTGGAAATTTGATGGAATCTAAATTAGGCCAGATTAGTATAGAAAATGTAGCTGTCGGGAAGATATTAGCAAAACATTGCAAAGCAAAGCATTTAATTAAGATATTGTTTGAATACTCAGTGCATCTGGTATTTGCGTATTTAAGAAAAGTTTTCAAGTCACAACTTAAAGTTAAGCCTACGCTAAACGTTGCGCGCGCTATTATTCTTTGTACACCACTCTAATTTATTCAATATAAATGTTTGATACTGATTAATATTTCCAGCAAATGACAAACGAATCAATGAATCAGTGAGCAACGCAGACATAGATACATAGACATGACATGATTAGTTTATGAAGGAGTTTCACCTTCAGATATGGTAGCCTTCTTGAGGTGGTCAATATGAGACGTCATGAACGCGTCATTTGCCTGTTTGGTTCATAGATTTGGCTGTAAAATTTTGACCAATGAAGCTGTATGGAAATGTCGCCCCATGGTTTTACTAATTGTATTAATAACAAAATCCATGACCAGTAACAATATTAAAAAGTAGCGTTAAAGCGAAGTCCCCCATGCAAACAGTGCACGTTAACCTGCACTAGAAATTATCATGTCTGAGCACAGAGTAGTAAAAATGTAGGTTTAGTCGGATAAGCGTGATTCAAATTGCTCGTAGTAATAGTTAGTGTTTTCAAAATTGAGACAGTTTGCTATTTGTGCAACAATGTCCATACCTTTTTCCATTTTTATTTTTATCTCTTTATTTGCCTCTGGTGTGAAAGCTGGACACCTACAGTGTACAATCGATCGACTGCGCAACAAGATCTTTAATCTTGAAACCCGGATTAGCAGCCTACAAGCGCAGAAGGAAAGCTGCATTAGCCAGAAAAACAGTCTGACTCGTAATATTTATCAATTGGAAACACAAAAAGATAAGCTAGAAGCCGAAAATGGCAGGCTTAGTGAAGAAAACCACAAACTCCAAGCAGGAGTTAACCAATTTCCCAGTGCCCGACCACCCAAATGTCGATGTCCCGGGGGCTGGAAAAGACATGGTTTGTGGTGCTATGTCTTCGTGCGATGGCGTGCTGCGTTTAACGTTGCCGACAGCTACTGTATTCGACGCGGTGGCCGTTTGGCCAAGGAGGAGACTTGCAACAGAGCTTTAATACGGCGGATAACATTTCAGCATGGCACCGGAAAAAGAGAAGCCTGGATTGGGGGACACCTGCAGCACGGCCAGTGGACCTGGCTGCGAGACGGGTCGCGTATAACAAGTACGGACTGGCAACCTCCAGAACCCAACAACTTGAAAGGAAAAGAGGATTGCATCGAAATAAAAACTGGAACCAGGCTACCACAGGGATGGAATGACATCAGGTGCAACAAAAAGCTTAATTTTGTCTGTCAAAAGAGCTGTTTAGCTTAGGAGCTCCTTCCTACTTATGGGAAGAGTTGGGAAGGGTTAGAAGTATGGGAGGAGTCCTATGGTGTGCTAAACTTGTATGGGCAAAAAGTGGTGTGTAATTACTAATTTGCTTGCATGCTGTCCCAATGAAGCAAGAAATCTCGCAAATTTGTGGGACGATCTCAATATATTTACAGATCACGCAGTTTGTTCAAGTTGTCATGAAACGAAAAAATGAATAAACATTAAATGCTCATCAAGCGTCAATTAACAATAAAACCTCAATGTTTCAATGACTGGCGGCGGACCTGAGGGGGGGCACCTAGGCACGGTACCACCCGTTAGATCAGGAATTTTATACACTAACCCTATGGCGTTTACTGGAAAGGTCCCCTTCAATTCGGACGTTTCGCCGCCACTGGTTTCAATCTATGGTCTCTTATGTTGATAGGAGCATGATGATAATTTGATAAGGTGTCCACTTCACTGGCCTCTGGCACGTTGGGCCAGAGGTACAGGCTGGGGAAAAGGGTTTATTAATGATTGATCAGGTTAACTAGCGCAAATAGATGGATTGATTTTAGGGGTACGTACTGGGGTTGGGGTTTTGAAATATTCAAATAATTATTGATAATTATTTTCTACAGCTAGACGTATTCTCACTCGACGCTTAACGTTGGGCCAGAGGTACAGGCTGGGGAAAGGGTTTATCAGTTATAAACCATATTAACTAATATTATGCAATGGATTGAGTTAAGGGATAAGTTGACCCTGACCACTAAGTAAAATCTTAATTAAAAAATTCTAGCGAGGCATTTATAGTAAAATATTACATCAGGCTGAATTAAAGCGGAAAGTTTGCAGTCATCACTCCAATCTAGTATCATGTGTACTAGAGGTAAGATAGAGCGTTTATCATAACTGCAATACATTTTACTTGTCTTTGCTGTTCTAATTATATACATTTTGGCCTAATTTAACCTTGACCTGACCGCAGGTCAGGTCAAATGACATGTTGGACCTGATTTGACCTAGTAAGGTTATATCATATATTATTCGATTCGGCTTGCTGGGAGGGTTCCAATGGCCTAATTTTTTTTTTTTTTACTTGTCCAGATGTAATGACCGAAAACCTTCATTTACCTGCTATCCCTATGATGGCATGTAATCACCTCTAGTGACCTTAAATGCGACGTGACAAAAATGCTTGAAATATTTTCGATAGAGAAGTAGATGGGCTACCCAACACCACTTACCGTGTTTCGCTATCTAGCGTGGTTCTCAAAATCTTAGGGGGGGCTGATACCCCCCGTCAAAGTGAAGGTGGCTCAGACCCCCGTCAATGCGAAGGTGGCAACCCCTCAAAGCAAGAGACCCTAAATCAGGTGCTAGGCAGTTTGCGAACGCTCTGGAGCCATTCGTGTAAACGCACACGGACCATGACGGTGGGTGAAAATGGAGTCATACACATAACATATATCTTACATTTCATTTTTTCTGTAATTTGTAACTGCTGATCGCGTAGGTGTTGTGCTTTTTTGTGTAACAACACGTGTGTGTACTACGACTCCATGTAGTGTCACATAGTATGTGAGTTCATGTTCCTTTGCAGCACGGAGAAGGAACCCGATAAACTGTAGTGTGATTTTCATAATGAATACCCGGCATGATGGTGCCCCCAGCATGGTGTACACCACAGTCTTCTGCGTCCTTGATGGTAGTCCTTGCATTAGCCGATATATCCGTAATATCATGCCTTCTAGATACAACATGTCCGTCATGCTCGTCTTAGTAACTGCCAATCTGTAGCTCAGTATTGGCTCCACATATATTTTCCATGTGGTATAGAGAGTGAGGGGGCTCTTTCTTCTAATACTCAATCCATGGTCACATCTTGCATACAATGCCCTCCTGGCTCGGTTCATGGAATTTTCGATCCGTTTTTTGGCTACCGCTCGAGGGGACATGGCGATGCCTAGGTAAAAGTATTCGGCTGCTTCATCAATAACCTCTTCTCCCAGTCTCCACTCATTGCACGGGCCTGTGCCGTAATCGAGGATCTTTCTCTTTGCTGCATTATACTTGTATCGCCAGATGCAGCTGTGGTTGTAGGCAACATTCAGCATTTTCTGCAGCTCGTCCGTGCAGGTGCTGATGAGAACCTCATCGTCCGCGTAGGCGATAACAGGGACCTTCCTCCCACCTATCGCTGCCCCGAGCCTGTTTTCACCAGCATCTGAATCTTATTGTCCATGAAGACCGTTAGCATACCAGTAGACAAGACTCCGCCCTGCTTCAGACCCTGTTCTATTTTACCTCCCCCAGATGTGGTACCATTAACCTTAACTCTATATGAAACTCTCGGTAGAGGTTCCGGAGTATGGTTACCAGCGTCGGCGATATTCTTAAGCATATAAGCTTGAAGAGCAGACCTTTATGCCATATGGAATTGAAGCACTTCCGCACATCAAGAAAGGCGACGTAGAATGTTTTCCCCAAGTCCCGATTTGCTGAGATGATTTCCTGTAGAATGAAGTTGGCCTGCAGGGTTCCCCGGTTCCTCTGATAAACAAACTGGAGTTCTGAAGGTATTCCTGTCTCAGGCATCCCAGTAGCCGGGCGCCGGACAATAGTGTTCTCAAATACCTTGCAGAAAGTAGTCAGTACCGAGATGTCCCTACAACTGTCAGCCACTGCAAGGTTACCACCCTCGCCCTTAAACACAGGTGTTACATGTCCATTCGGGTATGCTTCCCGTTGCTAATATCTAATTCAAACATCTTGCTAATGCTCGACCGACCACACCACCCGCCTCCTTCAAGTGCTCTGGCGTGATAACAGATAACAGATAACAGATTTATTCGAAGATGATCCACATCAAAGTGCGGCTTTTCACACATTCACGTCATATCATAAAAAGGTTCAATGTAGGCTGAGACTAAAAACACTCATACTCATAAAATCACACATAACAATGAGCTGTGGGTATAAGAATGTAGCTCGATGCTACTCTAAAATTTATAACAAGGCCTGTTTGAGTTCGGTCTTAAAACTCGACGAGCCAGGTAAAAGTCCAGTCCGGTTGAGCAAAGTCACTCCACGAAAACATAGCCGCCGTCGACCTGCCTCGGTGCGTATCGCCGGCAGGGTCCGTTGACCCGCGCGCCGGGTATGGTGATCATGCAGCTGGTTGGCTTGCCGGCCCATGGTCTCACACAATTTAGGTGGCTGTCCTGTCACAATCACTCGCTCCACTGCGCACACTGTGTGGTAATCAATCATCTGCTGGGCAGACTGCCAGCCAAGCTGCTCAATAGCATCCGTGATGCGGTCAAACCTCCTCCTCCCAGTCACAACACGAGCACAAAAGTTAACAACTTTTTGCAGTCGGCGGACCTGAGTCATGCCACATGAGCCGTACACAGATATGCAATGTCGCAGTATTGAGATAACGAGGGCTTGCACAACAGTTGCTAGTACGTTCCTAGGTAAAACATGACGTGCATGACTAAAAGCTATGAGGATCCCAGTGCATTTATGTGTTAATTTGTCCACGTGATTTTCGTAACTGAGGTGCCGATCCATTGTGAGACCCAGATTTTTGACGATCCTGTCCTCTCTAATGGTTGTGCCGCAGAAACTCAGGGTAACGGGTTGCAGGTCGCGCAGCATTGCCTTAGTGCCCAATACAATCATCTGTGTTTTATCGGTATTCAATTTCATCCCGTTAAAGCAGAACCAGTTGCATATATTGCTGAGTGCAGTCTCCATGCGTTCAATTATGTTTGCGAGATCCCGTTTTTTGCCGCTAACTAAGACCTGTGTGTCGTCGGCGTATTGTACCAGAGTGACATCGCTCTCAACACACAGGCTCAGGTCGTTGGCGTATAACATGTAAAGCAAACATGAGGCGGCACCCCCTGATATACGCCCATGTTGTTTTCGCGCGTGCCTGACATAAGAAAGGATGAGCCATCGGCGCTTTTGACTTGCACCTGTTGAGTATGTCCCTTGAGATACGCACGAAACCAGTCTGTATCTATGCCATATGCTGAAAGTTTTTGAAGTAATTTGTGATGGGGAAAGACATCAAAGCATTTTGAGAAATCAGCCAGTACCAGGACAGAAATTTCGCCTTTATCCATAGCAGAGAGAGCTTTATCGGTAATTACATGAAGGGCCGATTCGGTAGAGTATCGTTTTCGATAGCCGTGCTGTGCGTCCGAGAGGAGGTGATTTTCTTCTAAGTAGTTGGAGAGCTGCTGCTGCACAACACGCTCGACTAGTTTCGTGACGGCAGGTAGGAGTGAAATAGGTCTAGTTTCAGACAGTTTTGTACTCTTCGTGCCTTTGGGAATTGGAGTTACCATGGCGTGCTTCCATGCCTGTGGAACGGAGCCAGAAACAAGACTTGAATTGATTATATCGAGCAGGGGTTCGCCGAGTCCGTAGCAAAATTTTGGAAGCATATGTATGCTGATTCCGTCAGCTCCCGTTGATTTAGAGGGCTTCATACTTGCTAAGGTCAAACACAACGTGTTAAAATCTATGGGTTGGACTTTAAAAGCGCTAGTCGTCACTCGTGGTAAAAGGGTCGGCACAGAAACTCTGGCTGCAGGGACACTGGCTGAAGTGTTCGGTCCGACCGACACGTAAAAATCATTCAATGCATCGGGTGTGATGTTAAACGCGGTGCACTGCTGTTGTTTCCGTCCGATAACTGGTTGAATAACACGCCACAGACCAGCGCGGCCGCCGCGTCTGATCTCCCCCCTCGTACAGTGCCACGCAGTCCCGGCGAACTGCAGAGCGGCAGAGGCGGTTCACGCGCTGGTACTCGGCACGATCGCCCCGGCTGAGGGCTGCGCGGCGGTCGCGTATAAGTTCCTGCGTATCTGCTGACACTGGTGGGGCTCTGTACTGCCGCCTATTAACGCGCTTGAGTGGTGCCACAGTGTTAAGATGGTGGGTGAAAATGGCCTTAAAAGCTTCCCACTTTTCCTCAGTGGAGGGGAGTAGAAAACATGTGTCCAGTCAACATCGCGCAGTTGATGATTAAAAGCAGCAATGTCAACCCTCTTAAAAGATCGTGTCAACATGTTACAACCACGCGGTGTTGGTGAGCGCATTTCCTGAGCTAAAACAAGTCTGGTAAAATCGTGTGGTCCTCCATAGTGACACCTTGTGACTCCTGCACGCTGTACTACGTCTGGTCTGGAGGTGGCCATAATGTCAAGTAAGCTCGCTGCGGGTCGGTATGTCGGACGATCCTTGTTCACTATGTGAAGGTTATACATCGAAAGCAACCGTGACAAGTCATGACGAGTATTTTGGAACTTGAACAAACAACGGTTAAAATCACCAGCCAGAACTACACTTGCTCTAGGATAGTTTGCCAACATGTACTGTAGCTGAAGCGCTAAATCATCTAAATCGGTAGAAACCTGACGTTCAGTGGTATTAGGCACTCGATAACCAGAGGCGAATAGAACAGTATGGCGATTGTCGATATGAACTAGAATCCAGATAATCTCTAAATTAGAACCTACGATTCCCGTCACAGGAGTTTGGAGAACTTCACACCGAAGACTGTCACGTACTAACACAGCGACACCGCCCTTGCCTTTTGGTAGGTTTAAGCTGGCTGGCCGGTCTCTTCGGAAGAGCCGATAGCCACTCACCGATATTAGTCTGTCCGGCACGTTAGGTGTAAGCCACATCTCGTTGAGAGCCAAAATGTCAAAACCGTATACGTTATCAATATCATTCCTAAGGTCCGGCAGCTTGGGCTTGTATGATTGGATGTTTAGTTGTCCGATGATCAGCTGGCTGGACCCACAGTCCCCGTGGCGGCGCCAGTTGATTCCACCTCTGCGACCTCGGCGCCTGGTCGCGCCTCTGCCGCCCCTCCTCCGACCGTCCGCTGTGTTCGCCGCTGCCGCTGGTGCAGCAGTCAGCTGAGTGCCGCGGCCCGGTGTCTGGTCAGCTGAGGGATCAGCGGCTGCTGACCGCGGCCGCGCAGATCTTAGAGGCCAAGGTCGTTCAGCCGGTCGGGCAGCTTGCATGATTATATTTGCAGCGTGCAAGAAAATCAAAGCACCGATGAACAGCTCAGCTGGTCTTGGGGTCCTAGCGTGGTTGGCCATGATGACTCACGTTTATAGCCCTTGCTCACCTTTAGGCTGGTAAGTCAATCCGTGTGCGTCACAGGTAGGGTATTAAACGTCATATAGAGTTATCACACTTCACTCTTTCCACTTAATTAGCTCACACTTCCCGCACATTCATAATTGATACGATCGCACTCATACGCTTGAACACTCGTACAAGGAACTGGGTCATTCCACCATAAATCGACCAAAAATTTCGTAAAATAAAACCCTTCTATTTTTGATTCTCTCCAAAATTGGTTTCAAGGGGGTTTCAAAGGTGCAGAATCTAACCATGGCGTCAAAAAAATTATTTGAAAATTTGGTATGGCAGATATAGCCTCCGGCATTTTTCGGGGGTCATCATGTAGGCATTGTTTTGAAAGCCTATAGTTTTGCCATTTGTTTAATGATTGTAACGATATTTTACATTTTTGTTCACCATTTAGCATATTTCAATTTGGCTATCTTCGATTTTTATATTTCTGCAAAATTGACGTCATGACCTCGTGACCTAGTTTTTGAACGGTGACCTTGACCCGCAGTACAGTGAAATTTATAAATTCGTGTATAAGCATTTTTACCTTTGGAAATACTCTTTTAGTTAAAGTAATAAAAAACATGGCTTTTGCACTAAATATACTACTTCTTACTTCCGAAACATAACACTAGGTGTCACTATGGAGCTGTACCATAGTAACTTACGGTATGGTTAATGCCAATGACGACGGAACGTCCGAATTTAAGAGGGTAGCCATGGACCAATTTCTTTCCCGTCAATGCCATAGGGGGTTTTAACCCTTACACGTACAGGGGGGGGTGTTGCAACCCCCCTCAGATTTTTCAAGCATTGAAAACGAGCTTCTTAAGTTAGAGTCTTGAAATTTTGTATAGCCTCTGACGCATTCATTGGGGACATTTTGCAAAGAATTGTTCCTACCCTTAAAGGTCACGGAGTTATGACCTCAAGAGTGGAGGCATGTTGGGGTCATTTGGGCGCCTGTACCCGTTTTCACGTGAATGCTCCAGACTCTTATCGTTCTTTTGCATCATTTGCTCATGAACTGTCCCAGGATATTTTCTTCCAGCCTTCGAGGCTCATTTTTACCAGGTTAGACCTTCTATGACCTTCTTAACATTCAATGACCTTTATTTGACCTTGCGTGACCTCAGTGATAACTCTGTGTCGAATATCGACTACAGATGCGTGTTTCAATTCGGTATTTCTAAATGAGAATTATTTCTAAACACCGAATTATTTGACTTGCGTCCGATACGGGCTTAACCTTATTCGACCTGTGACCTTTTTACCTTGAAAGGGGGTAGGCAATAGCAATTGAAGTAGCAAACTTACTTGGAGTAAATGATGCAGAATGGTTAATGAATAGTCAATTTGAATGATATGGACACTAAACTAGTTGGTTTGCATATTACATGGACATGACCTTTTTCGAAATTTGACCTTATTTGACCTTGAACGGGGTGTAAGCAATAACAGATGACGAAGCAGGCACTTGGCGTAACTGATGCAAAATTTCTTATGAATAGTCAATGTGCATGAAAATGACACTGAACAAGACGTTTTTCTTCCAAAACGGAATTGACGTTTTTCAACCTTTGAACTAATTTGACCATGAAGGGGGTGTAAGCAGTGACAGATGATTAGAAACTCACTAAATTGGCGTAAATGATTCAGAATGGCCTGTGAATAGTCCATTTAAATGATGTGGACTCTGAACTAGTTACTTTCACTTCTAAGGAGTGCTCTTGAGCTCTGAACCAGTCCCATACAATGCAATGTACCACTAAATATGACCAATGATTTGTTTTTAGTGCCTAAAACTTCTCAATTATAAAAGAGCTAAAATAATGAGTATGCTGAGCAAAATTCACAACGAGATTACCATAGGCCAAGTTTAAACACGTTTGAAAATACCACAAGAGATTACCAAAGGCTATAAAAGCTGAACTGAGGTCATAACATGTTTTAAATTCAAGCTACGTCCGGGGGAACGCGACACAAAGCCTCAAATTCCAAAAATCTTCCTTAACCCTCGCCCCACCTAGAATAATGAAATCGATGGCCCCCTAAGGTTTTTTTCGAAACAACAGACAAACAACGAGGGGCAGCACCGTGGTTGAGGGTTCTACCTCTTACCCCATTATTTTCCCATCATCCCTGAAATTTATTACCCCGGGTCACCCTAGGTCAGGTCACCAGGCGAGGTCAACCAAGTTCACCTCACTTTAAGTTTTGAGCTCTACCATAGCTACATTTCTAAGCCGATCGATTTAAAACTTTCGACACTTAATGACCCCTCCGGAGTCTACAAAATTTATCTTTGGGATTCTTCGATTTGGTGACCTGAGGTCAGGTCACCAGGTAACCTCTTCCATAGAAAAAACGTGGGAAAAGCTGTCCTATGAGCTAAAAGTCACAAAATAATCGTAAATGCTCAATTTGCTCAGACAAGCGTTCTTGGACACCCTTCAATGGATACCAGGGCCGATATTGCCCTTTGACCTATCTGAAATCATCAGAGGTCACCAGAGGTCAAAAACAGCATTTTGAAGAAATTTTTTCTACCTAATTAAGCTACAACACTGAATCAAAGGTCATCGTGTATGTCTCGTCACCAGTTTTCATTTGATATACAACATGGTCACTTTCTTACCTTTCGAGACCTCCGGTCATATTAAGTCACGAGGTACCCTCTGGAGGTCAAACCACTGACGGGAGGCCATTATTTTCCACATAGCAGAGAAAGCTCTGGTATTTTCCTATCAAATCATTTTTGCTAGATCTCAATAGCTCTAATGGCTATGCTCAGGTTTCTTAAGGATTACATGTTTTACAGGAAATAGCCTATCGTGACATAACTTGACCTCTGGAGGTCAAAACATAGACCTGAGCGCTTAAACGTGTTAGTAAAATCCTGCTGAATTCACATGAGCTTTCTAATGCCTTTTGCAGCTTTGCGCTAACTTCCATATTTTTGGAGTTAGGGGTCATTGATGCCCCCCCCCAGTGGGACGAAGGTGGCGCCGGACCCCGGTGGGGCGCGGGTTAAATGCTGCTGGAAATGACATCATAGTTCGGTGATTCAACGTGACGGGAACACATTCATTTTCAAAAGATGTACAATGATCCAAACAACCATACATGACATTTACAACAGCTAAGTTCATTCTCAAAGGGACAATAATATGAATTCAAAATAGGGGAGGGTTATCCCGTATTCCTGTGCTTGTGTTAAAATACTTCAACTCTAGGTTGACTGCTTGATTTTGATTCTTCAAATGTTTTTATTTCAAAGTTGCAAGTCAATTAGAACATGAGTTACGATAGCATAGCTCCACAGTGACACCTAGTGTTATATATATGAAGCTAAAAGTAGTATATGCATTTCGAAAGCCATTTTTTTCTTTATTTGATATGAAAGAATACTACCATATGTCAAAACGCTTTCAAGAGAATTTTTGAATTTTACTGTACTACGGGTCAAGGTCACCGTTATAAAACTAGGTCATGAGGTCACCAAACATTTTTTGTTTAAATTTCAAAATTGAAGATAGCCAAAATATTGCCCGTAAAATTTACACCCTAAATATATGAAATTTTTAGAAATCAATTGAAAAATTTTGGAGCTATAGGCATTCTAAACAATGCCTGTATAATGACCTTCAGAAATTTCCGGAGGCCATTTCTCTGAAACCGATTTTTAAATAATTTTTGGGTGCCATGGGTGGATTCTACGCCCTTGTGAGTCCCTATATACCAATTTTGGAGGAAATTAAAAATAGAAGGGTTTTATGCTTTGGTCGATTTATGGTGGAATGACCCAACTAGTAGCGGTGGTGGTCAGGAGAGCCGGTGCGCGTGCGACCCCGGGCGCGGCGCAGACCAGACTATCGCAGCCAGCATGACCTCATCGCAGCCAGGAGCTTTGCCCTTCCTCACTTCATGGATTGCATTGTTTATGTCTTCTTCTGTGATTTCCTCAACCTGCTCTAGTTTTTGGTAGTTTTTCTCGCATTCAGTACTCGTGGCCTCGACTACCTCATTCACAACGTTATGCCACTGTTCATCAAACGCTCTACTTTCAATGGACTTGCCTGTCGCTACAAAGTGATCAAGGAATACTCTGGCTATTTCCTCAGGATGGAAGACTTCTCCGCCATTTACTAATAATCTCTCTGCTTTTTGCACATGCTTGTGCTGTTTCATTAGCTTGAAAAATGTTTTTGTGACCTTGGTGCATTCATATTCCTTTTCCATGTCCCCAGTCTTCTGCCTATGCATTATCAGTCTCCTCTGCTGATCCACATACCGCCTCTTCGCCTTTCTGAAAATATTCTCTGCCTTCTGTTTATTGGGTCCCCCGGCATGCTTCCAGCTGTGCTTGGCTTCAAGGCATGCCTTTCTCATTTCCGTTGGCTAGGTGTTTCATCATCGGCTGGCTCTATTTGTTTTCTTCCATCTTGTAAGAGTAGATGCTGTTTTTTAGCCCAAAGATAACTTCTTCAACCCCAAATGCGTTCTCTGTATAGGTTTTGACTCTCTTCTGGTAATCGATAACACTTCCGGTCCTTTTTGCCTTATCCCAGTCTATCTTCTTAGTTTGCTTAACGTCTTGTGTCTGCGTTTGAGTGAAGCAGAGGCTTATTGTTACAGATTCGTGGTCTGACCTGTTCAAGCCTTCCCTTTCTGATATCACGTACTCCTTAACGAGTTTGCCATGGTTGCTGCTCACAAAGAAGTAATCCAATAGGGATACTGGGCAGGTCTCCTGTATGTACATAGAACGATGACTTTTCCTTCAATGTATCTGCTGGTACAATAAGATCATAGTTATCCATCAATCGTATGATATACTTCTTATTTCCATGTTCACTCTTAGTAAGATCCCCATTCAGATTCCCTCCAATTACAATCATCCTTCCCTCCCCGTGCTCGTCGATGATGCTGCCTATTTTGTCAACTGTCTCTTGATATTCAATTATTTTGTCTTGCTAGGTTCCTGTGGGCATGAACACAGCTATGGGCAGAATTTCCATTGTCCTTCCTCGGATTATTGTTGCAAGAACTCTTGCGTCACTCTCTAGTCCCAAATTAACCATATTTATGTTTGCTTTGCCTACTATTGCCACATCTCCATGTCCTCGGCCTCCTCCGTTTTCAACTGATGCATAGTCATGTACTGTGCCGTAGCTTGTGGCAAACATCCTATGCTCTGGTATGCTCGACACTGTTGCTTGATTTGTCTTTATAGTCCATGTTACATTTAGTAGCACAATATCGGCCTTTTCCAGTAGTGGTGTTGTATGCTCATCCTCTTCTGAGGAGGATCTTGAGTTCCATATGGTAACTGTTTGGCCCCTTGGCATGCCATGACGTCTGTCCTGTCCAGTCCTCCATCTTCCCTCCATGAGTCCTCCATGGGAGCATTCATTCTCTTCCCTCCCGTACCTGTCAGTCCTGCTCTGTGTTCCCTGTCCCCCATTGTGTTCTCTTGAAACGGGTCTTCCTTCATAATCCGTCTGTGCCCTCTGATACCTGTCTGGTTGCTGTCTGTAGTCCGTAGTAGTTGCATGGGTTCTATTGTTCTACCAAGCGCTGAAATCATCAGTTTTCTCTGATAATTACGGTCCACCCGGAACCCCCATCTACGCGGCATGTCCTTGAAGTTGGGACGCATGTTCTCTCTGTGCAATACGGCATTGCCCCTCAGCGTGCCTATGCTGTTAACCCTGTTTCCGGCAGGGAGGCTAATATTGCCCCCCTCAGGTTTTTCCAGAATGTCTCCGAAACGGCTGGTGATAGAACTTTGAAACCTCCTGACTTTTCCCAAAACTAGTACAGGCAGGGTTTCTGAAATTTTCAAGATTATATATTTACCAGGGGCGGAGCTATGGCTGGGTTTTTGGGAGGTTCTATCCACAAACCAAGTATTATCGTATGCGGTGGGTTCTTTGTAAAAGGAAGCCGTCTCGGCTGATCCTGATACCATTTATATGGTTTTATAATATCATTTCATATTTGAGATGATATTACATTCACAATTGTTACTATTTTTATTCATTAGGAGCGGTTACAGCAGTTCAAAATGAGGGGAATGAAATCAAGAAGGATTAACCCTCGCCCCACCGAGGGGGGCCATCGATGGCCCCCCTAAGGTTTTTCCGGGATAGCAGAAAAACGACGAGGCGCAGCACCGCGGTTGAGGGCTCTACCTCTCACTGCATCATTTTCCCATCATTCCTGAAATTTTTTACCCCGGGTCACCCAAGGTCAGGTCACCAGACGAGGTCAACCAAGGTCACCTCGCTTCACTTTAGAGCTCTGTAAGAGCTACATTTCAAAGTCGATCGATTTGAAACTTCCTACACTTCATGACCCCTCCAGGGTCTACAAGGTGTATATCCGGGATTTTTCGATTTCGTGCCCTGAGGTCAGGTCACGAGGCGACCTCTCCCATTGGAAAAGCATGGGGAAAAGCTATTTCATGATATAAAAGCCACAAAAATGATTGCAAATACTCAGACTGCTCAGAACAACGTTTTTGGACACCCTTTCACGGATCCCAGGGGTCATATTTGCCCTTTGACTTTTCCAAGGTCATCCAAGGTCACCGGAGTTCAAAAACAGTATTTTGACAATAACTTTTGACCTAATTGAGCTAGAGCGATGAAACAAACACCATCGTGTTTGTCTTGTCACTGGCTTTCATTTGATATACGGCAAGGTCACTTTTTGACCTTTCGTGACCTCAGGTCATATTAGGTCACGAGGTGACCTCTGGCGGTCAAACCACTGGCGGGAGGTCTTTACGTTCCACATAGCGGAAAAAGTACAGGCAATTTGCTATCAAATGTACTTTACCAGGCCTCAATAGCTCTAATGACATAAGAGTTATGCCCAGTTTGCTTAATCATTGCATATTTGAGTGAAAATAGCCGATCTTGACCTAATTTGACCTCTGGAAGTCAAACCATTGACCTGAGCACTAAAACATGCGGAGTAATTTCTTACTGAATTCACGCGAGCTTTCTATTGCACTTTGCAGATTTGCGCTAACGCCCATATTTTCGGAGTTAGAGGGGGGCCATCGATGGCCCCCGGTGGGGCGAAGGTGGCGCCGGACCCCCGGTGGGGCGCGGGTTAAACGCTAGTAAGTGAGAAGACTGCTTACAGCCGTGCCAGGGCGAATACAATTGGGTATGTGAAAATTCAAAATAGTTATAACCCAATTTTAGATTTCCAGAGGCGTGTCCAGTCACTATAATGTAGAGTAACTCACAAATATAAAAGCATATGTTTGTTCACTTAGAGCTTTGTGCGAGACTGGCATGCTCTGTATGTATTCCGTTTCAGGAACGACTAAGGAAAAATTTCGTCCATAGGCAGGTCACGGAGACACCCATTTTCCCAAATCGGGTATCGGGGGACATTTCATCTTTACAGGTTTGCATGGACTTGGAAACCATGCATCCCACGACGTCAAAACCAGCAAGGCTTGATAGATGTGGGCGCCATCTATAACATATCTGCTGTTGTACCACATTGAAACTATGGGTGGACCGTACGGTGAGGTGAAAGTTTGTCATCAAAAAAGCTGTAGGGGGACATTTTATGTCGTTGAAATTAGGTTATGGTGGACTTAATTTTTTCTGATTGTAAACGTTTCCGGGGACATTTCTACGCTGGAAAAACCTATTTATGGTGGACTCTAATTTTCTTACCAAGTACGTTTCCAGGGACATTTAAGCGTTCTTAATATTAAGTTATAGTGGACCAAGTTAATATTCTAATCATTGCCAGGGTGGCATGAATTTTTACTGTAATCAGATGGAAGGAGCACCACACTGTTATAAAGGCTTACTTACCTGAAGGTAAGGTAGATAAGGACAAATGTGGCTCTTATCAATGATGTGAGCATGTGAACCAAATGCCGCGTTTCATATGACTGGTCATTTTGTACCTGGCAGACATTTATCAAGTAATTTCGAATGCACAAATCACCGATCTCATGTGAAATTTACACGTGCATTGACGGGGAAGGGCAAGTATCCGCCTTTCCTCGGTTTTTTCGGAGGAATAATAAAACGGCCGCGCGTAGCTCCAGCGTAATTTGTACACCTTCTCGCTGATCATTTTTACAACTTGAACTAGGTGTGCTATGGCACATCTAGTGCTGCGGTATAGTAAGGTGCAGTGAGTGCTGGTTCGGATAGACACGTGCTTTTATTTTTTAACCCTCGCCCCACAGGGGGCCATCGATGTCGCCCCTAAGGTTTTTTTCCGGGATAGCAGGGAAATGACGAAGTGCAGCACCTCGGTCCAGAGCTTTACCTCTCACCCCATCATTTTCCCACCATCCCTGAAATTTTTTACCCCGGGTCACCCAAGGTCAGGTCACTAGGCGAGGTCAACCAAGGTCACCTCACTTCAACTTCTGAGCTCTATAAGAGCTACAGTTCGAACTCGATAGATTTGAAACTTCCTACACTTTGTGACCCCTTCAGGGTCTACAAGATGTATATCCGGGATTTTTTATTTTGTGACCTGAGGCCAGATCACGAGGTGACCTCTCCCATTGAAAAAACGTGGGGAAAAACTATCTTATGATCTAAAAGTCACAAAAACGATTGAAAATATTCGGATTGCTCAGAAAAGCATTCTTGAACACCTTTTCACGGATCCCAGGGGCCATATTTGCCCTTTGACCTCTCTAAGGTCATCCAAGGTCACCAGGGTCAAAAACAGTATTTTGAAAATAACTTTTGACCTAATTAAGCTAGAGCGCTGAATCAAACACCATTGTGTATGTCACATCACTGGCTTTCATTTGATTTACGGCAAGGTCACTTTTTAAGCTTTCGTGACCTTAGGTCATATTAGGTCACGAGGTGACCTCTGGTGGTCAAACCAGTGACGGGAGGCCATTACGTTTCACATAGCAGAAAAAGTTCTGGCATTTTTCTACCAAATATACTTTAGCAGATATCAATAGCTCTAATGGCATAAGAGTTATGCTCAGATTTCTTAAGCATTGCATATTTGAGTGAAAATAGCCTAATGTGACCTAACTTGACCTCTGGAGGTCAAACCATTGACCTGAGTGCTTAACAATGCAACAAATGAACTCTACCTTTCCTTGAAACAGAGATTGTTAGGAATGCCGAAGTTAAATTCAACGTATACCGAAAGCCAACGAACAAGGAATGCTATGTATGTACATTATTACTCAGGTCACAGTGATAGGCCTTCCGTATTTGTACTGATGAATACCTGCAAGAAGAGATAGAACATATTATGACCTCGTTCACGAAACGAAAATATCCAAGAGGATTTCTGATAAATATGAAGAAGAAAGCTCTAGATATAAGAAAACGATCCGCGAAATCCAACAAAAAGGAACAGATACGATGTGTTACGATACCTTACTCCAAACCAGCTGAAATTATTGCAAACAAACTTGAAGAAACGGGTTGCAAAGAAGCATTTTGTTCCGGTAAAAAACTTAGCAGCATCTTAGCGAAAAAAATAAAAATCCGATGACCCAGAACCAAAAAGTGTAGTGTATCAGTTGCCGTGCGGGTCGTGCACGAAATCGTACATAGGTGAAACAGGAAGGGGTCTAAAAACAAGATTAAAATAACATAGAAGAGACCTTCAAAACAAAACAGGAAGGGGTCTAAAAACAAGATTAAAATAACATAGAAGAGACCTTCGAAACAATCCAGAATTCAGTGCATTTGTCATACATTCCATGAAAACAAATCATCTACCAAACTGGGATAGAGCTAAAATTATAGCAGTTTGTAAAAACAAAGATAATAGGGGAGCTACTGAAGCAGCACATATATCTAAAAATGATATTTTTAACCTTAGGCCAGGCTTCATGAAATGGGCAAAATCTGCGGCTGTATTAGGAGTTGGTTAAGCAAAGAGAGAGAAATAATAATAGTTTATATAATAATAACAAAAACAATAATGATGATAAAATAAAAATAGAACATTATTTAGAACAATGATAAGTCTAGAATGTCTCGAAGCTTCCTTGTATACATTATAGAATAATTCAAGAAGCGTTATTAGAATATCCTAAAAAACGGTGCTGTACGAGTACAGTCACGGTTCGTATATGTTTATTACGTGAAGCTCTGAGTCAGACTCCCGGGGCAGGCCTGCAAGCCTGATGCGGGCCGCGGTCACTGGCCCTGCGGGCAGGTGCGCAGAGGCGCATCCAGGTATCACCACAGGTGCCTTTATAGTTCTGTCGCACGATAATTTTGCACAAAAATATAAACGATGAAACTGCTGCATGTCTTGATGGCGGGTTCCTTATCCCTCCTACCATAGCTGGTGAAGAATACATTTTTTGTCGAAACGCGTTCATCTGCCTGCTGTGTTGGTTTAAGTATTAATAGCTGTCAACCACTGTTATACACTGAAAAAAGTACGCCAGAAATTGTATTTTTTCTACGGTGCCAAAATCCACTCTTCTTTCCGTGAATATGTTACACCCGATATTTTTAGACTGAGAAGCGTAAAATGTCATGAAACAAGAATAATACAACCCCAACCCGTGGGGTGTGAAAATATCAACTCCCAAAAAGTACGCCACTTTTAGTATTATTTCTACCAAGAAGCCGGAGCAGTGTACCCACATCCATTCGCTCCGAAGGAGTCGTCCATAGCAGTGCCGCCACCGACTGACGAGCGGCTAGAGCTCAAATTTCATAGCCACCCGAGTCTTAAAAGGAATGAGGCACCTTGATCGAATCCAGGAATTTAGTGTAATTAGGGGTGTTTTTAGCCGGAAATCATAAAAACGTCCATGACTTTTCTGGAAAATGTACAAAGCGCTCAATATTTTTATTTTTCACAAGCTCCTCAAGGGTGACAAATAAACCTCTGCCTGTGGATGGCGTCATGATATGGCAACTACTACCATATTCAATAGGCTTCAATGGCTTCAAATGGCTGATTAATCACCGTGACGTCAGCGGTGTCGTTACACAAACAGCTGACAACTGTGGCCACCTGGCTGGGATACATCTGGGCCACATTTCAGGTAAAGTTTTAGCTTTTCTCCAAGGAAATTTTGAGTTTCAAGACATATGCTACATTAAGTACCGGGTTTTCTGGCATGCTTTACAACTTGCCTATCTCAATTAAAATCACGTAATAAAGGTGCCACATTCCCTTTAAAAGGCCGCCACTCCAAGTCTGCTTCTTTGGTGCACCTTAGCATAATAAAGTCAAGCCACTCCGCTAAGCTGATGCTTCAGCTACTGTGCGCTGATGCACTGTAAACATGGCTGCGGAGCGCACCAACAGAGCCGGCGGAGCGCGGCGCAGCGCGGCGGAGCGCGGCGACGCCGGTGCAGACTGACCATACATGGAAACCAGCGCCGGCGGAACGTCCGGGTTTAAGGGGTATTTCCAGTAAACGCCATAGGGCTAGTGTTAAAATTCCTGATCTAAGGGTTAGTGGCGTCCCCGGTGCCCCCTCCTCAGGTCCGCCGCCAGTGATGGAAACACTGAGGTTTTATTTCGGATTGGCACTTGAGTGTTTCATGTTTATTCTTTTTTTGTTTCATGAAAACGACCAAACAGCGTAATCTGTAAATATATTGAGATCATCCAAAAAATTTTCGAGATTTTTCGTTTCGTAGGAAGCATCGGGGCAGCATGCAAGAAAATTAATCACTACACACCACTTTGTACCCATAGAAGTTTAGCACACCATAGGACGCGTGATCAGCAGGGCGTTTGTTCTCCGGGAATGGGGGTAGTCGTCAAAAATCACGGTTTCTTGGACATTGCACCGAAAGTAGGAGCCGTACGGACTCGAAACCGGCACAGATCGATGCGGCGCAACGATTTGCACGTTTTGGTACCCTTTTTGTATGAAAACCTCCGTTGAGAAGAAAATTAATCACGAAAAACACGACAAAATCGACAAAAATCGAAATCAAAATGGGGTCTGTAACTCGGAAACTATTGATGCGCGATGTGGGGTATGTGCGAGCCAAAGTTGCGTCCATGTACCGTCTATGCGATTCAGGAAACACCCAGGCTGTAGATTGCACGTGCTGGTCACGAGGTGGTGTCAAACAAGTCACTGTCGATTTTTGGGTTTTGCGGTTTTTCGACTGTAACATGGGAACGGTTAGTGATAATGGAACAAAATAAGAAGCACGGTGTGCTCCCAGCAAAGGCGCATCTTTTTTGTATCTACACCTAGCCACTAAACACAATATCTTAGAAAATTACTCCAAAAGATTAAAGTGCTCCAAAATTACAATTCAAAACGGTCACACAATTTGTTCAAATTTTCTATGTTTTGATATCTTTTAAATTGCGAAACATGTATATTCGTAATTGATGGAAAAATACCTTTAATAAACTGGTTTTATTTTCCGTGTAACCTTAATAGTTGCAGAGTAATAAGCACAAGTCTAAAACAGTTACAAAATTTCCCTTTGAAGCGCGTAGAATACGTCTTAACACTGTATATATCCGTTGGAAAATAAAACTAGCATGTGCTCAGGGGTTCCTCCGCTTGAGAGATGCTCAAGGATTTGAAATAGCCACAATTTTGTTCTTGAAAATGCAAGTTTTCGAAATACGATGTTTTTGGCGGGGGCGCAGAGGCGGCACCAGTTCCACTGGGTAGGTCATCCCGGCGAGGCGCCAGGCTTCCTCCCCACGTCTTTCCATCCCGTAATGGAGGGGAGTCGTCGCCTGACCTGCCTGTCCACCACCGCACGGAGAGGGTCCGTGGGAGGGGATACCTTCGCCTTGGCCAGGCAGCGGTCGGCCAGCGTGATTCGGCGGTCCGCCACCGGGGCCAGGCCCGCCTCTGCCACCACCGCGTGTGAGGGGTGGAGAGGGGACACCCCGTTATCACCCGGGCGGCTGCTCTCAGTTCCCGTTCCAGCAGTTCCACGTGGGAGGGTGGGGTTGCAGGGAGCCAGGCGGCAGCGGCATGCTCCAACGCGCCGCGCACATAGCCATTGGCTACTACCCGCAGTGTATGCTCGTCCAAGCCCCAGTCCCGTCCGGTGAGCTGTCTGAGCTGGGCGATTCTGGGTCTTGTTTTTTTTGTTTCATGTCCCGACAGTGAGGGCCGAAATGAAGAAGCCGATTCATGTTCCGGCCACTTTGATGGAGCAGTCACTACTGGAGAACACTACTGGAGCAGACACTACTGGAGGTCGGAGAAGTAGGCTTACACATAGGTGCGAGCCTCTGTGTAAAAAGTAACATATACATACAAACACTGTATGTATACAATACTTCACACATGGAACACGTACACACATGAAAAGCAAAACAGAAATAAAAACTGTCAAAAATAGAAGCCAATCAACCTATCTATCATCGCTGTGGATATAAAGCCAGCATCGTTCTCAGCCATGCTCCAAAGTGCTCTGGTCCGAGTTCCACTCCACATGCATTCAGCCAGGAGCCGCCGCGATAACAGAGCCGTCGCAGGCCGGTCCGGCGCGGACCAGTGGGAGGGCTCACTGGGAGGAACTGCCTGTGTTACTCATGCGCAGCTCACCGCCACGCGCTCACAGCGTTGAAGGGGAATTTAGCACCTTTATAACGTGATTTTAATTGAGACAGCCAAGTTGTAAAGCATGTCGGAAAACCCGCTATTGTATACCATTTGTCTTGAAAGCCACAATTTCCATGGAGAAAAGCTAAAAATTACCTGAAATGTACCCCACATGTACCCTAGCTAGGCGGCCACAGCTGTCAGCTGTTGGTGTGACGACAGCGCTGACGTCACGATATAAGACAATCGAAGCCCTTGAAGCCTATTGAATATGGTAGTAGCTGCCAGATCATGACGTCATCCCCAGGCAGAGGTTTATTTTTAAACCTGGAGGAGCCTTTTAAAAATCAAAATATTGAGCTCATTGTACATTTATTTCAGAGAAATTATGGACATTTTCATGATTTTCGGCTAAAAATACCCCTGATTACACTAAATTCCTGGATTAGACCAAGGTGCCTCATTTCCTTTAACAGTAGTTGCTGGCGCGAGAAAATTATTCTCTCGATACTACAGATGGTGTGGTAATTAACAAGCTGATCAGATGTAAGCCATCCCAGGTATCCAACAACATCAGAGACGTGGCGTGCCATCTGCTCCCGTTTAGAACACGTGCCAACAAGTTTATCACTTTGGGGGGTAGTGGAGTGGTCAGCGTAGCTGGCTTCCATTCAGCCGACCCGGGTTCAAGGCCCGGCGGCTTCCTGAACAAGGAGCAAGCTGGCTCCCGAGAAACCCTTCCAACAGGGAAAGAGTTGGCGACGCCATAGACCCTGGCAGTTGGTGCGTCGATAAGCCCCAAAAATTATTATTAAGTTTATCACTTTCTGCACTCTGTGAAACTGTTTCACACCACAGGGGCCATACACATGCATCCAGTAGCGAACAATTGAAAGAGCCAAAGATTCAACGATGATGTTTAGTGCCGAATGGGGAATCACATGTCTCCCATAATTGAAACCGATAAAGGCCCCGTAACTTTTTTCATCAACGTGAGAAATTACGAGATAAGCTTATGAGACAGCTTTTCTTCTGTTTCCTGACTCTACCAAGAAATTGTTTTCATAAACTATCCAGTCTGCACCGATCTGAGGCGGACATCACCCTACAATTTTACAATCGTTATCATTATAATTCGTTGCACGGTTGACACGTTCATGCCATGAACGCCATCCCTCACGCGAGGTTACTCCAGGGCAGAGGTAGAAAAATCTGCCAACTCGCCAACAATGTCGGTGACAAAGGCGGGCCAAGTCGGTGAAAAAATAGCCACGATTGTGCACACCCCAACGTGAGAAGTTGGCCCTCAGTCTGCCAATACGCTATTCAAGATTAAAAAGGACCCAGAAGATCTGAAAATTAACCCCCCTTTGGTGCCAAAGCTCAATATTCTTGGGTACACAAATTTGGTTCGAAATTCCGTCGATGACACTTCAACACTTTTCTGACCTCTGCTTCAGGTGAAGATTGGCTCAGCCGGTCAGGTGTTGGCGACAGATAGTGGCGAGGTGGCCAGTTAGACGCCAGGCGGTTTATAGACAGTTTCCCCGGGTACATGAGCAGTTCCAGTACGCTCTGCTTCCGTACTAGCTGCGGAAACGGACTTACCGACTCGGGTAACCGGGAGCCTCGAAGGCAGGCTTCCGGTTACACGAGTCGGTAAGTACGTTCCCGAAGCTGGTACGGAAGTAGAGCGTACTGAGGCGGCTCATGTATCCGGGGTAAGTGAAGGATTGGTCAGTTAGGCGTGTTCGGATCTTCAACGATAAAACACAGCGTTCCTTACGCAGCGGGAACGCACGGCGCCCAGCTGGGAACGGAGGTGACGGGTCGAGTCACGTGCAAATTGTTTTCGCTTTTTTTCTTTTTCATCGGCGGTGCTGCTTTGCAGTTTTTGAGGGGTGTCGGTAGTGTATACAAAGGAGGCACCATCATTAAATTCATGAGTTGATGATGTCCACTGTGCCACTTTGATAATTCGGAAATACGATCACCCATTTTTTATTAATGCACCATTATTTGCATTGTATATGGATTTTGAAGGTATCTACGTAGGTACATACCTCAGTACTAAGGGGAGGGTATCAGAAGATATTTGTTGTGAAATTATGCACGGTGTGATGGTTGAATGTTTTCGACGAAAACAAGAAATACACATCCGCCGGTTTTCACCCGCGATCAACATACCAACTGGCTGCAAAAAAACATGACAGCGAAGGTTACCAACAGTCAACCCCATCAATCGCCCACAACAAAAATGCGAATGTTTCAGTATTCACAACGCATCAACATACCAACTAATCTCAAAACATGCGAGAGAAGTTACCGAAAACCAGCCTCACTTATATGAGTAGCTTTGGGAAAAAGTGAGCCAGGGTGAGCCAAATACGAATTCCACCACACATTTGGAATGAAGCAAGCCTTGGGCTTCGAATCCAAGAGAGGACTGTTAGCATGCATGCACGGTCATTACAAAAATTCGTAGTACCCTATTTGTATCAAATCGTGTACTAAGCTAAAACATCACTTCCACAATAATCAACACAATTAAAGAAGGCGGAAAAGGCGTCGGGCCCTAAAAAAGTCAGATGACCGTATGGTTTGACTTTTAGGTACGCTAGCGCCATTTTAACGCACAGAAGATTTTAAAAGAAAGGAATGAGAAATAACACTCGTTCAACAAACATTCTGTTCTTCACGTTCACACATCACGACCAGTTCAATCAAGATACCATTGAAGCGATGCATGTGAAAAACCTTCAGTTTGCAGAGAAATCCTCCGTTGTACACACTTTCACTTCACTCTGGTAGACAACGCTGAGATAGCGCAAGTCCATCTCTTTTTCCCACACACACCTCTACATGAACATGCCCCTGCTTTCTAAAAGCTCCTGGGTGCTGAGCCTGGTTGGCACCAGCTGTCGCACCTGCTCCTGGGTCAGCTGGTGCACGTTCTGCAGGTGTTGCCGCAGGTTGGCAACCTTGGTGGCAACCTTGCCGCAGAGGTGACACTTGGTGGCGCCCTCGTGCATTTTCATGTGTTTGGACAGATCGTCTGGGCGGAGAAATCGGCGGCGACACTGACTGCACCGGTACCTCCCTGGAAACACACGAAAGACAACACGATTATCTCCATGGAAACACACAAAACACAGCATGATTACCGCACTGGAAACACAAAAACAAAGCGTGATCACCTCCCTGGAAACACAAAAAACACAGAACAATTTCCTTCCTGGAAAAACACAAAACATAGCACGATTACCTCACTGGAAACACACAAAACACAACACGATTCCCTCCCTGGAGACACACAAACCACGGCACGATTACCTTCCTGAAAACACAATACAGAACACTGACACCTCCCTGGAAACACACAAGGAAACACACAAAACACAACCCGATTAACCACCTAGAGACACACAAAACAGCACGATTACCTCCTGGAAAAAAGATTACCCCTGAAACATACAATACAGAACACGATTACTTCGCTGAAAACACACAAGACACATTACCATTACCTCCCTGGAAACATACAATACAGAACACGATTACTTCCCTGGAAGCACAAAACACAACACGATTACCTCCCTGAAAACACACAATACATATTGGAACATATTGGTTGTCTGAAAAAGCTAACGACTAGCATACACTTAATTAGCACATTTACGTAGGTCCACACAGGCAATAGGGTGGAAAAGCAGACAAAAACTAGGTTAAGTCTTAAAGTTTGGAAGATGTTTCCTTGGATTGGGAAGTTACGGGAGCGCATCCGTCACCTCCCCCCCACTCTCGACGTCCTTGCTCGAGATATACAGCCGTTTTGTGGTTTGTAGCTCTAGGTTTCGCAATTCTTAGAACAGTGAAGCAATGTGAAGGATGGCATTCATACAATCGTGTTTGCTACGTAATTTATAATTTTTCCCTAGCTAAACCCGAGCTCAAAATGTTTTCAGTCCCAATTTTCGTGCAGTATTTTATTCAAAACCAAGCAACGCACCTCGCAATCCTAAATAGAATATTTGTGTATTCCGTCAGTACATGGGCATTAGTACGATTATTATCATAAGGTAGTATTTTGCCGCAGGCGCCGCCTCGTCCCCTCCCCCCACCCCCTCCATCCATCGGCAACCATCGTGCCAAATCCAGTAGCGTTCCAGTAAGCAGTGACCCACGTCGGCCCTCCTGCCTGCTGCGAATTTAGGGGCCGACAAGCAGCCTTGAATCCATTGAATAGTGAAAGACTTAATCCAGCTGCTACAGAAAATGACAACCTAGAACACATGAGAAGTGAAATCTACGTAGATTTCCGTGTGCTGGGCTTAGGAAAATCCCATTTTAATTGCAAAACATCTGCTGAATCTCTTACAAGGTACATGAACGCATCTCCACCAATCAGCGGCCACCGTCCGTCCGCCAGTCGCGCTTGCCCGCGGGGCACAGAGGTGAGAGGTCACGGCCGCCGAGCAGCGGCCGCCGCGCTGATGCCGAGTTGAATCGTCGGAGGAGAGGGGTAGTATACCTGTCTGCAGTACTTAGTGTGTAGTAGCGAGGAGGTTGCTGGTTATGGCAGTGGTTATAGCAGTGGTTATAGCAGTGGTTCCAAGCATGTCCGAGATGATGCCTCGTTTTCAGCAATGAGAGGACTACATTATTGCACCATGAGTTCAGATTTAAAAAAAACGACGTTAATTGTTTAAGCATAAGCTAGCTACATCTGTTTGCGAACTTTCTCTGGAGCATGCTACCCGTAATAGAAAGAACCAGGAAGTACGAGCATGTATTTATACCGTTTTATTAAAAGCACACACACACACAAACCCCGGTCTGCGACCTGGGCTAACGCCCCACCGGCGCAGGAGAGCCGCATGACAATATGCTGAACGCAAACCATATATCCTTCTCAATGTATCTCTTCATAAGCCTGCAGGTCAGTCTTATCATCCTTTTCTTTGAACTAACTAATACATATCCCACATTCAACCCCGGATTCGAACCGAGCACCCATGATCAGGAGACAGACTCTCTAACCACTAGACCACTGCGCCACATTATACCGACTCCCACTAGCCCTACACCTGTGACCCGTCAGGAGGTCACTGGCCGGTATCACTCAATCAAAACGATGCCGTGATCGCGGCGCCGGGTGCTGTGTTCGTACAGAAAGGCATGGTAAAAAAGCTGCATTCTAAAAGACGAACCAAACATTATATTGGCCTGGAATTACTTGTATCGGTGACCCAGGACCATAAGCTAGCTTTATGCCACTTCCATTCATTTTGAGGACTTGAAACCATGGTGAGAAGCAAACGTGTTCCGAGAAATTTAGCTCCTTGAGATACCCTTTCGGATGAATTACTCGAAAGCCGTTGGATATAAGTGGGTAGTGTATATGAATGAAATGACTGCAATTAATTTTCCTATTCAGCCATATCAATTGTGAGCTTGTGAATGACATATGCTTGGAACCGAGAAGCTAAAAATAATAGGTTGTCTACTAGAATTATGTTTATACATAAAAACAACGAATTTTAATATCACGATATCCATCTCCGAATATTATCTGGGTGAAGGAATGTTCTTTCATTATTTGAAATGAAAAGTCAAATCGGCGCATTAGATTGCAAGACATTAAGATTTAAATGAAATGAGCAAAAATGCAGTCCTCCGGAAAAATGGCAAAAACTAGGCCTGAATTTTACGTTTTCCACTGGAAACCATGCCTAAGCACAAGAAAATTGACCTAGCTGCCTCCAGGTGGCTGTCTTTAAACTAACTGAAGCGTGCCTTCTGAAATTTCGAGCTTATAAGTCGGCCGTCAAATTTCAGTACCTTTTTTGCTTGTATTAGAAATACTGCGTTTTGGCGAAATAGATATTGTCGGATCAGTTCGATTTTTTTTCTTAGGTGGCCCCTGTTGCTTATTCAAAAGGAGGCAAATTTCAAGTTTGTTTGTTTCTTTCAAGTTTAGGAAATAAAATGAGAAAAATGCAAAATTGAAAACATTTGTTCAAACACTCCGCGACAGTCCTTGCTACGGCCAGCTCCCGTTTACACAGGAACATCGCCAGACGCCGTCGGCTCGACTCTCAGCATCAACGCAGAATATAGGCGAGCCGGAGAATGCCCTGTTGCTGAAAGGCGCTCAAGTGGCGGCACCGACCCCAGAGCTGGTGCCTGCAAGCAATCGCGACCAGCACAAGCACAGCCTGGACCCGGCCTTTATCGGTCTGCCCAACTTCGGCAACTCGTGCTACCAGAACGCCACGCTGCAGTCGCTGCTGGCACTGCGGCCGTTCCTCAGTGAGATGATGACTCTGGGGCCGGCTCTGGACGCTGAACGATGTCGCACCCTCCGCGCCGTCACCTGCCTTATGGAGCTGCGCCAGAGCGCATGCGGCACCTCTGTTTACAGCCACCTCAACCACCTGCGACGCGTGTTTGCTCGAATAGACTTGGCGTTCCACAGCACTGAGATGCAGGATGCTAATGAGTTCCTGCTCAAGCTACTGAACACCATCAAGGAGGAGGTGGACGGCAGCCAACCGGCCTCCCCCAAGCAGCCGGCCGACCCGCCCGGCACTGCCGCCAGTCCAGTTAGGGACAACTTTCAGTACCAAACTGTCGAGTGCTACATGTGCACCAAGTGCCAGGAGTCGGTGCTGAAGCGGCAGCGGCATTGCCTGGTTCGTCAACGTGCCGCAGCGCCAGAGCAGCGGCGCAGCACCCACCTTGCAGGACGCGCTGCGCCTCTCCATGCGACCCGACCGGCGCGAGCTGCATTGCGAAAAGTGCCAGCATGACGAGTTCAGCGTCACCACCCAAATCTCTAAATTACCCAGGACGTTGATTATACAGCTGAATCCTCACACTTTCGTTGGAAATGAGTCAAAAAGATCCGCGCCAACGTAAAGGTCTCCAAGCTTGTGACGCTGCAGGAGTACGCAGTGGAGGACGCCGTCCTTCCCCCGGCTTGGGACGCCACCAGGTACGGCTCGCCATGCCCGCCTGACGATTCAATGCGGATGGACTCGGCTGAGCCGGCGCAGCCCAAGGCGCCGCTGTCCTTTGATCCTCCGCAGACGTCGGACGCCGATCTGGAGGAGCTGGCGGAGCAGGACGGAACCCAGGAGCGGCCAACGCGCCCTGTTGACGACGAGGAGAGTCAGCAGCAGGAGACTGTCGGACGCCCGCTGCAGGAGGGCGCGCCGGCCGACTTCGCCGCCGAACAGACACGGCTGTCCCAGCTCTGCGCGGAGGACGACGGCTCAGCGGCTGAGAGTCTAACAGTGAACCCGGCCGGCGCCTACAGCTACCGGCTGGTGGGGCTAGTCAGCCACTATGGCAGCGCCACCCAGGCCGGACACTACGTGGCAGACATCTACAGCCTTGGTAGGGACCGCTGGTTTCACCAAGACGACCGCAGCATCACCTGCGTCTCAGAGCACCACGTGCTGCACAATGGACCCCAGCACGACGGCTATATCTTTTTCTACCAACACAGAGGCCTGTGCAGGCAGGTGGCCAATTTAGAAGTTGGCCCTTGCAGTGGGCGTTCGATACGCTAGCGCGTCACATCGCTGAGCCGTTAATCAGCGAGACATTAGCAGATAAGTTATCAGATAAGATACTCAGTGTGAGGGCATATCCAGGAACAGGTATGCACCATTCTCCTCATCTTGTGAATGACATGTGCCATTTGCCATTTGTAGTCTTCCGTTGTAATATATTTGTACTTTGTTCCAAAATTTCTAAAAAAAATTGAGTTTAGATTTGAGGGCCTTAGTTTGGGCGTCTAGCGTAAAAGGGGTCTAGCGTCATCCTACACAATTGCAGAGCCCTGGCATCAACAGTCAGAACCGCCAAGCGGCCAGAATAAAGCCTCTTGAGAAATCTCAATCCGCTTCGCTCCATGGATTTCGTCATGCGGCTTTGACACGCACAATGTTCTGAGCTTTGCTTTGAGGAGGCGTAACAACAAATTTAATGTTCATACATTATTCCGCCTTTGTCTTGATGAAATCAAAGCCAAAATCCAGCTTCACATCGATACTTTGTCGGGTAGGGCTAAAGCCTTTAAAGAACACGGCTAGAAAAAATAAACTGGTCCAATATCGGCATTGAAATATTTGCAATATTTTTCGGAATGCCCGTCCTGAGCGTTACGTTATCGTGCAAGCTAATCATGCTACCTTTGCTGCGACATATGTAGCCTCGCCCCATATAGCACGGATAACCCGCGTCGACTCTGGCGGGTTGTGAGCTGCCCCCCCTCCACACTCATCGTTCCTAAACCGCGGCGCCATCCTCCAAGGATTTTTCTATCTACATACCTGTTCTCTCCTTTTGTTTTAGCGTGTATTTTTCTGTTTGTCTGTGTATGAATGAATGGAAGTACATGTTATGGCTCTATGTATTCATCATGCAAAATATTTGTAGGTTTAAAAAGTATGCGGAGTGTAGGTGGCGGGTACAACAGGGGCTAGGATGTTCAAGCCCCCCTCCCCCAGAAATGTTAGAGTGTCTGTATTTAATAAGCAGTCGGAGGCTGTTCTAGGGCAATGGAAGGGAATGCTCGAGCCCCCAAACCCCCCCCACCGAAATGATGTGCTGGATCCGCCACAGCTGAGTGGACGAGTCTATCTTAGCAAAGAATGCGGTGTCAATAATATGTTTAGAGTAGCTTCTAGAGTTCAAATTTGAAGGTCTTCGTGACCCTGTTAGAACCATCTCGTGACCTCAAATGACAACGACAATGACTCGCCGTTCGGGAACCTCCGCCATCAGGGGAATTTAGAGGAACGCGCCGTTTGGGCTCGTCCAGCACGGGATTCAATGAAATATCCGAGGAAGCCATTTGTGTTGGAAGCCTTCGCCAGCTTTCAGGCAGAATTTCATAAAATCGGTCAGATTGGCAGACGGGCTCGAAGTACTGTGGTGAATTCGATAAAGGCGATGGCAATAATATTTATTTCGATTCCGTTGCGAATCGTCCTTGAAATGATGCCGTAGTGTTCAGAGTAGTGCTTAAGCAATAGAGCAAGCAAAGCTAAAAATTCAGATCTAACTCTGCTTACATCGGAAGCTTTCTCGGCAAGTTCAGCTCAGTCGGTTTCCATACTGCGATTAACGATCCAATCAGGATCCATTATCGACTAAATTAACAAATTGATCCAATCGATCTAATCGAAAAAACACTAAATTAACAAACTGTGAGCCAAAATCTTCCCGCAGATCCAAAACTTCCCAACTGTTCTGGTCAGCATGATCCACCCATTAGATCGCACATACACTCAGGTCTCCAATTCATGACGTATTTCATACAAGCAAAACAATAATTTCTTCAATGCCGAGCCGATTTCGAGAGTTGAAATCCAGATCCGATCCGTATATCCCAGCAACTGGGCGTCGGCAAAATTCACCGTCGAGCGTCGTAGCAGAAAGCGGAGCGTACACGGACCGATGACAGGTTCAGCCAGATATTTGTGTCAAGCACAGTACAGCAATGGGCGGTGGTTAGGTCCTAGTGAGTTCAATGGTTAGACAAAAATGGTTTGATGTGTCAATAATTGTTCAATTTGAAATGTGCGCCCGTTAATAAAAATATATGTAGAGAAAACATACGCGAAAATTAATCTCTATACATAACCGTTTAGAATTTACCATTAATGTGCAGTATGTATTTTTAAGATTTAAGCACACATTTTAGGAAAAGTAAGCAAATACGATAGGGTAGAATAGAAAATACAATTCTTAAACTTCTCCAACGTGTGCCTGGTAGCGATCTGTTAGTGTGCTAGAGCGGTTGAATGATTGGTTGACAAAGGCCGTCGCAGGGCTCTGAACAGCTCACAAAGCCTTTGACTTTGTTTTTGCCTAACAGCTGACATTAAATTTCATTAATCTCATTTCATTCATTCAAATTCTTCAGGTTTCTTTTTAACCAAGGACGTGAAATCGTAGAGGAAAACGAGGAGAGCAATGTGCAGAGTATTTATTCCAGGTTTATTTAATGCAACAACAAACTCAAAACATATTTCTAAACACAGAAAATACTGTTCGCCCACAGAGTATGTAATAGTGTAGAGCAGTGGCGTGTACAAGTCGAGGGCTCACCCCCCAATTCCGTGTGCCTATATTAACAGCAGGGCTGGAGGCTGTTCGAGGCAATGGTGGAGGAGGCTTGAGGCCCCTAACCCCCTGCCTTGAGAGTCCTGGATCCGCCACTGGTACATGGCTCTTGTTGGTGCGTACCTATACAATTTAAAGAGCAATGAGACACCTCTGTCACGGATTCCGAACCGAGATGACATTTTTGTAGAGCAAAAGGAATCCTTTTCGGTTTCATACTTTGTTTTTAACTTTCCGTTTGCGCAAAAATAAGCTTGTGCTTAAAGCACAGCCTGGTTATGCTGGTCTCGTTCCAGGTCAAACTGACAAGGTCACCGCTAGGGAGGGGGAGGGAGGCGCGGGGCTCGCTACTTTCCGCTAATGTAACGATTATATTTTCGCAAACGGGAAACTCTGTGACAATCAAAATATGAAACCGTAAGTTTTTCTTGCAATGAACTCTATAGGACTGATATTTGAATCAAAATCGCGCAAAGACACCACTTCGCCATGAAGTAGCGAGCAACAACAAAAAACTTGCAAACCAGGCTCAAAGGACACATTCAACCAGCTGTTAACACCAAGGTCTCGTCTCTCATCGCCCACACAAACGATCTTCACCAATACCACAGTTCAACTCATAGGTGAATCAAGGGTGGACACGTGTCCCCCTTCCTTGATCAACCCACCCACCCTACCCTTACACTGCACCTTTTTCTGAAACGTCGCTTTCTACCCTCACCCAGAATGGAATATGAAGACCCTTTGGTAGGTCACCTACAAGAACACAACACACATAACTACACCACCCGCACGCATAAACAAGAATTGGCGCACCCGGCCTTAAATGGCGCTCCTTCGGACCAAAATCACGCTCCCCTGAAATCCTGTCAGACATCTCCGTCCGGACATGACTATCCCACATCTCCCATTGGAAATCTCGAATCCGCCTATGGCTCAAGTTCCCTTCACAAGTTCTGCGAGACCAGTTTCACTGTCTGATGCTCTTGTACTGCCTAGTGGGGACGACGCTGTGCACCTGCTCTCTTGTCAGCTGGTGCACATGCCGCAAGTGGTAGCGGAGGTTGAAGACGTGGTTGAAGAACTTGTGGCAGTAGATGCAGCGAGCGGAGTGGGTGTGACAGGGTATCCTGATGTGAGTGAGAAGATTCTCACGGTCGGGGCAGGTCCGACCACACTGCAGGCACTTGTGTTCTTCTGCAAAGAAAGCCAGGTAGAGGGAGATGTTTTATGCATACATGAATGTACATCATGCACACTGCAGCTCATTCATGCATCATGGATGATTCATAGCCTCTTTTGTTTGATTTTAAGCGTTGTTGCTCTGCCTGAGAAAGACGGGTTAAGAGTAGTGGCCTGAATTCGACAAAAAATCATGCGGGGTGCCTAAATTCAATAATAATAATTTTTAGGGCATATCGAGGCACCAACTCCCAGGGCCATGTTGCAGACTCTTTCCAACTCTTTCCCTGTTGGAACGGTCTCCCGGGAGCCAGATTGCTCCTTGTTCAGGGAAACTGCCGAGCCTTGAAACTAGGTCGGCTGCGTGGAAGCCAGCTGCTCTGACCACTCCACCACCGCGCCACCTGTCCAAATTTAAAACGAGATCTATAACCGCCATACAAAAGTGAATATTGCAAAACAAGCTTTGTTTTCACGCTCACATATATTTTTGAACTGGTTAAAAATAATTTAATGTCCACGCAGTAGAAAATAACACATAACAGATATTTCAACACTAACTGGATCATTCATTAGGAGTGCTTCCGCACCCGTAAAGAACGGTGAATACACATTCCTGACTTACTGGCAAGTGGCAGCGAGTAAATTTTATTGGCGAAGGCAGGGGTGCCGAAATGAACCGAAAACAGCGCAGCCTAATGAGCATACAGATTCAATTGCAAGGAGCTGTACACTGACGTCGGACCAATTTGTCTCCAACCAAAACAATTATATACAAAAGAATACGATTGGGAGAGCTGACGAATGACGAATGACCAACAAGTATGAAAAGGGGCACCAAGGTGCAATTTTAGTCCGGTGCTGTAACGTTGCAGCACTCCCTTATCAACCGAACTGAACCCAACGATATCCTAAGATGAACTTGCTGCGTTGGCTGCACCAGATCGGTCACCAGATCAGAAGTCTGTCATTGACGTATAGCGAACCTGTCTCATCTGCTCACATTAAAAATGCCGCAGTGAAAATGACCTTACCCTGTCAGCAGTGTGATGTTACCCTGTTTGTAGCATTACGTTACTCTCCTTCTAGCGTGACGTTATTCTGTTTGTAGTGTGACGTTACTCTGTTTGTAGCGTTACGTTACTCGTTTTCTAATGTGAGACTACTCTGTTTCTACCGTGACGTTACTCTGTAGCGTGATGCCACTCTATTTGTATTGTGGTGCAACTCTGCATGTAGCGCTATGTTACTCTGTATGGTGCGTGATATTCCGTTATTTGTAGTGTGACGTTACGCTATTTGTAGCGCGACGTTACGCTTTATGTAGCGTAAAATCACTCCATATGTAGCGTGACGTTACCATGTTTTTAGCGTGATGTAATATACCCTATATCTGTCAACGTCTGGTGTAGTATTTTTAAGTTTAAATAGTTCAGAATGTATTGGAACAGAAATTGTCCCTCAAAATATCATATGTTATAATATTGGCGCCTGTTATTTGCATTGGAAACCTCACTTATTGCTTTAGTTATGACCTTGCTAATAAAAATATGGGCTGAGTTGGGATCCACCATTGTCAATACAGCGAGTCGAGTCAGAATCAAAGCCAGCTTCTTAGCTGTGACTCTGAGTTGAGTCATCTGAAGAAAATTTGAGTCACCAAAAAGTCCAGCATCTTTGTTGCGTGACGTTACTTTATTTGTAGCGGGATGTTTTCCTGCATGTATCGTGATTTTACTCTGTTTCTAGAGTGAGGTTACTCTGTAGCGTGATGCTACCTCGTTTGTAGCGTGATGTTGCTCTGTTTGTAGCGTGACGTCACTCTGCAGCATAAAGTTACTCTATACGTAGCGTAATGCTAGTGTGTTGTAGCGTGATGTTGCTCTTTTTGTAGTGTGATGTTACTCTGTATGTATCGTGACGTTACTGTTTGTAGCGTGAAATTATGTATCGTTACGTTATTCTGCCTGTAGAGTGACGTTACTCTGTATGTAGCGTGATGTTACTCTGCGGGTAGGGTGGGGTTACTTTGTAGAGCGACGTTACTCTGTATTTATAGTGACGTTATTCTGGTTTTAGCGTGATGTTACTCTGTATATAGCGTGATATTACTCTGCATGTAGCGTGGCGTTACTCTGTAGTGTGACGTTTCTCTGTATGTAGCGTGACAGTACTCTGCACGTAGCGTGGCGTTGCTCTGCAGCGTGACGTTACTCTGTTTGTAGCGTGACGTCCGTGTTTAGGAGCGGTATGGGCTGCGTGAGCTCCGGCGCTGACTTCCCTTTCGCCCCCCCCCCTCCACCGGGCCGGGTGACCCTGCGCGGTGTCCGGGGGCGCTCGTGGTGAGCCAAATTTGAAGACAGGGGTCTATAGGCATGCTCTATGAGGTTGATGCTCAGTCCAAAACTCAAATTGTGTCACATTCACGCTGATGCCCCACCTTTGTGCGAATGCACAACGTAGCAATAAGCGCATGAATAAAAAATAGCGGCCTGCTTCAACACAACAACGGAAGCTCAGGCCCAAACAACTTTAGAATTAAGATAGAAAATATCCCGAAAACTGCAGGGATATTTGCAGCAATAACGGCAAACATCAAAACACTACAAAAAGAGAAAGTGGAGGACATTAAACCTCATCAAATATGGATGTATAACAGGGAGCTGCTGCCTTCTGGGCCTTATGCTAATGACGTAATTTCTGTTTCCACATAAGTAGCTGTAGAAAATTGAACAGAATTTAGCTAGCCACTTAGCTCTGATTTCAAGAAAAGCTGAGAAATATCAAATGCACATTGAATTGCGCAAACACAGTCTCACAAGCGAGCAGCTTTAATCTCAACAGGTACAATGTGCACAACAAAACTCAATGGTGCTACAGGCCCAACACTGGTCCCCCACAGTCCTTGTGTCAAAAGAAAGCCCACTTCCCTCTTTTACACGGGGAAAGCAGCGCCCATCAACCCATCCATCGTTGTCTATCGTATGCAGAATTTAGCATTCTGTACAGTGTTGACAAGGTGCGTATTGCCCTGTCTTCGAATCCTGGATGTAAAATACACTTAGACTATATATTCGGGCACAGCCCTTCATCAGAATCAGGTAGGCCAAATCACAAATTCTCAGTCATAGAACTCGAATTGTGATTTGAGCTACCTGATTCTGATAAAAGGTTGTGTCCGAATATATAACCTAACAGTATTTTACATCCAGGATTCGAGGAGACAGGTCAGTATACACCTTGTCAACTTATAATCATGCTCCTCGCCGCAGCACTCCGAAACCCATCAAATTCTTTACTGTGTATAGCGATGCACTCACCCACCTGCCATCGCCGTCACCCCAAACTGGCGTATAAGCCAGGTCTGTCCGAACCTTTCCATGGCTGCCACTTCTCCCGCTCCAAAAGAAGGTAAAATATGCTTAAACTCCTCATAAAACGCCTGTGCTTAGCTGACTGAACCCGACCGTGCACAGCATTCTTCCGATTCCGCAGACGAAGTTCATCTGAGTGTTCCTCTCCATCGCATCCACCTCCTAGTTGAAACCCGTCTACATATTCCTCTCCATCGACTGGAAGTACCTCCTGGTGGGAACTATCTATCCAGTCCCATGATCTGTGCCCGTCTACATATTCCTCTCCATCGACTGGAAGTACCTCCTGGTGGGAACTATCTATCCAGTCCCATGATCTGTGCCCGTCTACATATTCCTCTCCATCGACTGGAAGTACCTCCTGATGGGAACTATCTATCCAGTCCCATGATCTGTGCCCGTCTACATATTCCTCTCCATCGACTGGAAGTACCTCCTGATGGGAACTATCTATCCAGTCCCATGATCTGTGCCCGTCTACATATTCCTCTCCATCGACTGGAAGTACCTCCTGATGGGAACTATCTATCCAGTCCCATGATCTGTGCCCGTCTACATATTCCTCTCCATCGACTGGAAGTACCTCCTGATGGGAACTATCTATCCAGTCCCATGATCTGTGCCCGTCTACATATTCCTCTCCATCGACTGGAAGTACCTCCTGGTGGGAACTAACTATCTGCCGCACTCGCTCCGTGCTCAGCTGATGCACCATCCGTAGGTGCTCCCGTAGGTGGAACACCTGACGGAAGACCTTGCCGCAGAAGTTACAGCGAGCGCTGTTAGAGTGGATCTTGAAGTGTTGGAAGAGGAGTTCTTGGCAGGTAAACATCCTTCCGCATTGATGACATTTATGCTGGCCTGGAGACAGAGGGGATAATGGGTCCGTGAGTTACTCTACAATGTAGACATACGTGAACAAGAGAGGGTTGGGTTACGTCTTTATCATAAGGGTGGGATAAAGCAGGTCTAGGGGAGAGAGCGAGAGAGAGAGAGAGAGAGAGAGAGAGAGAGAGAGAGAGAGAAAGAGAGAGAGTAAATAAAAAGTAGCGAGTTTCTGAGAGACAGGGATAAACTGAAAACTGGCAATTGTACAAAAATATCAAAATACCGAAATAATAATGACGTGACCTGAACCCATATATAACGTGGTCCTATCAGAACGGGGGCGGGACGCCGCGGCGTATATGCTGCTCAGCAATATGCATTGATAATACGGATGAAGTTTCGGGACATAGGCGAAGGAACAGGGGGGGCAGGCAGGGGCGGGCAGAGACACGAGTTTTTTTTGGGGGAGGCAAACCCATGTCTGCCTCTCCTCCTGGGGGAGAGGGGTGCAATTTGGGTGCTCGACAGGCCTAGAATAAGCTACCTCTCAAAGTACAAGATCACTCTCCTGGGGGGCGGGGGTTGGGAGCGAATATGTTTTTGCTCTACAGACCTAGTGTAAATACCTTTTTTAATTTCTCCGGCCTTTGGGGGAATATATTTTGGCCGCCCCTCCAGCGCTTTGGCGGGTATGACCGGAATGGCCCCCTGCGTCCGCCAATGGGGCAGGGGAGCGGCTGCCTCCAACTTTCGGACTAGGGGGACAGGCCCCCCACTTTGAGTGGTTTCTGGACCTTTTCTGTTAACAAATCGAGTGATGTGCTGAATCATGTTTGACCCCACCAGCATTGACATATTTTGCCCCCTCCGAATTTGAAAAATGTTTCTGCGCTTTTGGTTCGGAATTGATTCCCCTGAGACCCTCCGGCGCTCAATATTTGTCTGACATAAACTGACTGGTGAGAGGGTGACCTGAGCGGGGCGGCCGTCCCTGTGTTTTGTGGGACGTTAAACTTTGGCTTCTAAATTAACCCGCCATTGCGGGAGTTGGTCATTCGAATGGTGGGTTGGAGTCTCCGTGACAAGTCCTTTATTGAGCCTACCACTCCAAAAACCATACTCGTATCACGCTGCATGAAGCTTGTAAGAATTTAAATCCATGCACTACTGTTGGAATTTATGAGAGCATTTCAATCAAATTTGAACGTGCCATTCAAGTCCATATGTGTACTGCTTGTATCGATCACAGCCATTCGATACCCTGCGGTCCAAGCAAAGTCCCAGCGCATGGCCAGTTGGTCCCGGTGAAATCCCGGCCGGGACCAACATCGGGATCCTATAAAAGGGGCAAAAAGAATTAGCACTAAATAGTCACAAGTTATAGAGGAGCCTCCAATAGCAGCGTTTCCAACCTTCAGTACACTGGATAAAGATCAGTTCATATAACAGAACTGAAAGCGCTCCGAACAATTATTTCTAGGGGGCGCGGTAGTGGAGTGGTCAGCGCAGCTGATTTCCACGCAGCCGACCCGGTTCAAGGCCCGGCGGCTTCCCTGAACAAGGAGCAAGCTGGCTCCCGAGAAACCCTTCCAACAGGGAAAGAGTTGGCGACGCCATATGACCCTGGCAGTTGGTGCGTCGAAAAGCCCCCTCCCCCCACAAAAAAACTATTTCCATGCTCAGTGAGAAGGTCCTCATTTCAACTACTCTCCAAACTTTAGTACAATGTTTTCTATGGCGATATTTCTGTAAGCAAGCTGCACACAATGAGTAATTACCAATCAGAACAACAACACCTGTGTCGTACTTCACAACAATTTTATCGAGCAATAATATGCATGGGTGTTTTTATATGCAGCCCAGGATGCTATATGCCTGAAACAGCACTATGCTCACAATTTTTAACGGTTTAAACGTCTTCTTTCATCAGATATTGGCCCAGACGCAGATCAAAGACGTTTTACCCCAAAAAATCGTTTATTTACACGGTCAACAGTGAACCACAAAAAGTAAACCAATCAATACACGAGCAAAGAACAAAATATCAACCCGCACACACATCCAAATAGGACAAATCAGCTAGCGATGCTTCTGGGAGCCTGTGAACTTCAAAGCATTACTTTTCCCGTTGCTGTCAGCTAGCAAAGGCGGAGTCCAGCAGGGCAGCATCGCACTCTATCTCCAATGACTTCTTAACGCATCTAAAAAAAACACTATTCAAGCACATTCTGGCGAGCGGAAATCAAGTAGGACTATAGGTGTAGCTCGCTTAACACTTTTCTGAGTGATTGATGGAAACTTCACGTGCAGTTTGACACGAATGAGACACTTCCCGCAGATTGACACTGGTGAGACACAGAATGACACACTATGCCAAAGTAAAACGGAACAGCAAATGCCCATACTTTTCTAACCAGTCAACATTTTGGTTTCACCTTTAAGACGCTTCAGGTAAGCATCGCATCACACTATCTCCAGTTTCCGGAACTTTTGAAGCTGTCCACGGAATGACCAACTTATTTACCGAACAAAGTGTAGCACTAGAATATTTTTCAGGTGAAACACTTTCTCTCAGTGGCGGATCTAGGACATCATTCGGAGGGGGGGGCTAGAGGTCTCGAGCCTCACCCATCATGGCCTCGGATCAGCCTCCGGTTATGCACTTTCTATAGGCACTCTGACATTTAGGTGGGGGGATGCTTGAGGCCCCTGGCCATAGGCGCAGGAACCGGGCGGGGGAGAGGGTAAGGGGGTGGCTGCCACAATTTTCGGAGTGGGGACAGTTCCCCCAATTTTGAGCCGATTCCGGATCTTTTCCGAATCATATTTGACCCCACCAGTGGCAACAACTTTTGCCCCTCCCCCAACTTGGAAAAAGTTCCAGAGCCTATGCCGCTGGCTCCTCCTTGAATCCACCATTGCTGTCTCTTCT
Organism: Lepas anatifera; assembly: GCA_034440635.1. NCBI lineage: Eukaryota > Metazoa > Arthropoda > Thecostraca > Lepadidae > Lepas > Lepas anatifera. Next base: position 948,560 of record JAOTON010001031.1, on the reverse strand, counting down.
CTGCCATCCCAGATTGGGCTTAAAGCGAGATAACGTACTGAACAGTGCTATTCTAAGGATGTACTTTGGTGAGATTAGCAAAAACAAGTCATGGCCTTCGTAGACGCGATGAACAACGAATGGGTGAGGCGTTGGGGGACAGCGTGAGGTTCGGAAGGGAAACATCATCTTTGAAAAAATCTAATAGGAAAAGAGCTCTGAACTCGTACGACGTTCACAAGTAACTAAACAGAAATTTAAATCTGGCCTCAAATAAGAACAGCATAGCTTATCATATGCTTGGAAACATCGTCAGCATTTGAGCAAGCAGCACACATGGAGCACGAACAACCCAAACAGCACGCTTCAAAAAGTTCTTCAAAACCCCCTTGGTCAGGTTCAAATCCAGCACCACTTGATCCCAATATCTCACACGGTCCAACCGCCACCTGAAACACACGAGATTGTCACCCGTATCGCTAGAGCCCGCCGCCCCCGTACTTTTCCTGTGCGCTGATCCTGGTCGGGACCACCTTGCGGACCTCCTCGTTGGTCAGCTTGTGGACGGTCTTCAGGTGGTCCCGCAGGTTGGCCACCTTGCTGGCCACCTTGCCGCAGAGGAAGCAGCGGGTCACGCCCAGGTGGACTTTGAGGTGGTAGGTGAGACCGTCCCGGGTGGCGAAGCTTCTGGTGCAGTGGCTGCACTTGAACACTGTAGAGGAGAAGACACAGTGTTAGTACTGGCAATGATGGTGATGCTCATTGCTCAGCACATGAAACGAAGCAATATACATAGTTAGCATCGGATAAGCCGATGTTTGACATGAGTCGAGGCACCACTCCTCGACGATTTCCGCGTCGTTCTGTTCATTCACACAACATCCGACACAAACACGAGTACACTCATTGATTACTCGAACACCCACATGACTACTATAAAGGTCGTGACTCAGAGACCGCCGCGCGGGACATATGATATGAGGTAATGCGTAGGGACTCGGCTAAATAAGGTACTGGCTGTAGTCGCTACTGTGGTGAAATCAAGTTACAGTATACCTGAATATTTACATGAATCTGCTTCTGTCTAGAAGGAAATTTTAGAGAGTGGCAGTCATGTCCAGTTCGCTACAGGTGTTAGGGTCAGTTCCGGGAATGGGTATACTATCTGATGGGATAGCGGAAGCGATTTGAAACTGTAGCCCAATATCTGTGATATATAATAAAAAGCCTGTCGCTTTTAGAAATGATAGTCGACAACGCAATGCTTTGTAGTTTCAGCCTGGTAGCCTCCCAAACGCCGAGGTGTATCAACCAGCTGTAGGTGGCAGAGGTGTCAATTTAGTTTGGAGGTGCCGACCCTCAGCTGATTGTGAATTGCCTTACCAAATTTGGAGCCAATACTGAAATATTTCGGTGCAGGGTTCAACCTGAATTTTTCTATTGTGTTTTTTAATGAGATTGCACGTACACAGCCGCTTGGTTTATGCAGGAGGATTGTTCCATTCTTTTGCTGTTTGGGGCGATAAATTTGTACACACAGTTGTGCGGTTGTTTGGTTATGATAATGCTGCTACAGTGGAGATGAGAGAGAGAGAGAGAGAGAGAGAGAGAGAGAGAGAGAGAGAGAGAGAGAGAGAGAGAGAGAGAGAGAGAGAGAGAGAGAGAGAGAGAGAGAGAGAGAGAGAGAGAGAGAGAGAGAGAGAGAGAGAGAGAGAGAGAGAGAGAGAGAGAGAGAGAGAGAGAGAGAGAGAGAGAGAGAGAGAGAGAGAGAGAGAGAGAGAGAGAGAGAGAGAGAGAGAGAGAGAGAGAGAGAGAGAGAGAGAGAGAGAGAGAGAGAGAGAGAGAGAGAGAGAGAGAGAGAGAGAGAGAGAGAGAGAGAGAGAGAGAGAGAGAGAGAGAGAGAGAGAGAGAGAGAGAGAGAGAGAGAGAGAGAGAGAGAGAGAGAGAGAGAGAGAGAGAGAGAGAGAGAGAGAGAGAGAGAGAGAGAGAGAGAGAGAGAGAGAGAGAGAGAGAGAGAGAGAGAGAGAGAGAGAGAGAGAGAGAGAGAGAGAGAGAGAGAGAGAGAGAGAGAGAGAGAGAGAGAGAGAGAGAGAGAGAGAGAGAGAGAGAGAGAGAGAGAGAGAGAGAGAGAGAGAGAGAGAGAGAGAGAGAGAGAGAGAGAGAGAGAGAGAGAGACAAAGGTTTGCAGGATGCTTTATTTTAATGAGAAACGGGTACAATTGAAGAAAGGGATATTTTTCCATCAAACTGGATGAAGTCGCCAGTTCTGAAGAATGGGCAGATCTCTTACAAAGAGCAGTTAGCCTCTTTGGCTTTTGCGTTTGAAAGACACTTGGCTAACGGGGCATTTTGCGTTCATGTATACGCAAGTTGCGCAGTTATGTAGTTATGTTCTCCTATTACAATTTTTTCAGGAGAACAAACATTTTATTACAAAAAATTACTTTCAACTTAGATATTTCGAAAATAAGTGATGGGTGAAGGTTTCAGCATTTATCGGAATCGTTAACCTATTTCATAATACGAGTGGCTGTAAATTTTATCAGCATCATCTCTATGATATGTACAAGGGATATTATACTACAGGTTAATGTTATACATTTACCAAATAGCTACATTTACTAGCGTTACTAAATTCACTAGGGGAAGTCTTCAATTACCCAAGCCTATCGCAAAATTTGGATCTATTAAAGAACGGCACAATAAGTAATCATGAACATGTCTGCAATTATCATGAATCAGTGCATTTTCTAACTCATGACAAGACAAGGAAGCTTAAAACGCGCACTGGAGGGGGCCTCGGAGGCCCCCACCTGTTTTTCAAAGGTGGCCTGAGAACCGCTCGTAGCCGAAACACGATACTTTACTACATTAAACAGAATTTAATAGCGCGTCGAGTGTTGAATTTTTTTGAAAATCTGCCGAACATTTTTCGACTTATAGGCTTTTAAAGTCAGACCTCCATTTTGAGATCGCCGTAATCGCGCGGTCTGACCAGTTAGCTTGCATTGGAGACCGAGTGGTGACGTCATAACACCATATAACCGGGATTATATGTCACGGTCACCTCACATGAAGGTCAAGTTCAAAGTCAAAGGTCACAGGTCAAGGTCATATCTGCACTTTCAAGGTCACTGACCACAGTGCTTTCGGTCAAATGACGTTACCCGGTCTGACGTACATTATGCTATGACGTCATCGATATGGTACCCCAATACCAAGGTCAAGGTCAAGGGCAAGGTCAAAGGTCATTTTCAAAGGTCAATCCTCATTTCCCAAGAAACAGTGGCTATAGTGTTAGTCAAAGTGTACATTATAAGTAGTATACTATATTGTGACCTTACAGCTCAATGACCTTGAATGACCTTGACCCCAAAATTAAAGGAAAGGCTCCTTGAGACCCTCTCTATATGACCCTGGTCCGTCTTTAACTTATTCCCGCCATTTTCCCTCAGAATCACGGCATTTACCGGTCGGTTCCCAGCATAGCCAACTTTTGACCTTTATGACCTCGTTTGACCTTGAAGATATTGACCTAGGTCAATAAAAATTGATCACGATGTAGATCACCATAACCCCCACCCACCTCTTAAATTTCGTTTTTCTACGCCTCTTTGTTTCCGAGATCTTAGGGGAGGCCTACAAGGCCCCCCTCCAGTGTGCGTTAGTGCCAGACCCCCTCCAAGGCGGGTGTTAAGCTATCTTCGTCATCGCCAGAGAACCGCATTTACATCCGGATACATTCGTGAGTGATTAGAACGGTGTGCCTAATTAAGCACACTGACAGAAATGCATGCCTTACAACGCGTATGCAAGATGCGTATGATGTTTTGAACACCAGATCATAAATGTTGCACATATTTCCAACACTGCACGCGTTTTTGCATCATAATAGTCGCAGCACTTTGTACCCAAGTACTCAATTCTTAACGCCGCCCCACCTGGGCTCTTTTTATACACACCACCATCTGGGCGTCCGATCGGAACCCCTGCCTCTACGATCTGGGGCACCGGAAGTGATACGGAAAGATTGAAACGACGCTGAAAGCGCCCTTCAGTTTTGTCTCCAATTTGGTATTCTAATTTGGAGCCGAGTTTGAACCATATCTGTTGACTCGTGATGTCATAGTGGGCCAAAATTGGTCAGTTTTGGACCCATTGAGGAAACCCGTTCTAACTCGGGAACCATTAAACTAGGAAAAACAAAAGGCATTGATGTGTTTGTCTCGACCAAAAGATTTCAATGATAAGCGGCATGACCTTGTAAGATCATACTATGACTTTGACCTTATGTCAAGCTCAACTGATGACCTTTCGAAGTCATGTTGCATATCATTCGAATCCTTGGATCATACTCATTACTATATCAATAAGTTATAGACATCTTACAAGTTACAGACAAAAACAATTTAAAAAACCGTGAACTTCGGTGAACTCTGGTGACCCTGGTATTGACCTGACCTGAAGATGGATAGCTCCGGTCGGATTTTTCATTTTAAGAGCTCTGAATGATGCTTAGAAACATGCTCGAGCTCTTCAGAAGCCAATTACACCCGGTTTTGTTAGCCGCATTTAGAAGTACAGAATCATTACACAAGATTAAAAATGCGTCATAACTCGTGACCTAACCTAACCTAATGTCACCTTTTTGTCACAAACTGCGAAACTGATAATCCTATATGCACGCAAGTTTACGAGCGTCTCATTTAAATCAGCTCGGAATCATTTGTGAAAAACGAGGAGGGATCCGATTAAACCAGGCGGTGAAGGGTGAGATCATGCCAACCTGCCGTGACTTGGTCCTCCTCCATGTTTTTTTTAAATACAATTGCCTGGTGTGTCTGCAAACAGATCATTGGATGGTCTCACAAAGTGCGGACAAAAACGTGGTGGAGCTTGGATGCGGCCCGCGACTAGCGGGTCTTAAAATGCGCTTACTCTATCACGCTTCCAACTAACCCCTTTGGTCTATGTATTTCAAGGATGGTCTCACATCGTCGTTCCAGTCTTACAGTCGGGGGATCTTAGAAATAAAAAGAAAATAAGAAGAGTTTGAACACAGGGAGGTAGGAGGAGGTCGTTTGGGTTGTTCCTCCGATTTGGTAGCCATTTCTCATGCATTGATATATCCCCCATTGAAGGCCAATCTAACTTATCTGATTACCATGGCATGTTCTCCTTCCCTAGAGTATTTTTGGCTGCGCCAATGGTTGAAAATGCGACAGGGGTATTGAAAATGTTTCTTAGTTAAAATGATTTTGTCTAAAATGTTTTCGAAAATGGAAATTGAAAATATTATTGAAAATTTTTGTTTTTCATTAAATTGTAAAATGTCGTCATCCAGAACACATTTTTCATCTCATATGTGTGTAGTGAGGAACAGACACCTTCTGCGCTATAGCCATCATGTCTTAAACACGCACAGTCCCATGCTGGAAGCATTCGTGCTCAGTTCTGTTTTTTTCATCGAAACAATCCTAAAACATTAAAGAAATTTCCCCTGATCTACATTATGTCATATTTATTGAAAAATCCTGAGCCACACAGATCCTGAGAAAGGAGCAAAACGTGAGAAATTCGAATTAACAAGACACCATTTTTAACACGCGCCCCGCTGGGGTCGCTGACATGACGCGGCTCGCTAAGGGGGGTTTTTCGCCCCCCTCCGTGTCTCATTTTCCACGAAAGCTAAATAAAAATTACGGGGGTGTTCGAAAGTTCTCGACAAGACAAAGACATTTTATACGAAGAATTTTCATATCAGGTCAATATTGAGGTCAGTATAGGTTAAGAAGGTTCCATAGACTTACAACAGAGCAGTGTACGTTTCTCTCTCTTGACCTGTCCTCAGGGGAGCTACAGCGAATCTTTATGCATCATTGCATTCCTCTCATCGCGGGGAATTGAATGATGTATAATATGACATTTTTAGGTCAAATATTGAAAATGACCTGACCTCGAGCTAGGTCAGGGTCACGGAGTGACCTGGTATGGTCATGCTGCATATTAATCGACTCCCCGTGACAATATAAGCACAATGCAAGCAGAATAGGAGCTTTCTCTCAATTCAGTGAGCAGTTATTGGCAAAACAATTACTCTATGCTCCTGTGACCTGACATGACCTTTGAGAGGTCTGATGCTCTAAAGCTCAACTTTATGGTCAAGATCGTAGTAAAAATAGACGGTTTGAGGATTTTCAGCTTAACCTATCCAGTATTTACTGAAAAAGATCCCATTGTATTTTTCACCATATACTTATTATGGGGTGACCAAAAAAATTACCCCACCTTAAGGTCAACAATATCGAAATTCCGAGATAGCAGATTTGAGACCCTAATGACCTAATCATACTGTGAAAGTTTCAAATTGATCGATTCACTAATGTTTTCTGGGCGCAGCTTCAAACTCGTGATTTTAGGTTTTGAGGTCGGGTCATTTGACCTTGAATAGCTCCTTGACCTGACATGACCTTATCTCAAAAAATTTAGTCAGATGTGTAAAATTGATCAGGAATAAGGTACCGTAAGTTTCGTTTTTCTGCATCTCTTCGTGTTTGCGTTATCTGGGGAAAACCAGGAGGGTGGGGGGCGAATTTCGCCCCCCTCAGTGGGGCACGTGTTAAGAGAGTCGGAAAACCGTTGTCACAAACATTGCTATTGAAATCGCCGCTGCGCACCTACACGTCAGCAGACGCTCACGACAGAACAGACACCATCACCAAGTGTGGTAAACATACATCAGCTGACTTCGGGTTGACTGCTGTGTTCACTAGTGACATTTTTCGTAACACGCGCCCCGCTGGGGTCTCTTGCATGACGCGCCCCGCTGGTGAGCATTTTTCGCCCCCCTCCGTTTCTCGTTCCCCACAAAAGCTAAAGAAAAATAAGGGCGCCGTTCGAAAGCTCTTGACAAGACGAAGAGATTTCATAAGAATTTTTATGTCAGGTCAATATTGAGGTTAGCATAGGTCAAATTTGGCTCCATAGGCTTACAACGGAGCGGTGTACGTTCCCCTCTCTAGATCTGCCCTCAGAGGAGCTAGAGCAAATCTTCATGCATCATTGGATTCCTCTCATCGCGGCAAATTGAATGATGTATAATATGACCCTGCTAGGTCAAATAGTCAAAATGACCTGACCTCGACCTAGGTCAGGGTCACAGAGTGACCTGGTATGGTCATGTTGCATATCAATCGATTCCCCGTGACAATATAAGCACAATGCAAGCAAAATGGGAGCTTTATCTCAATTCAGTGAGAAGTTATTGGCAAAACAATCACTCTCTGCTCCCGTGACCTAATATGACCTTTGAGAGGTCAGATACTCAAAAAATCAACTTTATGGTAAAGATCGTGGTAAGAATAGACAGTTTGAGGATTTTCAGTTTTATCTATCCAGTGTTTACTAAAAACGAGCCCATTCTATTTTTCACTATAGTCTTATAATGGGGTGACCAAAAATTAGCCTCACCTTAAGTCAACAATATCAAAATTCCAAGATAGCAGATTTGTAGACCCCGATAACCTTATTGTATTGTGAAAGTTTCAAACTGATCAGTTAGCTAATGTTCCCTGGGCGCTGCTTCAAACTCGTAATTTTAGGTTTTGAGGTCGGGTCACTTGACCCTGAATAGCTCCTTGACCTGGCATGATCTTAAGTAAGAAATTTGGTCAGATGTGTAAAATTGATCAGGGATAAGGTATTTTAGGTTTCGTTGTTCTGCGTCTCTTGGTTTTGAGCTATCTGGAGGAAACCAGGAGGGGGCGAATTTCGCCCCCCCAGCGGGGCGCGTGTTAAGATCGTGCGTTATACCCGAGGCGAACACTCAGCAACGAAAAAGTACCACGGCTGAACTCAAATCAGTTTGAAGCATTCAAAACAAACACGTTTCTTGTTCAGTGTTCTGGGTTGTTGCTGAAATACCCAAATAATAAGTGCGTGTCACCGGATGCATCCTGACCTTCGGCCTTGAAGTCATGCAAATTACGGCGTGGTACTCCGCCATTTGTAATTTCTCAGAAAACATCAGAGGGTGTTCAAATATAGAAAAATGAATATTTCAAGGAGTGTGTTAAAAAAAACAAATTCGATTTCCAATTGCGGTGGGGGAAGTTATAACTGCCAGTGCACTGGTGGTTACAACTTTTATCAAATCCCAAAAGCGTCTATCGAGCCAAGCGCTTTATTCATTGGATGTCGCCATGGGTCCCTGAGGCGTGGGTGGGTTGAATATTTCCATGGGTTCCTGACCCGTGGGTGGGGTGAATATTTCCATAGGTTCCTGAACCATTGGCGGGTTGGATATTGCCATGGGTCTCCGAACTATTGGCTGATTGGATCGGAGTTGTGAGTGGATATAAGTGGCATAAGTGCTAGAGCAGGGGACCAAGGGGACCTGCCCAAATACTTGTATTCCGAAAATTCCCCAGTGTTAGACAAATTGGTGAGAAATTGGAAAACTTGTAACCAGGCTGTAGGCGCCGATTCAGGCGTTGTCTGCAGGAGCGTGCAGGGGGGTGTGGGGCACCCACTGCCGCTCATTCCGGGCTGGGTCCGTGGTCTGGGGCGGCTCGGTGGAGGGGTTTGGTTGGCCGACTCCAGCGCTGCCCTCCCCCGTGGCTTTGCTATCAGCTGTTGTACGGCGGCGGTCGTTGGAGTTTTCATGGAGGTTAGCGCTGTATTTTTTGGACACCTCTTGAATTAACCGCAATTTCTCTAGTGAGCCAATCTGGTATAGGATTGTTTTGGTGCGTTTAGCCTATCTGGCAGTCCGTCGGTGCGGGGGCGGATCAGTGAAGGTTCGTTGTATATTCATGTGAAAGAAAGTAGTTCCAAACTGCGATGTAAATATTTGTGGACAGCCGGTGATTTCGGGTCTTGAATTGTTTTTCCATAGGATTTATCGTTACTAGAGGTGTGGGCTGCCGAAGTTCGTAAAGTGAGTGCGTTGCGTTGTATTTGCGTAGGAGCATGAAAATAGTGCCGTTTTCGGAGCATTGTTTTGAGCAGTGGTTCTTTCGGTAGCCTGATCTCGTGCGGAGCAGACGTGCGTCTCTCGCTAGGTAAGTCTCTGTCAGTTTTCGGGATCGGATCGATTCTATTCGCGTCTGTTTGTTGCTGAAATTGGCCTTAATACGTTTGCATCTTGAATAACGGTCTATTGATGTCTCAAAGTAGGCAAAGTGGTGATACAATTCTGAACTTCAGTAGGTGCCCGAGATGAGGTGGTGCGCGCAGCGATGCGCCGTGGAGTGAGCGCGGTTCGGCGCTGAGGTAGCCATCTTGGCCGTGCAGCTGGTAACCTGTCCTGAGTCGCCGCGGATGTGAATGGAAGGCATCGAGTAGGTACGAAACCTCATTAGGCATCAACGTGTGAAATCGTATCATTGAATAGGGAACTTGGTATAAAGTAGCCTGCAGTTTATTCACGGATAAATTGTACTTATTTATTGTTCGACGATTGTATGGTTCTTCCGCTGGTAGTTTCATGTGATAGCCGATAGTTTTGCTTAAACTTGTTTAGTTAACCGTGATTGAAGTGTGAGTTGGCAGGTTGCCAGATACCTGTTTATTAGTAATATTGGTCGTTTATCTCGAAATTTTTCTCTCGGCTGTTATCCAGCACAGTTCATGCCATGATCGTTCTCCGATATTATTTACGGTCGTTACCGACATATTTTTGGCTTGGACTGTTATAAGTGTAGTAACTTAGGGAAACGCTTGGTTTTGCAGCACGTTTTCTGTAGACTGGATTGAACTTATCAGGTTTCTAACAGAATTTGTTTTCGTCAGTTCACCCTCAACCTCAACCGCAACCCAATCTGTCGACCTCTGTCGACCTCGACCTGCCGCCGGGCAATAAACAGAGGTGTTGAGCTCCGTTTCTTGATACCGCGTGGCGGCGACTCCACAGGCGATGCGGAGAGCACCAATAACCTCCGATCGGAGGAGTTTTTTTGTCTGGTCACCATAAGCTGGAAGATTCACGGCCACCCTCACTTTTTTAGAGGAGGCACGGCTGGTCTTTATGAACATTTTCGGGATCATCGCAGCTGGAGTTTTAGGGCGCATCAACATCAAAGGTAGCCTGGCGCCCGTAAGTGCCCTCAGTGCATAGGCTGATCCGGGATTTTCGGGGAGCACCTGGTTGGCAGAGGGGCGCCTGACTACTTTTTATGTTGAGGCGCCCTGAAACTCCAGCTGCGAAGATGTTTATAATGACCAGGGGGCCCTGTATTCCTGGAGGTCGATTCCAGCCATTTCCGAGGGTATTTGACACCTTTAACGTATTTGACGTATTTGACACCTTTCGCTCGGGTCAGCGGATTGGAGGGCTGACACGGCTCCTGACACCACTGCACATCGTCCCCTGTCAGCGTCCCAAGATAAAGGTCTGAAAAATTTCATAATACAGCTGGAGCAGTTAAATTCCATCACAGCAGCAGATCTAGGGCTCTATTTCGGGAAATGGAGAGGGGCTAGGAGGCTTAAGATTTCCCACTATTTCCTCACTTACTATAGACACTCTGCAATTGGGGTGGGCTTGAGAACCCTAGTCCCCCTTGTATATACCACTGACAACGTCGGAAAAACCCAAAGCGGTGTTCAAACACCTTTCCAAATCCGATTGGGGTGGGGGGCTCAGCTCGTATTTCCAAACAAATCGTATAAACAGGAATTTGTCCCCGAGAACTCCAGCGATTCTGCAAATTTTCTTTAAAAAGGATATTTGAATATACAATTTTACAATTAAATGCAATCTTTCTTCTAAAGATTTCATGATTTCGGGGCCTCGTTACCCCCTCCCTCCCCGCAGTCACCGGTCTAGATCAGGTACTGTACTGGTACTGTAATACTGTACTGGTACTGTACTACTATTCTGGTGGTGTAATATGCTACCCCGCTGAGGCAGAGGCAGTATCCCTCCCAGCGCTTCTTGGGCCGACCTTCGTGATGCCTTCGTTCTTGTTTTATACTGTACTCAGCAGTTCAGCCCGAGTTCAAGTAAGCTGAGCTGGTCTGAGTTGTTGCGAGATGCAGCCTTTCTCCACATATCGAAATAATGGAACACACCGACAGCACGAAGTATTTACTAGGCATAGTGCACAGAGTTGTGACGTCACCTTATCACTCTGACAACGCACAAGAAAAATGGCGGATTTACATCGGTTATTGTTTGCGGGGAAGGTGGGGAACGGATGACAAAATTAGAAAACATCGTGTTACTTTTAATCAAAAATTTGGAAAGTCGAGGACTTGGGAGGTGGATGCCCTGTTTGCTTCCCCTAAGTCCGCCGGTGCGACAGAGACCAGCTTCAGTGAATGCTGACGTGAAAGTGAATGCTGCATAACTAGCCATCAGATGCACTGGCCGCTTCAGACACAAAAGCTGCACAGGCAGCACACATCAGTTCATGCTGCAACAGGAGAACTTTACCAGATTTCGCATCGACAATACTAGTACGTGGAACGAAAACACAGGACAGAACATTGAAAACACAAACGAGAATAGAATACCACGAAAATAGGTTTAGACAAAATCATCAAGACAAGATCGTTTCCTTCAAGGTGTTCATATAAGGAGAAGGTTACGCACGTTCTTTATACAACCATGAATATCTGCACACAACATAAATACAGTTCACACGGTAGTTTCAAAAGGCACGGCACAACAGGGCAGTCAGGCACATATGCCGACGATACCAGGGATTAAATCCTTGGGGGAAAGTGGCATAAAAGGGCTACAACGCAAAAAGCTGTAGCTTCCTTCTGACACCACACGGCGTTCTTTAAAAACACAAAATCCAGTGCGGTCTCAATACCACACTGGATGCGCTCTTGGGCTGGACACGTCAAACTAAACCTAGCGCCAAGCGCGCGTCTAGAGAGGAATCCAAGGGGGCATTGAGACCACACTGAATGTGGAGTTCTTAAAGAACGCAATTTGTTCGTAAGAAGCTACAGTTTTTCCCGCTGTAGCCCTATCTTACCACTAACCCCCAAAACCCATCACCGGCATCGCCGGCACGTGTGCCTGGCTGTGCCTTGTCTTGCAAATGTTCGTGTTAACTTCAATAGTGTCGTCCTTTTGGCCCTGCATTCAGATCCTGCAGCAGTCTTCCATCAGAACGACAGCATCCCACAGACTCGGACGGCAGAGGGTCGGATCCAGAACCCATGTTGTGACATTACTCGGGAAAGGCTTGGGACCAATTCCACTGAAACGCTCAAATATTTACCCGACGTAGGTCGGCTGGATACTGACTGGTAAAAGAGTGACCTGAGCGGGGCGGCCGTCCATGTGCTTTGTGGGATGTTAATCGTTGGCTTTTGAATTCACCAGTATTGCCATCTTCTGTCTTTCATGTTTTTCTTCTTTTTTTGTAGGTTGAGCCTCTAATGTCCCTTGACAGATTAGCTAATGCTACCGTGCAAAGCCTAAATTACAATCATTTTCAAAAACGCTTACATGACGTCCTATAATATAATATAATATATAATAAAATGCGCAGGTTTGAACTCAATCGCGTCTGTTATTGAGTTGCCCACATTAATTACACCGCTTACGACTATCATCCAGAAAAAAACTTAATCTGTTCATAAATAAGCTTGTCTGTTTTCCTAAAATTTGGCCGAGTCATTCCTGGGTAGAAAGGGTCAGCGAACCATCTGAAGTTTTATCCCACACGTAGGATGGTCCCGGACAAACAAAACCAAACTATACAGCGCAAACACTTTGGAGAGAACAAAACATAAACATTCTGGATGCATCGGCAGAAAAACTGATTGCGAGGCAAATGCAGGAAACGATATTTTTCTATGTACATAATCGGCACATGTTCTAGCAGCTTCTTATGTAGACATAAATACCGCTCACGAAGAAACGTACAAAACTGGCTGGTATGAACCAACACAAGAAGGCCTCGTTCAGTCCAAACATCTCACACTATCCAGACAACTCCCAAGAACTGACCGAGAGCCTGAATCTTACAGTGAGTGCAAATGCGGGGGATACAATAATTGCACACGCAAAAATAAACACTCCACAATCAGCCGCTGCCATCATTTCCCACGCTCCTCCAAATACCCTCCAGATGATGTTTACACCTGAGGGGTTTTGTAAACAGTCTTTTTGGGTACGAGTTTGCCAACCTCCTCTTCAGTCAGTTTGTGCACGCTCATGAGGTGCAGCCGGAGTCCAGAGACGCGGTGGCACACTTTTCCGCACACTATACACTTGGTTGCCCCACTGTGTATCTTCAGGTGGCTGGTGAGTGATGTCGGGTATTTGAACGTTTTGTCACAGTGTGCGCACTGGAACTGGCCTGCCAAACAGGGCGGAGAGTAAGGCGCGCCCGTGCTAAACTGCTACCGGGTAAATTTTAACAAGCACACTCTAATAATCATCAGTCATTACAGGAAGGGCATGTTCGGAACATGGCAACCAGAAAAACCGCACGACTATGAATTAGGAGGGACTGTTTCTGGGGCAGCTGGATGTGCACTTGGAGCAGAGGCCACAGGACAGGCGACGCCAGACACCACCAAACAATTTGTAATATTTTAGAGGTTTATAAGTACCAAACGATCAGAATGTGCTGTTATAGCGCGAAAGAAACGTCAGAATTAATATTTTGCGCTGCGCTTTAATGCATTTGGTCATGTCGACATGGCCACAGTATTTTCATTAAATTTTTACCAGGGACCATAAAAACAAAAGCAAATCTTTTGTGGTGCATCATCCGGGCTCCGAGACACACTCATCAGTAGGAAGAACGCTCCTGTTTTCTTTATCGGGCACTGTGGACTCCTGGCAAGCACAAAAAATCTACCTAAAAATTGCAAAAACCTGAAGTACATGACAAACCAACATTTGACAATTTTTTATGTGATTGATAAGAAAATGCCGATAATCCTGATTGAGGACCAGGGTCTACAAACGGAGTGTCCGGACTGACGGCCAGGGTCTACAAATAAGATTGATGGTCAGGTAAAAATTGTCACAGTATGTCAATTTAAATCATTAAAAATTTAATATAATTAAATTTAAGTCAAAATTGTCACAGATTGATGGTCAGGGTCTACAACGAATTGTCACAGATTGACGGTCAGGGTCTACAACCGAATTGTCACAGATTGATGGTCAGGGTCTACAACCCAATTGTCACAGATTGATGGTCAGGGTCTACAACCGAATTGTCACAGATTGATGGTCAGAGTCTACAACCAATTGTCACAGATTGATGGTCAGGGTCTACAACCGAATTGTCACAGATTGACGGTCAGGGTCTACAACCGAATTGTCACAGATTGAGGTCAGGTCTAAAGAATTGTAAATTACAACAATAATACGTAGGCTACAACGAATTCAAATTGACGTATACAAAATTGCACAGATTGACGGTCAGTAAAAATTGTCAAGATTGACGTAGGTTAAAAATTAAATACGGTCAGTCTAAAATTTAAATTATAAAATACAATAAGTAAACATTTAAATGACGTCAACCGAATTGTCCAATAGGTCAGGTAAGAATTGTTTGGCCGGAAACGAATGCACAGATTGACGGCCAGGGTCTACAACCGAATTGTCACAGATTGATGGTCAGGTCCAACGAATGACAGATTGACGGCCAGGTATAAACGAATGTAAGATTGACGTCAGGCTAAAAATGTAAGATTACGGCCAGGTCTAAACAATGTCAAGATACGGTAGGTAAAGAATTGTACAGATTGACGGTCAGGTAACCCAATTGTCAAGATGACGCCAGGTCTCAACCCAATTGTCACAGATTGACGGCAGGTCTAAAAATTGAAATTGAGGAGGGTCTAAAAATTGTCACAGATGAGGCAGGTATAAACGAATTGTAAGATTGCGCTATAAAATTTACAATGACGCAGGTATAAAGAATTGTACAGATTGACGGCAGGTATAAACAATTGTAAGATTGACGGCCAGGTCTAAACGAATTGTCACAGATTGATGGTCAGGTCTAAACCAATTTACAGATTGACGGCTAGGTCTAAACCCAATTGTTACAGATTGATGGTCAGAGTCTACAACAATTGTCACAGATTGATGGTCAGAGTCTACAACCAATTGTCACAGATTGATGGTCAGGGTCTACAACGAATTGTCAAGATTACGGTCAGGGTCTACAACAATTGTCACAGATTGATGGTCAGGGTCTACAACCCAATTGTCACAGATTGATGGTCAGGGTCTACAACCGAATTGTCACAGATTGATGGTCAGAGTCTACAACCCAATTGTCACAGATTGATGGTCAGGGTCTACAACCGAATTGTCACAGATTGACGGTCAGGGTCTACAACCGAATTGTCACAGATTGACGGTCAGGGTCTACAACCGAATTGTCACAGATTGACGGTCAGGGTCTACAACCGAATTGTCACAGATTGACGGTCAGGGTCTACAACGAATTGTCACAGATTGACGGTCAGGGTCTACAACGAATTGTACAGATTGACGGTCAGGGTCTAAACCGAATTGTCACAGATTGACGGTCAGGGTCTAAAAATTTCACAGATTGACGGTCAGGGTTAAAAATTGTAAGATTACGGTCAGGTTAAAAATTTCAAATTGACGGCCAGGGTTAAACGAATTGTCACAGATTGACGGTCAGGGTTAAACCGATTGTCAAGATTGACGGTCAGGTTACAACCGAATTGTCACAGATTGACGGCCAGGGTTAAACGAATTGTCACAGATTGACGGCCAGGTTAAACCGAATTGTCACAGATTGATGGTCAGGGTCTAAACCGAATTGTCAAGATTACGGCCAGGGTATAAAGAATTGTACAGATTGACGGTAGGGTCTAAAAATTGTCACAGATTGACGCAGGTTAAAAATTGTCACAGATTGACGGTCAGGTTAACCGAATTGTACAGATTGACGGTAGGTCTAAAATTACAGATTGACGGCCAGGGTCTACAACCCAATTGTCACAGATTGACGGTCAGGTCTAAAATTGTCACAGATTGACGGCCAGGGTCTACAACCGAATTGTCACAGATTGACGGCCAGGTATAAACCGAATTGTCACAGATTGACGGCCGTATACAACAATTGTCCATTACGAGGTATAAAAATTGTCACAGATTGACGGCCAGGGTATAAACGAATTGTCCAGATTGACGGCCAGGGTCTACAACCGAATTGTCACAGATTGATGGTCAGGGTCTACAACCGAATTGTCACAGATTGATGGTCAGGGTCTACAACCGAATTGTCACAGATTGACGGCCAGGGTCTACAACCGAATTGTCACAGATTGATGGCCAGGGTCTACAACCGGAGTGTCCGGATTCTCAGCCTCGGCCCGGATCGGATCTCTTGAGCGCGATGTACTTATAAGGGTACTACATATAAGGGGCCCGTGCAGTGGCGGATACAAGGCGCGGGAGGTAGGAGGGCTCACCCCCAAACGTTTGAAGACTTATAGCTTATGCATACGCGGAAGCTGATCCGAGGCAATGGTGGGTGGAGATTTCCAGCCCCCCCTGAAATGAAGCCCTGGATCGGCCACTGGGTCCGTGCACTTTAAAATTGCAGCGTTGAGCTGACACTGATAATGTGGCGAGTTCCAATCCCACTCTTTAGCAGCATATTCATTCACGTTTAAAGGATGAGAGCCGGCGATAGTGTTATCTAATATAGTTCACGCTAAAAACTCCCGCACCATCATCCCAAAGCAGGTATTGGCGTCCTGCCCTAGCCCCAGCTTATTTAGTTCCCATTTCCCTTGATGTCATATAACCTAATATCTGGTGCGTCGGTAAACTCCTGGCAGAAAAATCCTAAAACCTATTTTTCCACCCGGAGACTCTCGAGACATTGCATCAACACTGATGCTCGTGCAATAATAGGCAATTGCTGGTACGAATTACAATCAGTTGTCTGTTTATTTCCAGCTGTATATTACCAGCCCAACTTTTATGTAAAAAAACAACCAATTCATGTCATATTGTATTTAATCAAACCGGAAAAAGAACAAAAATAGAATATCACGCGGAGAAGTACAACACAAAAAAAGATTATTTCATTCTCTCCTTCGAACTCTCGGACCAATAATTATTGCTGGAAATTGAAATCTACAGTAGTAGGTCACTACAGAAATATATATACATATATACTCAAAACTGCAGTCTCCTGTTCCACGTCATGACATACACCTCTTTTCGACAGCTCTTTTGCACAGAACTTACCGAGGTAAGCAACAAAAAGCAATGATCGCACATTTTTTCTCGAAAACACTCAACGATGATGTATTTAATGTCCAATGATACTTCAATCATTTTCCAGATTATAATTCGCTCAGAAACCCACCTCAGCACAGTCCCCACGTGCTAGGTCTATTCAGAGCATCGGAAACGGATACTTTTCCGTAGAGACGCAGCTCCCCTCCGTCTAAAATCGCACCAAAACCTGCAGTCCAAGTCTAAAAAAACGCTCAGATGAGCCAAACCATTATGAAGACGTGGACACGCAGTGCCCAGCGAATAGCTCACTAGACATGACGCCATACACGAGTCCTGTTTACTGGCAGTGCCATTGACCAGGTAGTTGGCGATTCCCACGCTCGGCAGACCAGGTAGTTGGCGATTCCCACGCTCGGCAGAA
This sequence comes from Lepas anatifera, assembly GCA_034440635.1. Taxonomy (NCBI): domain Eukaryota; kingdom Metazoa; phylum Arthropoda; class Thecostraca; family Lepadidae; genus Lepas; species Lepas anatifera. The sequence continues at coordinate 930,939 of JAOTON010001031.1, read as the reverse complement.
GCCGATCTCGGATGCGACGGCAAGGCCAGACGAGGGGCAGCACTCAATCAGCCATTGAACCGCCGGTCTGCAGGCATTCTTTCAGAGCGGTTAGTGGTTTCCTTCACACGGTCTGAAGGCACCCTTCAGTGCGGTTAGTGGTTTCCTTCATACGTTATGAAAGTATCCTTCAGGTGGTTTATGGTGAAGGTTCCTCAGTGCGGTTAGCGGTTTCCTTCATATTAAGCCAAACGCACCTTCAGCTCTACGATGAGCGGGCATAAGACAACGCTCGATTCGCTGTTCTTATAAGATGGAAGCTGAGTGAAGAAGAAAGCAGACGCTACTACTGCTGAACCTCAATCTAGCAGGCTGTCCCCACAGGATTCAGACCTGGCGGCGCGCCTGGACGCAGCTTCTCCCGAGCGTGGGAATCGCCATGTAGTTGGCAAATGCCACTGCGCGTAAACATGCCCACTGCTGCCAGGTAATGGCATGACAGAACAGCTAACACTAACAGAGGAAAACACAACTGCAATCTGCGGACAGATAAAGCAGACACACACTTTAATTAAACGGAACATATTTATGATTAAAAGAGTCTGACAATCCAACATCGCCTATCTGCCCTTCACACCAACTGTCCTATCTCAACAATGACAACCTTTACACAGCAACCCTCCAGCCTCAACCATCCTATCATTCATTTATAACTGACTAGCAACTTTCCACACCAACCATTCAATCTTAATATTACCATCCTTAAGCTAGAACAAACCAATCTATCAAAGCACTACCACGCAATGTCATCGCCACATATTTTTAAGGGGGAGAGGGCATATTCAATCGCATAAGTCAACGTCGGCTTTTCCCACCTAAGTCGGCCGAAGAGGAGGGTGCAATGCCTTCCCTGTCTGACAGAAAGCTACGGCTACATAAAGAACCCATCCAGAAGTTCCAATTTGTTTGAAAAACCAACTCTCTGAAATTGATTTGACAGCCAGTAATGTGTGATATAAAGGCCATGCCAATAATAAAAGCCATGTGTGTGGAGGGGGGAGCACAGGTCCCACTATGTCAAAGGAGTGGGGGCAGCAGGTCCTTAGGCCCCCAACGGCGACATCCTTGCCAACATTCCATCTTTTTCACCCACTAGCTCTTGGGCGGGCGGTCAGCCTTTCCATCAGATACCACACTAAGACACATTCATCTGCTAGCACATGTTCATTAGACCAAGTCGACAGAAAGTAATTTGTGATTTCTGATTAAGAGTAGTGATTTTATTATGTCATGATATGTTGCAAACATGATGCAAGCAAAACAAATCCGATGAATCTGCGTTTAATGGGCGCGGAACGGCCTTTTCTGAAGGCATGTTTTCAGTAGGACGGCGTTGAAGTCTCCATCGACTTCACAATGCATTGTTGTCAGTAACCTTGCAGCACGGTAACTTTTAGACCAATATCAAAACATCGGATCTATTTGCACCTGACCCGTAGCCAGGCGGATGCACTGGATACCCGGGCAGCTGCTGAGAGGCCAAGGCACCCTCTGGTCGTCCTTTCCTGGTCACCCCCTTGTATTGAAGCTAGGTGGATTTTTGAGTTTTGAACCTTAACAACTTTGGAAATTGTTGACCTTTAAAGGGAATGTGGCACCTTGGTAGAATCCTGCAATTTAGTGTAATTAGGGTTACTTTTATTAAGCTCAATATATTTATAAAGTGCAATATTTTTATTTTTAAAATGCGCCTCTAGGGGAAAAAATAAAAATCTGCCCGAGGACGATGTCATGGTCTGGCAACCACTACCATATTCAATAGGCTTCAAGGGCTTCGATTGGCAGATACATACCGTGACGTCAGCATATGCCGTCACACCAACAACTGACAACTGTGGCCTGCTGCTCAGGGTACACGAGGGGTACATTTCAGGTAGGTTTTAGCTTTTATCTACGGAAGCTTCGAGTTTCAAGACAAATGAGATATTGAGTACCGGGTTTTCCGGCATGCTTTACAACTTCGCTATTTCAGTCAAAATCACGTCATAAAGGTGCCACATTCGCTTTAACGACGTACCAACCTCTTGGACTATACGGTGTCGCCAACTCTCATCCTGTTGGGAGGGATAGTTAGGTTGTCCTCATTCACTGTCCCTGCCGGGGATTTGAACCCGGAACCTATGGAGCAGGATACAGATGTGCTGCCTACTGCAACACAGCACCCCCTACCCCTCCACCCTTAATAACTTTGGCTGGTCAGCTGGTTGAGCTTTTTCTCTAGTTGAGCACCTACTCAGATTTGGGTTTGGCTACGAGCGTGGTTTGTATGTGAGACCTTGGAGTAAGACAGTGTAGTACTGTAATAATCAAAATATGATCAGACTGGAGAGCTGTAGGTATGCTATCCTGTGCTCACTCTGAGCCTTCCTGCCGAGGAGATGAAGATGTTCCAAACCACTTCCATGGAAGTTGTTGACTTACTCGTTCATGATCAGGGCGTGGAACTGTGTGTGAAGGAGGTAACGGCCGACTCCGAGGCTGCGTTCGGATACGACAGGAGGGACGGCTTTATCAGGGCTAGGCTTACTCACAGGCAGATGACCGGCAAAGTGAGGCCCAAGAAAGACCTTGCAATGGTCTGCTTATAGAAAGGATGGATAACAAGTAAAACTCGTGTCTAATGTTCTACAGAATTGATGTGTATTGTGTAATGTGTGTAGGATATTCGAGCTGCCAGGTCCTCTGCAAATATATGATGGTGATTAAGACATACAGCATTAGGCATGCGTCAGACAAATAAATACGGCAAACAAATAGAATTAGTCGTCAGTCCGGCTTGTTTCAGAACTGTGTGCCTAAAAATTTCTATGGCACAGGATAGCATACCTACAGCCCCCAGTCTGGTCATATTTTGATTATTACATTACTACACTGTCTTACTCCAAGGTCTCACATACAAACCACGCTCGTAGCCAAACCCAAATCTGAGTAGGTGCTCAACTAGAGAAAAAGCTCAACCAGCTGACCAACCAAAGTTATTAAGGGTGGAGGGGGAGGGGGGTGCTGTGTTGCAATAGGCAGCACATCTGTATCCTGCTCCATAGGTTTCCGGGTTCAAATCCCCGGCAGGGACAGTGAATGAGGACAACCTGACTATCCCTCCCAACAGGATGAGAGTTGGCGACACCGTATAGTCCAAGAGGTTGGTGCGTCGTTAAAGCGAATGTGGCACCTTTATGACGTGATTTTGACTGAAATAGCGAAGTTGTAAAGCATGCCGGAAAACCCGGTACTCAATATCTCATTTGTCTTGAAACTCGAAGCTTCCGTAGATAAAAGCTAAGACCTACCTGAAATGTACCCCTCATGTACCCTGAGTAGCAGGCCGCAGTTGTCAGTTGTTGGTGTGACGACATATGCTGACGTCACGGTATGTATCTGCCAATCGAAGCCCTTGAAGCCTATTGAATATGGTAGTGGTTGCCAGACCATGACATCGTCCTGCGACAGATTTTTATTTTTTCCACTAGAGGCGCATTTTAAAAAATAAAAATATTAGACTTTATGAATATATTGAGCTTAATAAAAGTAACCCTAATTATGTTGAAGACTTCCATTTGACAGTACGATGACGGTAAAGGAACACACTGACAAGTTGGATATTAAATATATATATTCAAAAGCAGGCACACGGACGCGTTTCGTAGCTTCTTCAGCGTGTGTTTGAAGGGTATAATTATCCGTTGACGCATGAAGGTTTCCGTGAACTCACGTGGGCTAAACGTGGATAATATTTGCCGATATTTTTGATATTGCGAAATCTCCTCTCTTGGAATTTAGATTTTCTTTTTGTTCAATTAGGGCCGACTCCAAAAACTTTCTTCTATTTTTTGGTAGACCTCTGTGGATAATTTCTACATTTTTCCACTTTGGTAAGTGGTCAAATTGTTCGGAGTGTATTACAAATGAACTCGTGGTTTTATGATTTCTAAGATCTGATTTGTGTTCGTTAATTCGTTTTTGCAGGCCGCGTTACGTCTCGCCGTAGTAGAATCTTGTGCAGTTTTGACATGGAATTTTGTAGACGATGCTGTTCTCATTGCTGTTTTTCGAATCTTGCTTCTTTTTGATAAGGTCTCCTATTTTCAAGCCTGTGCTTGCAATAAACCTAATCTCTGCTTGTTTAAGTGTCCTTTCTAGTATTCCGTGTTGAGATGTTTTCGGTCCTACAATAGTTCTCAGTGGCGTTGCTCTTGTTTTTCTTGAGTTTCTAATCTTTTTGCCTTCAAAAGATATCTCACGATAGATGCTTTAGGGTATTTTAGTTTTAGAAACGACGAGAAAATGTGATTGATCTCCTCTTGGAGGTATTCGTTGCTGTACACGGAGTGCACGGAGAAAAAACCCAATGATCGAAACTGAGCAAGACAACAGAATACCTTTTCTGGACGTAGAGATTTTGAGGACTGACAACGGAGTGAAATTCAAAGTATACAGAAAGCCAACCAACTCTGAGGATTTCATACATTATTTTTCTGCCCATAGTGAGCGAGTAAAATCCGGAGTAATCATTTGGTTTTTTTCTCCGTGCACTCCGTGTGTGCAGCAACGAATACCTCGAAGAGGAGATCAATCACATTTTCTCGTCGTTTCTAAAACTAAAATACCCTAAAGCATTTATCGTGAGATGTCTTTTGAAGGCAAAAAGATTAGAAACTCAAGAAAAACAAGAGCAACGCCACTGAGAACTATTGTAGGACCGAAAACATCTCAACACGGAATACTAGAAAGGACACTTAAACAAGCAGAGATGAGGTTTATTGCAAGCACAGGCTTGAAAATAGGAGACCTTATCAAAAAGAAGCAAGATTCGAAAAACAGCAATGAGAACAGCATCGTCTACAAAATTCCATGTCAAAACTGCACAAGATTCTACTACGGGGAGACGTATCGCGGCCTGCAAAAACGAATTAACGAACACAAATCAGACCTTAGAAATCATAAAACCACGAGTTCATTTGTAATACACTCCGAACAATTTGACCACTTACCAAAGTGGAAAAATGTAGAAATTATCCACAGAGGTCTACCAAAAAATAGAAGAAAATTTTTGGAGTCGGCCCTAATTGAACAAAAAGAAAATCTAAATTCCAAGAGAGGAGATTTCGCAATATCAAAAATATCAGCAAATATTATCCACGTTTAGCCCACGTGAGTTCACAGAAACCTTCATGCGTCAACGGATAATTATACCCTTCAAACACACGCTGAAGAAGCTACGAAACGCGTCCGTGTGCTTGCTTTTGAATATATATATATATTTTAATATCCAACTTGTCAGTGTGTTCCTTTACCTTTAACCCTAATTAAACTAAATTGCAGGATTCTACCAAGGTGCCACATTCCCTTTAAAGGTCAACAATTTCCAAAGTTGTTAAGGTTCAAAACTCAAAAATCCACCTAGCTTCAATACAAGGGGGTGACCAGGGAAGGACGACCAGAGGGTGCCTTGGCTTCTCAGCAGCTGCCTGGGTATCCAGTGCATCCGCCTGGCTACGGGTCAGGTGCAACTAGATCCGATGTTTTGATATTGGTCTAAAAGTTACCGTGCTGCAAGGTTACTGACAACAATGCATTGTGAAGTCGATGGAGACTTCAGTGCCGTCCTACTGAAAACATGCCTTCAGAAAAGGCCGTTCCACGCCCATTAAACGCAGATTCATCGGATTTATTTTGCTTGCATCATGTTTGCAACATAGCATGACATAATAAAATCACTACTCTTAATCAGAAATCACAAATTACTTTCTGACGACTTGCTCTAATGTTCATCCACTAGCATACATTCACCCACTAGCTCATGTTCATCCACTAGCACATATTCACCCACTAACACATATTCACGCACTAGTTCTTCGAAGGGCGGTAAGCCTTTACATCAGATACCCCACTATCACATCTTCACCCACTAGCTGGTGGGCGGGTAGAACGACTTTCCATCGGGGACCATTTCCTTGGCGCGCTCCTTGGGTATCTTGTGCACCACCACCAGGTGCTTCCTCAGCACGGTCAGTCTGCTGTAGACACCGCCGCACACGACGCACTTCGTGGCGTGACCGTGCTCATGCTTCCGCAACGCCTTGGTGGTCGAATAGGTCCGCGGGCAGAACGCACACTGGAACATAGTTCCTGCGGACGGAGAAAAAGGTTAGGTTGTGAACATGTGATGGCTTTGAGGTCATATCTGTTTTGTGAATACAGTTTATAGAGGCACATCTAGGATAATTCAATTAAACCTCAAAACATGTTTCAATACCCAACAAACCAATTCATCCATCAGAATCAATTTTGTTTCTGCTAAAGGAAGGAAAAGGAATAATATAATGGAATACCTGTCTCTAAAAACCACACACCTATTGCACTACCTGAAATTACAATCATCAGCAGTACATCACACAAGATGAAAGAAGATAAGGTTATTCGCCCGAACGGAGAAGTCTCTGGGCAGATGAGCCAGTTACCTGGGGTTTGGTGCCTAGGGGATTGGTGCCTAGGGATTGGTGCAGCCCCATCGCCTTTTTGAGCCCCAGAGGATTATGAGTTCAGCTCCACACGACAAGAATTTGAAGAACGCCCTAGCTTAGCTGGTTTGAGTCTACCCGTCATCTTCCAAAGGTACATAGCACTAAATCCCTAGCGGGGAAAAACGTGAACTGCAAGCACTCCAACAACCTTAAGAAGTTCCTTCTAGGCCAAACAGGATGCATGGGACGGAGTGTACGACTAACTAAACATGAATACACGATTCCCCCAAATATCCCCAAGGTTTTGTGAACAGGAAACAAGTACTAGCGTCCCTCATTTGTATGTTTTACTGCCCAATCTTTCGGATATTCATCATATCCCATGTCCCGAACATCCTGGCTAAGCCCACAGCGGTATGACAAGTGAGCTCACATTCCATTAATGAGTTCAAGATGATGTCATGGTACTACGGTATTAACTGCTCTGAACCTATAATACAGAATAGGGGCAGTATGAGCCGTTGACAGTATGAACCAATGGCGAATCCATGATTTCATAGGGGGGGATTCGAGTTTACCCACAATTATCTTGAACAGTCTCCGGCCAAGCAGTAACCATAGGCACGCTGACATTTCGGGGGAAGGGCTGGAGCCCCTAGTATCCACCACTGGCATGGGCAGTGTAAACGGCCCAACTATGCTAGTGCTGTGCAACTGCCCGTGAATGTAGACTACATGCATGCCACGCCAATGTGTAACCTTGACCTGAAATTCGATCAGGTCACCTAGACACATTGCTACCGTACCACCACAGGATGAATTCAATATTTCAATGCATAATTTTCAGCATTTATTGATTCATGTGAGTTTTTTATTCTGAACCTGAAGAAAAAAGTCATGCACGTTTCAAGTCTACGTCAAAATCGTTGGTCTCTGGTGACCTTAGTATTAGCATTGTCTAAAACGAATGAGATTGCGAAAAGCGATCTCGCTTAAATATTTCCGAAGGCATAAACGTTTCCTTAACCCATGGCCCCAAAAAGGGTACAAACAAAAAAAACGCGGAATCATAAAAAACCATGTTTAGTGCAGGCTGTTACAGAGGTCAAATGGTCAAGATCGGCTATTTCATTCAAAACAATGATTAACAAACGGCAAACCATGTCATAGAGCATAAGCCGTAAGACATTAACAAATTTCCAGCACTTTTCCCAGGAACAAGACCCCCCCAGTGGTTACCACAGAGGTCACCGGACCTAACATACCAGGCACGAAGGTCAAAAACCCCATATCAAAAAACCAGATAAGACAAACACGATGGTGTTTGTTCACCCTTAGCTCAATTAGGTCAAAAGTATGCAAAATACTGTTTTGACCCGGGACCTGATGACCTTAAACAAACAAAAGACCCGGGATCCGTAAAGGTGTCCAAAAACGTGCGAGCAGTTAATATTGCAATCATTTTGTGGCTTTATATCATGAAATAGCTTCCCCATGCTTTCCAATGGAGAGGTCGCCTCGGACCGACCTCAGGCACGAAATCAAAAATCCCGAAACACCTAGACCCGGAAGGGTCAGAAGTGAGGAGTTTCAAATCGATCGACTTGAAATGAGCTCTTACAGAGCCTAAAGGTAAGTAGGGACCTGGTGACCCGTCTGGGACCGACCTTGGACCCGGAAAAAATTTCAGGATGATGAAAAACAGAGAGGTGAGCCCAACCGCGGTCTGCGCCTCGTCGTTTTTCTGCTATCCCGAAAAACCTAGGGGGCCATCGATGGCCCCCGGTGGGGCGAGGGTTAAATCTCTTTTCAAGGCCAGAGCTAGAGTTCCCTGTAGACCTGATCAGTCTGGAGATAATCAGGAACTATTTTGGAGTGAGTGGACTGAAAACACCTGTAATTAAAAGTATATTTCCATTGTCCAAGGAGCCACAGAACAATAAACGCAGCAATACAATGTAATCATGCAAGGCGACTAAAACCTGAAAAAGTGTGAAGGCTGGCAGGGTGGAAAATAACAATAAAGAAACATGAAACTAAAATCAATAACTAAGTGAGCTCTCGCACAATTAAAAAAATGGAAGGTCAACTATGTAGAGAACGCCAACACAAAAATGACTATGTTCTTGTCCAGGCAATGCAATCATTGATCTCTTTTTGTCTCTTCAGGTGAAAATAAATATGGCCCAAATACATTTTTCACGTGTGATATCTAAAAAGTTCCAGAGCACACCTACCATTACAACATCAATCTAACATCCGATAGTGGAACTTCGTTTTTACCATGTTATGAACACTACCGAGCGCTTTGTGCGAACGGTTGCTATAACATGACATTGACAACTTACCTACTAACGCGACAGTTGTAATAAAACACACCAACGATAATTGACAGCGCTTGGCAATATTTCATAAAATGGTAAGATATAATGACGAATGATAATACTTCAAAACCCAATTATATTCACGTAAAGACAGCAATGGAGTTCCTACTCAAACATTTTGAACAACTTTTCTCTCAGAAACACCGAAGAGAAGGTTTGACGGGCCAGGAAATTATACATTATCTCTTTTATATACAAATTAAGGGCCGATCTCAACTCTTGGCCACCACCTAAAGTAATGCACATCCAACAGTTCGTCACATGTTTAATTCGGCGCAATTCCAGAACTACGAGTAATCAAGTCAAGCTTAAGCAAGTCAACCTTGCAGAAACGCGTCACGTGTTCACCCAGGTGATGATCAAGTACTACTATACTAAAATACGTCAGCAGCGCCAGTTTCTAATACATCATCCAACCCATCTCCACCACCACACCATCACGAGCAACGCCATCACGTCTTCGTCGATCCATCGTCCCCAGGAGGCCAGGGGTACATTGGCTTGGAGCGAGTCGGCACGAACGCCCTGACCTCCTCCACAGACATGCTGTGCACTCTCTGGAGGTGCATTCTGAGCGTGGACACACGAGCGAAGTGTTTCCCGCAGCGGCCGCAGCGTGTGTCCCCCGTGTGTGTTTTGGCGTGGTTGCAGAGGGTGGTTTGGTGGGAGAACATTTTACCACACTGGCCGCATTGGTATCCGCCTGAAAAGAGAAATGTGTCAGTTGAATTGCCACCATCAGTGAACCGATTTCTTGACGATATAATTTATCGACCTACTGTATTTATATCGTATTTGCGATGCAAGGACTGTCGTTCTAGGAGTTCTCGATGTAACAACTGTTGGAATTATACGAATTCGGTTGAGGAGGAAGGAGGAATTTCAGCCTGCCTCGCTGAAACAGTGCTAACGGTCTGCTTTTTGGTAGTTTTGAACACAGAAGGCCCGCAAAATAAATACCGGCTCGAGCCCCAACAACAACCCGTCAGCTCAGAACTCACAGGAATATCAGGGCCGTTTGGGTATGGAGATTTTCGTGTCTGCCATACCAATAATAGAGCAGAACTATTCCTAGTCCTCTTTTTTCATGCCAAAATATCAGGGGGATTTCATGAAATGTAAAACGTATCCATAACAACGCATTAAATGGAACTGTGTTGCATCTCAAATGCTGCGGCCTTGCATCGGAAGTGGAAATATATTGCTTTATCTGAGGAGTTAAGTCTCGTATGATATTTTCACAGAGCGATTTGGGCAAGACCAGTTTTATTTGAACATCTCAACACAGCTTTCTCCATTCCTGCAATAACATGAGAAATTTAAGTCTTCTTAATAGGTTTATGTTGCCATCGCAATAATAGTGCCGCGGGCTCGGGAAAATGCTGTGTACTAAACTCTGCCCAATAATTTCACCTCAGTGCAATTGCTGGTGCAATACTAGTTAGTCACATCTTTGCTTAAATGCCCAAGGAAAGGCTTGATAGGTGCTATCCGAAAAAAATGCAGTCACCATAATTTGGAACGTGCATGCATATAATAATATGTGAGAACATAGGCAAGGCTGGACTATTTGCAAAAAAGAGGGCTTATGCCGGCAGCCGTTTTAACCGATAAAAACCGGAAAAAAGGCGACAAGTATCAAAAACTACTGGAGACCGAATTTCCTAACAATTTACCTATAATGAAACATGGTGTATCCAATGGGTATTAGCAACATGCTACCAGGTGCACGGTGTTTTCGGTATCCTGGGTACACCACTGGGTATTATGCATTCTGCCCCGAGCTCACGGGTAGCAAAAACATTTCGGGTCATCCGCCCACACCTCAGTTTTTAATGCCCTGATAAAAGCAGAATCAAACTGCGGCTAATTATAATGCCTGGTAGACAGTCTATATAAAACTATTTTGACATTTTTAGGCATTTTTTAAATGTTGTAATAGGCCATTTGACCGCCGCCTCAGTAGCCTCTGTCGATCCACCTTCGGGCCGGTGGGGGTTTCACAGCACCCATCATCCTCGATCTCAGCTCCTACACATGCCGGATAGCGAAAACCATGAACAGTGGCAGATGCTGTATTGCTCATGCTCATATTGCTCTCGCTCATGATAAATATTAAGAAGCGATATCAGTCATTTTTTCGCTCAGGTCAGTATTTGAGTCAGAACAATTCGCCTCCCTGGTAGTTCAGTTGGTAGAGCGTTGGACTCCGGCCCACAGCTGTTCAGGAACATGCAGCGGCAGTGCATGTGCAGGCTTGGGATCTGTTCCCCGGAGACGCTTCTGTGTTTTCTAAAATGTTAATCCACGCCCCAGTTGTCTATAAGGAACACTCAGCTGACGGCAACCGTCAGTATTCATTATCCTTGTCACCAAAATCACTCCACCAAACAGGCAGTGAAGGATTTTTCAGACCAGGGCAGTTGGCAGGCTGCCGGACGTCAATCGCAATTCATGCATCTCCCCTTCTTATTTTACGTTTTTACTCGGATTGTGGTCCATGTTATTTTGTTCTTCTCTTTTGAAAGCGACGTGGCCTTTACTCATTTTAAGACAAATATCTGAAGCTTATCATTTATTTTTTTCTTGTCTTTTAAGCCCATAATATGAACATTAATTGACTTGGTTTTGACTTGGAATTCAACCCTTTGATATCTAACAATGTCATTTCCTGCATGATACTGCGTTCCCAACTGATAACAGGAGAAACAAGGTTTCATTCATGGTAGGATATTTTGCTTATGTAAAAAAGATGGGGATATAGCCATGTACAGATTAAAAGCTATTTTGCTTCGTCAACAAAGCAAAAGTCAGCTTGGTTTGAAAGGTATGTTGAATTGGTATGATAACTTTGAATAAAACCACAATCAAGCATCTAAATACCTACAAGACCAGGTATGTCTTAACGCTAGAAGATGTCCTTACCTTGGTATTCCAATGCAGTTCTAACCAATATTTCTTGGTTAGGACAAACTAATTATTGGTTACTAACTATAATTATTGGAAACTAACTAATTATTGGTTAAAACTAACTAATCATAATTAGTTCGTTGTATTTGTTGCCACTTTTTCCACAAGGATTCTTTCCAGCCGGTTCAAACCGATAAAAACCCACTTTCTGCAGCCTGTTGCCAGTCCTGTAATAAGGTTTAACCCGGTATCATTTATGATACCCACAACTTAAACATTTACGAACTGCAAAACTGTGTCTGTTCGGCAATGGTGTGGCGCGGCAGAATCACTATGTATCCGCGCTCGATTACCGTCAACGTTTCCCCGTTTTCTGTTCATTTTCCCCGTCGTATTTCAGATTTTTTCATTTCACGATAATCAAAATAATAAAGTTACGGCCAAAAACGGGTTAACCTTTTTTACAATAAATAGCATAATCATATGAAAACTAGGAATGATAAAAATTGTGAAAGGGGCCGAAGTGCTGGATTGACACCGCAACTGGCTTCCACGCAGCCGACACGGGTTCAAGGCCCGGCGGCTTCTCTGAACAAGGAGCAAGCTGGCTCCCGAGAAACCCTTCCAACAGGGAAAGAGTTGGGGACGCCATATGACCCTGGCAGTTGGTGCGGCCATAAGCCCCCCTCCCATAGAATGAGTTGTGAAATTAGCACCATCATCTGTGATGAAATTTTTAGTTGGTATAATATCTCCGACAGGAAAATCATTCCGTAGAATTTCACCCGATATAAATTTCAGCATGAAATAGAATACATCGAATACTGTCTTAATATCAACAGCTGATAATCACTAATCAACACTTCCCAAATCTCCCAAGAGCAGCCCAATCACATGCTGGGAGTGTGTGACGTCACACCAGTCTACAAATAGGCAAGAGACGATCGCCCGGGAGTATCCAAGGTCGCAGAACCTGTGGTGCCATCTGTGGCCAGGTCAAACTAGTAATGTGTATACGTACCGAAGACCAAAGCATTTCAGCACGCAATATGCAAGGTAGACTAGATACGGCCTGTTTCTTTACTTTATTGCTGGAAATACACACATAGGCCAGTGACATTTTATTGAAAGACCGACCCCAACCAATCGTATACAGCTACGAGAAGAGCAAAGGCATGCGTCAGTATGTGATAAGGTCATGACCCTCGTTGAAACAACACAATTACCCCGGCTCGACATCGAGGTGAAGGCTACAACATATGGGTAAGGGCCACCTGAATCACGCTAAGGCACTGGTGTACGACAGAGGCGCAATATCCTCCCCCTCGCTCGCCACTCACTCTCTCTCTCTCCTCTCTCTGCTTTCTAGCCGACCAGCATTTTCCAATTGCTACCGGGCAGCATACTCAACTGAAGGGGAAAATGTCCCATGCTTTTGACGGTTTCTGAGTCGCCTGTGTCACCTATTTTCACTCAGAATTACACCATAGAGTTTCATATTTCATAAGAAAACCTTTGTATTTGCAGCCTCCACGAGCACTTCTTTTTACAAACTTACGCTAGCTCCCAGCAAACATAGTATGTTCACACGCTCGGGCAGATCCCCTACACTCGGAGTTTGCACAAAGACACGCATCTGAACAGGCATGAAAACATTATCTGTCACACCAGAACAGTTCCCTGGTGAACGGGAGCCTTCTATGGTTCTCTCACACCGATTGCCAATGCATGGAAACTTCGTCACAATGCTTATTTGGCACACGGTTATCTAACCCAGCAAGCTCGCTCACTTAAAACAGCCATCAAACGACGATTGGACGAGAGAATCCCTAATTATAGTTGAACCTCTGCCGGGTGGGTATGATCTCTCGACGATTGGACGAGAGAATCCCTAATTATAGTTGAACCTCTGCCGGGTGGGTATGATCTCTCGAACCTGCTGTGGCGACATCTTGTGGACGCACATCATATGCTTCCTGAGATCAGCGACTGTGCCGGAAACCTTCCCGCAAAGCTGACACTTCGTCACCCCAGCGTGAAGCTTCATATGGTCAGCCAAGGACGTACGCCGGGCGAATTCCTTCCGGCAAAGTTGGCACCGGAACGTATCTGAGGAGAACGGACGAGGTCCTGGTTAGCACAGCGCAGTCTAGGATAATGTCCTCGTGCACTGAGATAGTGGAGAACAGGAGTACAGGACAGATTGTGAAGACAGACACAGAACCTGATGGCAGGGAGCCAAGTAGCTACAGCGGGATCGTATCGAAACACGTGGGACGTCGACGACAATGTGAAGAACCAGGATGAAGGCGCGACAAGGTTGATGATCTCAACGGCTGGAAGAAGCAGGACGAAAAACTGGGAATTGGAACTAGCTGAAATGCTAATGATGCTTGTAGAATGCAAACTTCAAAAACTTCGATACCAATAAAACAAGCAGTGACTTACGACCTATACTCTTGCCAATTCCCCGAGCTCACAAGAAATTCGCAAATCACGACGGAGCTCAATTTTACTCATTTGGTTATTCACGCATCACAGCCCGCATCCGAAGCAAAGTGTAATACCCCAGGCCTACCCCTACGTGATTTCAAATAGAACCCGTATTTCGGAGAAGGACCGCAGGAGATTGAGAATAGAGCCAACCGAGCAATACCGGACTCAGCGTCCATTAATTAAAAACCCGCAAGTTCAGTTTAATACTCTAAAACAACCAAATCAATCGTCTTTCCAACCTCGGGTCTATTCAACAGAGAGACTAGACTTTGGTGTTCCACGGAAAACACTATTTATTTTCGACAGTATCTTTTATTGGACTGAACTTACATGAGAAACAATTGCTGCAGCTGAAACAGGAAGACAATCATCACGAACACCACAAATAACTGGATAACCACAGCTAAAGAAACGACAATTGGTCTCACTGCCCTTCTAGGTTCATTGAACTCTTATACTTGCGCACCACTGAATATGTATAGAGCTATTCGAAGCAAAACTTTGATATTTTCCATATCAAATCACTCGTAAACTGCGCTCATTGCATTGTATTTTTATTATTATTATTATTTTCATTTTATTAGGGCCACTCCCAACAGGTACACTTGCCCAATTACAGGGAGTATTGGCGTGGGTGTTTAAGGATCCTCTCCACCGGGTCAAATCGGACACAGAAGGCGGTTTCCCGCCGTGAATATTGAACCCACGTTAATCCATGCTATCCGATCCGAAGACTGGCAACGAAGCCACTAGGCCACCCCGTCCCCGTATCACTCCAACCATCCATACACGGCACCTTGAAATCCCAAAGCAATCCAATTCTATCTACCTTAAAAAGTTTTCCTGTAACATACAATCACAATGCGACGATAGGAACCTTAGTTTTTGGTCATCCTCGTGCGAGTGGGTACAATCTCCCTCACTTGCTGCGCCGTCATTTTGTGCACGAACATCATATGCTTTCTGAGATCGGCGACAGTGCCGGCTATCCTTCCACAGAGCGGACACTTCGTCACCCCGGCGTGAACCTTCATGTGGTCTAGTAAGGAGGTACGCCAGGTGAAGGCCTTCTCACACAAGTGACACCGGAACGCATCTGATGGAGAGAGAGAGAGAGAGAGAGAGAGAGAGAGAGAGAGAGAGAGAGAGAGAGAGAGACGGGGGAGAACAGATAGCTGATTAGTATAGTACAATCATAGGCAGGGTATTGGCGAGCCGAAGACAGCGGATAACACGGGGACCTACGGCGGGATCACAGCGGAACATGTACTTCGATGACAATGGTCAGACCAGGGGCGCAGCCAGGTGGGGGCACATAGGGCACGGCCCCCCATCGGTGCCGGAGTGCCCCTTGATCGCCAGGCAGTATACCCCGTTTGAGCTGATTTAGTGCCCCTGGCCTGACTTGGTCCCCGAAATAATCTGGAACTGATTTGGGGCTCCTGAACTGATCTGGGGCCCAAGAGTGGATCTGGGCCCAGGGGGTAACCTGAGCTGGTATGGGCCTTGGGGGTACCCTGAGCTGGTCGGGGCGCTCACCTTGTGAGGGCCACGTAAGTTGGTCTGGGACCCCCTGAGGTGATCTGGCGCCTTAAATTGTTTTGGGCTACTTGCGCTGGTTCAAGGCCCTATGAGTCTATCTGAGGCCCATTGGGCTAGTCTGATGACCTGACTTTGAGGGCCACTGAGCTAGTCTAGTCCCTGGGCAAAGCATGAACTGCTCTGGGGGCCTTGATCAACATCAGGGGTCCCCTGAGCTGGTCTTAAATAGACAGATAATAAGAACACAATACCAACTCCAATCATCTCGGGGGTCAGTAGCTGGTCTAGTCCCTGGGGCCACTACTGGGGGCAGCTGCTCTGGAGGGCTCTGATCCACACTGGGAGGCCCCTAGAATACATGGGTAATAAGAACACAATGCAAACTCCCCTCGTAAAATGGAGCTAACGGGGAATGAGCCATCGCTTAAGCGGCTTGTGATGCCCAGGCACCCCTGATTATATAAACTGCCTGTTATCTGGGGATACTGTGTTATACTGTGATTATATTATGCCTGTGGATTCTGGGGAGAGAGGCACAGAGCACAGTCCCCTAAACCAGGATTTCTACTACATAAATCATTGAAATGAAAAACTAGTGTTTCACAATTTCAGCCCTGTCACACCATCCCCATCCAAACTACCGGCCTTTTACTCCTACTGGGAACGATCGTTGAAAACATGGAATTGTATAAGGACGTTAAAAGGACATCTCCCAAACTATTCCGGCAGCAGAAACTTACTCTCTCAATGTCACTATGCCACTCCTCCTCCCATGGCTCTTGAGGGAGCTGCGATACTTAATCCGTGTTCAACCAGGGCGCCCTCGTCACGACAAAACCAGTGGGCATAACAAATGAATGTTTGTCTCCAATGTGTATTAGCTTGCACATAGTGACAAATGTCACAGTCTTCGCTGATTTCTTTGTTAGCTTCTTTCGTGAGTTGGCTGACTTGTTCATAAATCTTTATCAAAAACAGTTGTGTTTTTGCTACCTTCATGAGTTCTCGGGGAAATTTTACGGTTTTAGTCGTGTTTTACTTCACCGTCAATGCTTGTTTTGCATTTTTCGGACTCAAAGGTGCTTAAAAGTTGGTATAAACTATGATGTAGTAAGTTTATTTTATGTTAAAAGTGCCTTTTTTCTCCCGGCGTGCCCTCAAAGGTGCTGTGCCCCCCATACCAAAGTATGGGAGGGGGCACACCACCATATATATATATATATATATATATATATATATATGTTGTGTTCATAGTGACAAATAATAAATGATGTTTGAATTTCAAAAATAAATTATATAATGTTTTATAAATTTAGTTTTGAAAAAATCATTACAATATATATATATATATATATATATATATATATATATATATATATATATATATATATATACTGGTGCACCCCTGGGTAAGACTCAGGGTCAGATTGCAGGGATTTCATTCGCATAGTATGAAGGTTGTTTCTTAGAGTTAAACAGGCATCTATAAAGGTGCAAATAGATGCATAGCTTATGGTCAGGTCAGCTATGCATAAATCTATAGTACATCTACCAGGAATGTAAAGTGATCGGGAACTCATGGCTAGGGGCACGTAAACGCAAAACTGTTAACTAAAACTTTAAGGATGCTTTACTGCACAGGAACTGTATTTCAAAGCGAATGCTTACAGTCCATTAGAAATAAACTTAAGTGACTCACCATGGTGGACCGATTTCCAGAATTCATTATAAACTTGAAAAAACTTCAAGACGGGGCGCTACCATCCGTAACCCATATCACAACCAGTGCCTAAAGACCGATAAAATCCTACGACCTTGTCAAAGTGCTTCCAAGTAGAAAACGTATTTGGGGGGATCAAAGTAATCACATACAAGACAAACACAAACATGCACCATCGTGACTTCCGTCACCTAGACAACAGTTCAGACTGCAAGAACTGCAAGAAGAGCAAATATATCCTCATCGCGCCCGCGGCTTCTATCCTTGATAAACTGGCCTCCAGTGCATCAAAGAAAACACTGCTAAATTTCGAAATTATCATTTATTGAACTCAAACAACCAGACATTCAGTCGGTACTGTTGCGACAGGAAGATAAAACACACAAAAGCATCACTGGAAACTGGCTCATAAGGACCAAAAACCCGGAGGCTGGCTTTACAGTTCACCCGAGTTATATCCAGCACTGAACATGTGCGGAAATTCGCTTTGCCAAGCTTTACCATCTGCCCACATCTCACATCAAGCTTCTAGACACAGGCCCCACATCCAAACCTGATTAAAGGACGCTGGCGTTCTCCACGAAGGTTCTATACCGCGTCAGAGCAGGAGTCACAGTGGAGTAGTACGCTCGCTTTCATCGCTGCCAACTCGGGTTCAAGGCCCGGCGGATTCACTGAACAAGCAGCAATCTGGCTCCTGAGAAGCCCCTCCAACAGGGGACCGTGATTGTTGGTGCGTCACTAAGCCCCCAGATTATTATTACAGTCTCAGAACAAAAAGCAAACGACAGACGCCTTAGTACTGGGTGAACCTCTGCCGCGTTGGTATGATCTCTCGAACCTGATGTACTGTCATCTTGTGTACAGACATCATATGCTTCCTGAGGTCAGCAACAGTCCCCGAGATCTTTCCACACAGCGAACACCTGGTAGCCCCGGCGTGGACCTTCATGTGCTGCGCCAAGGTAGTGCGGTGAGCGAACGTCTTCTTGCACTGCTGGCACTGGTACGATTCTGATGAGGAGAAGAACAATACCTGGTTAGTACAGAGTAATCGTGGACGAACGCCCCTCAGGAGCACAGTGGTCGGGCGCTTACAGCAGAGTCGTAGCGAATCCCTTCATACACCGACAACACTGTGAAGCCACTGGAGGTGGGAGCGTAGGTACTCCACTGGTAAGAATAATAGCTGTCCTTTTCTGAAGTCAACCTGCCCAATCATTAGTTACCTGTGTACTGGTATTGCTTAACACCCGAAATTCCAGTGGATGGCAGAGGAATTACTGTTACAAATTAGACTTCGGACGTAACTGTTTGAGAAAAATTGACGTAAACCAAACGGCGTAAAGAGGTCTAGATAACAACATCCCAACTGCTCAGGCAATATCGAGTGGTCCACGGTGGCTCGTTGGTAGAGACTGTGCGGACCAGGTAAGGCCTTGTCAACTCCGTACCCAGTTGTAGAGATTGTGGTGACTAGGTCAAGCCTTGTCAACTCGGGGCTCATTGGCAGAGACAGGGGGACCAGGTTACGCCCTTTCTACGGGAACCACCGGAACTCAATCATAATGCTTGCCCTAGCAAGCGCTCCCCAGTGCTACTGCACTAACCTTTACCTAACACAGAATTGTGTAAGTAAAGTAACACCCTTTACTTACACAATTGTTGGTATTATCGACGCCGATAACGCCAGCCAAACAGTGTTGCCAACTCATTCGCTATTGCAAATGATTCTGGAGATCAAACTTTCCATTTCACAGAGATCTGCCGGGCCTCGAGCCTCGGAGTGCCGTAAGGAAAGGAGACAAGCTAACCACAAAACCATCGCGCCCCTCCTCCAAACCTCACCCTACAAAGGACGTATAATAAGTATATCCAATATAAAGCACAAAACCTTTGCGACTTGCGGTGCTCGATGGGTGTATGAGTCTCAGGTTCTCATGCCACTTATATTTTCCATTCTCACGCACGGTACAGACACGAACTGCCCCAGTTCCACCCGGCACCCCTGCCCTGTGTCAGGTCACCGAGACACGCCGGAGGGCATACCCGGCATAGGCGGGTCCAGCCCGGTAGGCAAGGGGAGGGGCAACACCACAACGGAGGGTCGCAGGCTGCTCTCGGTGGTAGCATCGCTGAGGTGAGTCGATACATCTCAGCCCAGTCCCCTGCAGTGCGGCTGTGCTTCTTGCCGAGTTGTGCGCACAATGTCAGGCGGCCTTTGTCCATTGTCCATGGTTTCCGTAGAGGGCGGGGAGAGGGATCGGCACTCCGTGAGATGAAGTCGATGTTACCACATAGATACCATCGATTTACCACACAAATAAAAAGGGAAGCTGAAAATACATTTGGATAATGATTATGAAAAACTATGACGTGAACAAAATCGTAATTGCAGATTCGATGCCGTTTATACCATGAATCGAATGTCGGCACGGGGGCTTCATTAGCGTTTACGATAAACCTTTCTGCTGTGAAGAGTAAATCGGTGCTCAGCTCAAAATAGAAAATACCAGAGCTGACCAACATATCCATCAAGTATACGGTGGTTCCTTTCGTGAACTGAACTAAAATCAATGAGTGAGTTGCAATCGCCATTGGTGACCGTAGATTGAAGACCAGATCCAATGACTCATCGTCAAAGTCACTTGGTGCAAACAACGCCTCAAACTACACGCAAAACCATCACTGAAATCGATTATACTCAAGTGATCGACAAGTGCTCAAACAAGTGATCGGCAAACTCGATCACTGAATCTCGCTCCGTCCGCAATGCCACTCGGCTTAAAACCCCTCAGGCCCCAAATCAAACCTGTAGTTCATAGGCACCCAGTCGCCAAAAGCACATTTATACAAAATATAGACAACACAGAATCTTGTCAACATAACCAAGCCCAACACAATTCAACCAAACAAACACACGAACCGACCCCAAACTCTTCACAAAGACCTTAACTGGAGTGTTTAAAAACACACCAACACACCTACTGACCACAAAGCCCCAGTAAATATCCGCGGATTTAAAAGGGCCGCCACGGGCCACCCAGGCAACAACCCCCTTACGGCTCACTATTGCAACGGTTTCGCCGCTGAAAAACAGTGTTAGTCCCAAGAGAATCTTATAGGCTTATTCGCACACAAACCCCATAAAAACAACATGTCTACGTGAACATCAATAGAAAGCGGCTTAACACTTAGAACAAATGGAATTGGGTTTCACTGATACTCCGCATTGTCTTAGCACCTACAAACCCACTGTGCTAAGCATATACAGACATTTTCTATGCCGACCTTCACTTCCGTGCCAGATCAAATTATTACTCTTACATGGAAATCAGATCCAATCACTCGTTAAGAAGACTATCCTAGCACCGAACGTCCATATACCAAGCACTCTGCTGGTAACACTCACACTCATCCAACGACGCTGTCCTTCGCCAGCAAGGTTCTCCACAAACTCAAAACACCCTGCAAGGGCATTCAAAGATCATCAGATTCTCAACAAAAGATTCTCTTCAGCGCAACGTTATCTACAACCTAAAAAAAACGCACCAAGTTCAGAATCCTCAAATGTATGTAAGCTTCTGTCGGGTGGGGATGATCTCTCGAACTTGTTGCGCCGACATCTTGTGTACAAACATCATGTGCTTGCGGAGATCGGCTACAGTGCCGACTACTTTTCCGCAAAGTGCGCATTTGGTGACTCCGGCGTGAAGCTTCATGTGGTGGGCCAGGGAGGTACGGCGGAGGAACACCTTGTTGCACTGGTGACACTGATATGATTCTGGGGAAGAGAACAGGGGGAATCGGTTAGCACAATGTAATCATGGAGGAAGCTTCCTTAAGATGAGGGTGGCCTGGTGCTCACTGCGGGGTCGTAGCGAATCCTCCCATACATCGGCAACACTGGGAAGCACCGGAGGTGAGAGCGTGAGCTGTCCACCGGCGTAGAGGAATAGCTAGCTGTTCTTTCCGGAAGTCCATCTGCTTAATCACTAAAAGTGTGTACTGGTGTTGTCTAGTGCTCCAATAATTTTGAGGGTTTACCGGCGCACAACTGCCAAGGCATATGGCATCGCTAAATCCTTTCCCGTTAGAATAATTTCCGGGGTTCAAGGTACTCGTCAGGGAATCCGCTGCGCCTTGGGCCCCACGCTCTGTTTACAAATAAAACAGACAGTCCTTTCACACAATGGAAGTCTGCTGTTTCCATGGCTTTCAAACACCTTGATGAAACTCGACCGGGGAAGTCAGCTTACCAATTTCTGGCACAAGCAACAATACGCATACAGAGATCCGCGCATAGTGTTGGGCTCTGTCTAATCACCTTCAGTTCTAGAACACGAAAAAAGAAAGAAAGCCCAGTGGTTGGATATTTAACCAAACAAAAACTGGAACAACGGCCGTATAAGCTGGAGAACGCTTTGAAAGACAGTACTTAGTCTCGATAGAATCATTTATTGGGCTCAAAAAAGCAACACTTAGTCAGTGCAACTGACAGCAAGCAGACAGCAGGCAATATCGACATGAACACGAATGAGGGCCTGTTAAACATACCGAAAGAAAACACTATGTCTAAATGTTTATTCAAGGCTCTCTTATCTCCTACAAATACAAGACACCAACTATACACAGAAGTTCCGTTGCAGACATTCAACCTCGATCTATATTTCGTTTATTCGTTGGTATGGTAGATATAGTACATATGCAGGGTTGACATTTTTGCCAGTTGAGAGTGGTTTCTGCCGCCAGCCGGTTTTTGCCGGTTTAATCCGGCAAAAAGTGGCAGAAAGTGGCAAAAACTCGGGGAGGCCAGATTTGTCACTATTTATGGAAACTGAACTTTAAGCGTTTTCCAATAATTGTTACCAACATCATGCGGATAATTGCACTGTATTTACGGTATTCTGATCATCTTATTTATCATTATACATTTTCTAGCCTTAGTCTTAAGCCCTAGTGCAGCAAACGCAGATGGGATCGCATGCTACTCACAGTTTAATCACTTCAATTGTTAATCCTCGATAATATTATCAGCTGAATCAAACAGGGGCTAATTCTGATGCTGGTGGTAGTCTAGATGAAATAAGACGGTTTTCCTGACTAGAAAAACAAGCCGCTCGAGCTCAGTAAGAATCCAGCCCATGCGTTGGGGTCTCCGATGCAGTTCTCCATCGGAGGCAAGTTAAGCGCCTTTTAGGTGCACGACATATTACTGCGAAAACAGTTATCATTTTACGTGTCGTATTTGGTGACAATTTTGAGTCTTCTTCAACGCCGAACAATGGTGAACATTAGAAAGGGTACAAGCTGGGGATTCCCAAGCCCTTCCGAGTGACTGGTGTACTGGATCTTTTACGGCGAATGACATTATTTCAGCCTGAATACATGGAAACTGCATTATTTGCAGTACTTTTGAGCTTCTGTAAGTTATACTTATCAAGTGAAGATCAGCATTGACAGACCTGTTCTGGTTAAAACATTCACCTTTTTCAAACATGTTGTCTCCTCCAGCTACTTTGTTCGTCTCTTCTGATCATAAGCTCTCAAACCTAGGTAGTGGCTTGTACCCCCAGTGGTCGGTTATACCATACAATTTATCTCTTGGCAGGCGCACACCCAGGATTTTCGTTTGGAGGGCGGTAGGCTGATGGGGGGGGGCGGCCTGTCATGCGCAGGATTTCTTTCCCTGGTGAGGAGGCGGCAGTTTCGGAACAGGGGCGGCTTGAATCACATATTGGGCGAATGTTTCAACGCAGGGGCAGCACGCTAGGGGCAGGGACGGCAAGGTGAGAGTAGAACTGGTACTAAAAGCCAGATCTGGCTCATTTCTGCCCTCCATGGGTGCCTGCGTCTGCCTCTCCCCTTGGATGGGCTACTGTCTCTTCGAACAAAATATCTGAATTATATAAAATAAAATTAGGTTGAATGGACCAAACTGTTGTTTAATAATACTCGTACCATTTCTTGCGATTAGAGAACAAATCTTTATATTGACATACCTACACTTCTGATGTGGTATTTCACTTGTGACGTCATCTAAAATGTATGTACCGGTTCCTAACTAACATAGAAGCAACGAAACTTCATCCATTGTAAAAACCCTTCAAATCAGGAAGGTGAGGTCACTTGGGGATCCAGGCGGTCCGTTTGGGGGCGAGGCAAACTGATCGGCAAAAAGCCGATGAACAAAAATGTCACACAGCCTAAATGGAAGCTGACTGCTTCTAAAATTTTTGCTGCCGGCCGTGGGGGGGGGCAAAAACACTATTTTCGACTTTATAAGGCTGGCTTCTCTTCCCTACCCCTGGATCTGCCAATGGACTGGTTCCAGCCATAAAAGACCATTGAACAGATTATTGAAGTTGTGTGATGAAATGGAAGAAGAGAGTGCTGAAAGTTCCCAATACACAGTAATATACGTTTTCACCCCAGAAGATGTCCTTACATGCATATCCAACGCGAATATCAGTTAGCATTTAGTATTTCATAGTTTTTGCCACTTTTTGCCACCAGGTTTATGCCAGCCGGTTTAAACCGGTTTAAACCAGTGGTTTAAACCACTTTCTGCCGGCTGCTGCCAACCCTGTACGTATGGTGGATAGAAACGTTTATTCAAAGCTCTCTATTCTCTTACTAATACAATAAACCGATTATACACGAATATTCCGCTACCCCAACAATCAACCTCGATCTCGTTCAAATCACTCATTGATGTTGCCATGTAGAACTTTGTCATATCGACCATCCATGCAGGACGTATCACCATCCGTCTAATCCAGCCTAGGAATGATACTCTAAGCCAGCTTCCAGTTCAGAACGTTCCTCACTACACGGCCCAGTAGCAGAGTCCTTAATTATAGCTGATCCTCTGTCGGGTCGGTATGATCTCCCGAACCTGCTGCACCGTCATCCTATGTACAAGCATCATGTGCCTCCTCAAGTCAGCGACTGTTCCGAAGACCTTTCCACACAGCGAACATCTGGTGGCACCAGAGTGGAGCTTCATGTGATCCAGCAAGGACGTGCGCCGCACGAAGCTCTTTCCACACTGTTGGCACGGGTACGAACCTGGAGCAGAGAGCGCGAGGTCCTGATTAGAATACTTTACGGTGGAGAAGCTCTCATGCGTACGGTACTAGTGGTCATCCTCATCGCTTGGGGTTTTGGGAAGCGTCGACTTGTGGAGACATTTGGCTCGTGGCTGACCAAATCTGACATCTGGCTCGGGCACTGACCAAATCTCGATGAGAGAGCGGGCTTTGCCAGCACGATGCATTAGTTTGTTTTGTGAGGGGAAGGAGCTTGACGAAGCATCACCTACTGAGGTTATCCGGTGTGATTAGCTCATTCCCTGTTGGGAGAGATTCTGAAGAACCAAACTGCACCTTTCCCAAGAGCTCACCGAGGCTTGATCCCACGCCAGCTGCATGGAAACCACGGACGCTGACCATTACTCTACCAAACTTACTCCTCTTGCTTCGCATGGTTTTAGGGACTTGACAACGGTACGATGGAAGGGGTCAACTAAACACGTTCCTTGTCCTCCTGACAATTAGAACCCAATAATAAATGGAGGCATCTGGGACTGCTGTAATGCGTCCTTGGAGATACTTTTAGGCAGAGTGTAGACCAATCATGTTGTAAAACAAACGATGTCCGACCTCAATGACCTAAACACCCCCTTCCGCCTAGTGACCACCTTAAGAGCGAGCTGATCTGCCCCAGCCCCCAACCACAAATCCGGAGCCGCCTTTACCATAAAGTCACGCTGGCGTTAAATTTTCCTTTACCCATAGGGTTCCATGTTAAAACTAACCGACTTTAAAGATGTTTGAGAGGTACAGTATTCCCTAAAAGGATTCAATTTTTCAATGTAATTTAACATTCAATCGTATTCCAAAATTTGTCCTCTCAGGAAAATTGCATTCAAAGTAATTGAAAAATATGTGAGTCTTTAGTTAGCTATGCAGCATCCATTGAGGTTATGCTTTGGTTCGGCAGCCGTATCACCGCCATATCACTACGTGACGTCACCCTGAGGACATAATTGTTCTTCTGGGCCAACCTCATGTAAAGCAATTTCGGATCTGCCCGAACTTCGCTATCTGTCTGAGTCGGTCGATAGTGTTCGAGTTCATGGAGGAAAAGATGGCCGACCTCCGAGAGCATGCTTTATTGGGACAAAAAATAGGTGAAGCATCAGTCCGGATAACACATGACAGCAGCGAGGGAGCACATCTTCACAGACAGCACGGACCTCCGACTACTCCCAGCAAAAGACAGAAGCCCAGCCTCTGGGTGGTTCAGCCTTCCCCGAGTTCCTACGCACGTTCGCTACTATATACAAGTGTACAAAAATTTATTTGCACTGTTCTTCGCTCCTCCGCAAGGACATATCACTCATGAACGTGGTATCTATGTATATTCCATCATCTACGATTGCTTCCCATCGAGTACCAGTTCACGGGAAGCTTAGCCTCAGAGCAGCATTACGAAACTCGGAGTACCCCATTGGCTACGCTGGCAATGATCCCCTACACTAACTACCTCGTACACACTTCAACGAAAAGCCAGAACATGGTACAAGAACACACCCCTTAGTTGTATTTGAGCTTCTGCCGGGTGGGTATGATCTCTCTGATTTGCTGGGTCGTCAGCTTGTGCACGAACATCATGTGCTGTCTCAGGCCCGCCACCGACCCGACAACCCTGCCACACATCTGGCATTTCGTGACGCCGGCGTGAAGCTTGACGTGCTTCGCCAGAGAGGTGCGGTGGACGAAGGCCTTCTCACACTGGTCGCACTGGTACGGTCCTGGAGGAGAGACAGGGCACCCTGGTTAGCACCGAGCAGTCTAGCAAGAGAAGTCTCCGCACGCTGGTGCCATTGGAGGCTATGAGGATTTAGTGTTGTGTGACGCTGATGGGCCCTCTATATCGATGACAGTAAAGGCAGTCACGAGCAAGCTCTTTACATCAATGACAATACAAGAAGTATTGAACGAACCCTGTACAAAGATGACAAAAGAACTAACAGGGGATGGACGCTGGTGTAGTGGTTAGCACGCTCGTTTTCCACGCAGTGGACTCGGGTTCAAGGCCCTTCGGATTCCCTAAAACAAGGAGCAATCTAGCTCCCGAGAAACCCTTCCACAGGGAAAGGGTTGGCGATGCTTTAAGGCCTTGACAGTTGGTGTGTCGATAAGCCCCAACAATTAATATTAGAACGCGCCCTTAACAATTAAGGGCGTGTAACAATTACAATTATAGAACGCGCCCTTATCCCGATGACCTGTGCAGTGGGCTGTGCCTACTGGTTTCGTGTGGTGACTTTGATAACTTGCACGTTCCTTCTGCTTTCACGAGTCCTACATCCTGGGTTCGGTGGCATACCTACACCTACACCCGTGGTTACACCGCGAGGCTACATCGCGCTCTTATCCAAGAGCTCAACACCGATTACCGGGTTTCAGGGACCATTTCAGAAATCCGACTGTTGCCACTGGCGGATCTAAGGGGGGGAAGAGGGGCCGTGCCTCCCTCCACAGCCCAAAATAGTATCTTCCCCCAAAAAGACCAAATTTTAGCCGTTTTTCTTTGAAAATACAATGCTTTTGCGATTTTTGCTAGATTTGACCCCCAAAACGTTGGTTTGGCCCCCTCAAAAAATTGCTCCTGGATCCACCAATGATTGTTGCCACCATATGTCAATGTCTCTTGGTATAAACAACACCTGAAAGAAAAATAATAATAATTATAAAATAATAAATAACAGAGCTAATACGAAAACAAGACTTTCTTATAAGCACTTTGGCGATCCGCAGCTGTACAAAAGGTAGCTTGACTCAGGTTCAAATTTGTGCATACATATGGTTTACAATTTTAAACGCGCCGCTTTCAATGGTTGCCGAGAAACTTGACAAAACCAATGGCGTGATCAGCTCTACCCATTTTTTTACCCGCGGAATGCAATAATGCAATGCTTTGGGGAAGGTTAAATTGGACACCAGACTGTCAAACACCTTCACTCAGACACAGACTTTTCCTCAACAGGTCAAATAAATGCATATCGAGGACGCTGGGAAGTCACCGCCTTTTTCAAATGTCACAAAACAACTTGTGTCTTTTCTTTTCATAATACATACTCCAACTGTTTCAGCCTACGGCATCTTCGCGCGATAAAAACAGTAAAAAAACATTAGCTTAAAAAATTATCATAGTGGCGCAGAAGGTATATGGTGAACAAAGTTCAGAGCACTTCTCTATAAGTTCTTAGTCGCAAGAAAAAACAGGAAATCAAGCGATTTTTTTTTTATGTTAACAGTCCAAAGCAATACCGTACAGAAAAATATATCCAAATCGAGCAGCCCCGTGTCCATTCTTCCATCACCTCGAATATTTTAATCATTAAGACTTCGGCACACAAAAGAAACACCCACATTCAATCCGAAAACATGGTTCATTGAGGTGAAATAACAGGGATTCAGTCAGTGCAGCCGATAACACGCGGAAAACCAAAACACATCCACACCAACTTCAATGAGATGATGTTAAACACAACGGAAGAAAACAAAGTTCGGCTTCGCGCTTCTTCAAAACGTTCTACCCTCCTACACACGCACACGTTGCTGCCTATGTACATAAATTTTCAGGACCCGGCTGAAGCTCTTTCGGAAGAATACATCACTCTTAAACAGAGCTAGCTATGATTGTTTTACATCCACCACCTGTACATGAGAAATGAAGCAAAACATCCAACTTGGACATGCAAATGACAGTGCAAATGCAAATTACAAGTGTCTCCGGAGAGTCGCGGTACACGCGCTCCGCGACCTCGCACTCAGGACGGAATGCCTCCGCCCACTCCGACGACAAGGGTTCGCCCCCTCCGGACGCCGAGCCTCAGACGACGTCTGGAGCACGTCGTTACTCAGAGGCCGACTCAGGACCGAGACGTGAAAAACTTCAGTAAAAAAGGACAACACACTGGAGATGTAATTGTGGCGTCATGGCGACGTACTTTCTCATTGCATTCCTGTTTGTGATGACTCCACAGATTGATTGAGATTGTACCGAACTAATCACAACCACCACGCCACCAAGCTCGCGTACGCTTGCAAGAAAGACAAACCACACGGTCCAACGCCAGAATCATCAGTTGTATGTGAGCTTCTGTCGGGTGGGTATAATCTCTCGAACTTGCTTGGCAGTCAGCTTGTGTACAAGCATCATATGCTGCCTCAGGGCTCCGACGGTTCCGACAACTTTCCCACAAAGCTGACATTTCGTGACGCCAGCATGAAGCTTCATGTGATCAGCCAGAGATGTGCGGCGGGCGAAGGCCTTCGCACACAGACGACACTTGAACGTACCTGGAAGAGAGCCCGGGGATCTAGTTAGCACAACACAATGTAACTTCCTCACATGCGCGGTGACCCCGGAGAAGGCGAGGACTTGGTGAGTGTTGCGCGACTCTTACAAGCTCTTTATACCCATGGTCATCAAATTAGTCCCGAGGAGCGAACGTTCTGGGGTCTGGGTGGCGCAGTCGGTTAGCGCGCGCACTCGGCTCGGCTTATGCCTTTCTGTAAGTGCAGGGTGTTGTGAGTTCGAGCCCACCTGGGCAAATTGGCGCCCTGCCCCAGCTCATTTCATTCATTTCATTTCATTAGTTCATTTCCCTTCCCGTCCGACGCCGTATGACCTCAGCAGTTGGTGCGTCGTTAAAGCCCCACCAAAATTGAGGAGGAAACATTGGATATCTGAAGTGTTATCCCGGCAACTGCTTATCACTTTGACGTCGTTTCCGGAGTGAATTCAACTTTCAGGATGAGGTCTGCGCGGCGCAGCCGGTTTGGCACGCACATTTTGGGTTCAGCCGGTTCAGCACGCGTTGGGGTCGGTCAGATGACCTTTACAATGAGGGGGTAAAAATATCCGCGTACCGTAACTAATGGACGGCCCCTAACATAGGCACGTGTGATTGGGTCGGGCAGTCCCGAAAGTATCAGTTTTTTCGCTACTAATTGTTTATGAGAGCGGGCCCAGTGGCTGAGCGCCGAGTTTTCTTTATTGGGGATCAATGCTGCCAGTAGCCCACGTTTACAATATCCCAATATCAACAACAATATGCCAGGCAACCCATTTCCATTCTGCAACCAGTTCTAATCATTCGCCAGTGCAGACTTCGAATGTCATGAAAAACACGTTTATTGGAAGAAACAAGTATTAACAGAATTCATGCAGCTCACTCAACGGAGCCAGTAACGGCAGAAACATCAACATGCATGCAAGAATATCGCTGAAAACTTCTTAACATGAACAAAGAAAGGAAAGTTCAGCTTCAAGATTTGCAATAGGCATTGGAACTCCTGCGAACACACAACAAAGTTTGTAGGAAAACTTCCCTTGCCGACCTTCAGTCTTTTGCCGAACTAAGTCACAGATCATTCATGATCTGGACTATTTGTTGGCTCCACACCAAGACTCCACTAGCCGCGTCTCTGGCTAAAATACATAACATCGAAAGCAACATTTATTGAACTTAAATTGGTTAGATTGTCGCCACATAAAGAAGCTGGACTACCTTCTTAAATTCCAAAAAGGACCATTTATGGAGAACGTGAGCCCGGGAGTCCGGAAACCACATTTTGTTTCCACGCTCAGTCATTCAGAATAAAACGCAGTTGCGTGTAAACATCGCGTGTAGTTACGGGAGTGGCAGCCGGGATGCCACTAGCAGCATACCAATATTGCGATAACAACGACAATATAAGCATTTATCACGGGAGATGGGTGGCAGTCATGCAATTAGGATTTACGCGAATGAAATAATTGCGACTGGATGAAAAAGATTCCTTCATGGTTTGAATTAAGGCCCTTGAAATAATTTGTTTTGAACTTTTATGAGTGCAAATATTCAATACAGAGTTTCGGGAGAAATTAAATATGACAACAGTGGTTTCTCTTATGCTGAACAAACTGAATATATCAGTTAAAAACCCCACTATAAAAGTGGGAAATTTTTAAATGAGTGTCCCACTTTTATCATTGGTTTTGAACTGGGATAACTTTTGTGGAGCGTGTCTAGAAACCAATTTTTGCATATTTAATTCTACTCAAAGTTCGGTATAAAATGTTTGCACGCATAAACGTTCAAAATAAAGGGAGCTATTCCAGGATTTCAAATCACGAAGGAATCTCTTTCAGTCTGGAAGCGCATGTCACGTGCTAAATGTTAAAAAGGGCATCGGGTCTGCATCGCTGCATGCTGCAAGCAACCATATTTGGAATTACACAATATGCTTAGGTCAATCACGTGCAGTAAGAAAAGAGGAAATATTTTTGTTTTGAGTGATTGAAGGTGACAATAAAACGTGGTTTTCTGCTTTTCATACCTATTTTTGTCTATAAGCAGCCTTTTTTTAGAATTTCGACAAAGTGGTCCATTTCCTTTCAGCAGGCAGCAAAACACAACGGAGAACTGACAACGCATAAAGAAAGAAGATATACAACCTTTGTGAGCTCCTTCAAGAGCGCATCATTGAGCATGTAGAACCGTTTTCCCCATACACCTCGGCTGCTTTTTTCGATAAAGTATTCGTGAACTTGGCTACTTATGGTTGTTTTACACTCATCACCAATACTTGGCCATCCTCACTCCGAATCAGGCTACCCCACACCAGGCAACACGTCCACATCACACCACCGCATCAGCCACTCACACCACCGCATCAGCTCACGGTCCCGCGGCAGAGTCCTTATTCCAACTCCGGTCCGGTGGCGGGTTATAACTATGCCGAGTGGGTACCACCTCCCGTACTTGCTGCGCCGACATCCCATGTACAGACATCACGTGCCTTCTTAGACCGGCCACCGTTCCTGAGACCTTCCCACACAGCCGGCATCTGGTCACCCCGGCGTGGAGCTTCAGGTGGTCCAGCAGGGAGGTCCGCCGGGCGAAGTTCTTCCCGCACTGCTGACACGGGTGCGAGCCTGGAAAAGAAACCGCGAGGTCCTGATTAGCACGAAGCAATCACAGAGTGGGCTTCCTGAAACGCTGGTAACATTGGAGAACCCGAGGATCTGGTCGGAGCTGTGACCCAGCGGGATACTTACGGCGATGACAATACTAGGAACTAGGGAACAATACGGGGATCTGGGCACCGCAGGATAGTCCTTGTAGTTTCCGAGGTGAATCAAGCATTCACGATGGGGTCTGGGCGGCGCAGTTGGTTAGTGGGCGCGTTCGGCTGAATCAACAAATCCTTAGCCGTGAGCAAAGGGTTGCAAGACTCAGTCTATCCAAAGCCAGGATTTGGTACCTGTCCCCGGCCCAGGCCCGATTCCTTCCCTCCCCTTTGACGTCGTATACCACTAACGTTGGTGCGTCGTAAAACCCCCCTGAAAAAATAGCAGCATTCATGATGAACATGAATATCGATGCATAACTACGGACAGGCGCTTTTTTCAGACGCCCCTTATTAAAAAAGTTTTCCCCATCGGCGTACTGCAATTGAAATTTGATTCAACAGGTTATTTGGGCAGCGCAACAATACTAACGTACTTTCGTCAGTGCGTAGGAAAATGTAAATGGATGCATCTTACTGTAATATATTCTATCATTTAATTGGGGTATACATGTTTATCCCAAGTTCTGAAAATCTTCACCTCTGTCTAAAAATCCGATGAGAGTACAAAATAAATGTGCTCTTTGCAGGGGTAAAAATAAAAATAATCATCATTCAGCACGCGCTTCCAGGAGCGATCGAGCACCATAACAAGCATGCGAGATATTGGACGTACGACAAAAATACCGGACGTGAAAAATAAAAAGGATTGCTCTACGGATATGCAAGAGGGTCTGGTGGCGTGCAGTTCCTCCACTTTGACGAGTGAATAGGTGTCCTACCTGCACTGAAACAAGGAACACGGCTACCAACTCCCAACCGCGATTCGTACACTGGATCCAAAACCCCCGCAAGAATTATTGCACTCTACGGCTCCATTTGTTCACAATTACGGCTCTGCACATCTCGCAGTTTGTCAAGACTTCTGCCGGCCGAATTTCCATATCCACGTGAGAAGATTGTAGACAAAAAAAGAACGGATTCAGACGGAAGATGCTGCCAACTTTGATGGTGCCTTTAAACAATGAAACGTTTGCCGCGCCAGCTTCCATGGTTTACAAGAAACTCGAAAAAACAATGGCAGGACAAATATACCCATTTCTTTTCCAGATAAAGTGAGGCATCTGCGAGAGGGTGGAACACTTCCCAACCAATCCGAGTGATTTCGTTAGAAGCCCTTCTTGAGAGGGCGGGGCCAATACCTGGACACTGGACACACGGGGAAACGAGGCTTATATATTTCGGCTTAGTTCCCTTAGCAGCCAACATTCAGAAATAAAATTCAGAATAATATCTCCTTAACAATCTATTCCCATTTTCTACTCGTTTGAATCGTTTGATAGTGCTAATTGCGTTTTGGAAAACACTGCTTCTTTTCAAAAACGTGTATTGAGCTCAATAAAGCGAGGTTCGCTCATTGCAGCTGATACCCGGCAGATAGATAAGGCAGTACATCACTGCAAACGCGCTAAAGACGTCCCAAAAGCAAAGTTCAGCCTCACGGTTCTTGAAAATATTTGAACTTCTTCAATCACGCTTAAATAAATATGTACGAAATTTGTTTTGTCCATCTTCATTTCTTTCCCATATGAAACCACTCATAAAGTGGGTATTCATGATGTTGCAGGCAAAGCACCCCTAAATCGGAGCCTCAAGTAGAATATGCAACACCCACCCTAAGATGTTCCTCACACCATCCGCCGCATCCACATCACGGCGCGTGCACATCAGTTCACGATGCTTTGTATCCTTCTATCCTCAGTTGATCCAGGATCCTTAGTTGTAGCTGAACTTCTTCCGGGTGGGTATAACCCGTCGGACCTGCTCCTCAGTCATCTTGTGCACGAACATCATGTGCCTCTTCAGACCAAACACCGTGCTCGAGACCTTCCCGCAGAGGGAGCATCTGGTGAGCCCGGTGTGGAGCTTCACGTGGTGCAGCAGGGAGGTGTGGCGGGCGAAGGTCTTGTCACACTGACCACACTGGAACGACTCTGAGGGGAAAAGAACAGGACACGGTCACACCGGTGTACTCGTAGAGAAGGACTATTCACAACAGTGACACAAGTACCACTCTGGAAGAGAAGGTGAAGACTGCGTCAGCAGAGCAGGATAGCTGGCGCTTCTTAAAGATCACCGCCACTTCCTGATGTGTAATACCCTTGTGAGATTCAGTGAGTGCGCTTTCGCTATGAGACAGTGCTCGTAGGAGATAGGCACAATAAATAGCAAAAGAAACAGTCGGAGGGATGTGCTACTTGATGGTGAAGTTAGGATGATGCATCTTCGAAAACAATCACCACACGGCAAATGTCTAGATAACTACCAAAAATAGATGTAGAACAGAGGCGATGAGGGAGGAAGCAGCGGGCACCATGGGTCTCTTAGTATGCGAAAGTCTTGAGATGAAGACTAAGAACATTTGAAGGAATGTTTAACAGTAATTCGACGTTTCTTTCGGAGCACACGAGCACCCCCCAAGATATACAAATCCACACCCTGCTATCTACAAAACCCTGTGTAGTGTGTATGCATTATGGCTTTGATGCAGGGGCTTCTCATTAGTTACAGAGTAGATTTTGAGAATCTTTATGATTTTCCAGATTGTCAACTAAAAACCAGGTTTCAAGATTTCACTTCAATACCTTTCGCGGCGAACAACTCACCTGTAAGGACACAAAAGCTTTACATCCTATCCAGGTGTTTGGAGATTAAGGAAATAAATACGGAATTAATTTCAAAGCTCACTAGGCGCTAAAGCTTACAGGAAGCTTCTTCTTCCACGGACGCGGTGGTGTGGAAGTCAAAAGTCAGCGCACTTGGCAGTCCACCCGAGATGCAGTCTCAGCCAGCACACTGGGGAGCGTGCAACGTATCCCTGAAATCCCTCCAGGATGGAAGAAGCTGATCACGCCAGATGACCTCAGTGGTTGGCACACCACTGAGCCCTAATGGTTGCTATGATAGGGCACAAGTACAGCGTGAACTGTGCCCATTTGCCACGGTCATGACACGAGCCAGCCGGGGATAGATAAAGCCCTAGGTAGTGACTGGCGCTTCTTCCTAAGTTTTTTTCTTACACCGACTGACTGGATATTAAACACACTTGTAAACAACGGCTATATGTTGTAATGCTCCTAAACAGCCCCAATAGATATACGATAAGTGTCTAAAAAAACAAAGTGAAATTCATATCCTTTTTCCCACGACTCCAGTGCATTTGACGATGAAGATGCCGGTATACTAAAGACAACACCGTCTACGTTGGAAAGCAACGTTTATTGAGCTCTAATAATGCAAGATCCCATAGG
The DNA here is from genome assembly GCA_034440635.1 of Lepas anatifera. Lineage (NCBI taxonomy): Eukaryota > Metazoa > Arthropoda > Thecostraca > Lepadidae > Lepas > Lepas anatifera. The sequence goes on along the minus strand of JAOTON010001031.1, from coordinate 895,941 downwards.
TGGAATCATGTGACAAGAAACATAGCATATCCACGATAAAACATCAAAGAGAGCCAGCCGGGGATAGATAAAGCCCTGGCTAGTGACTGAACACAAAGAACGACAAGAATCCCGCTCCAAGTTATTCATGGTTTTCTTGGCACCTGCAACGCACTTCACTGAGGATGTTCGGAACTGTCGCCGGCCGATTTCCTCCTTTGTCCAAACCAACAGCTCTTAAAGCAGCCTGTCTATAACTCTCGCACGGATCATCATTTCACAAAAAACATGGCTGAGATACCTGATATCCATCAAACACCATCTCATCACAGAACGCTTCTCCAGACCAGAAGACACCCGGACGTAGACGGACACAGAATTTCCGATGGGCGGGGGCAATGGTCAGGGGGTATCATTCGGATCGGGGAGAGCGCGATTTGGAGCAAGGGTGCCAATCCACAGGATGTGACCTATTAGGGGGCGGGGGGACGTAAATCGCTTCCTGGGGGCGTCAATACATGCATCCTGGGGCGGGGGGGCCTTCAGACCGTTGGTGTGGGTGGGAAACAACACTTCAGGGGCACCGGGTGGGTCGATTGAGAGGGGAACATGTCCTCCCTAGCCCCCATCCTGTGGGGGAGGGGGTGGTTAAGGGGTCCCATCCTGCCCCTCCCTGGATCTGCCTACGCACCCACACACACTCCTACGACAGCCTCCTCAATTGGTGGCGAGCTTCTGCCGGGTAGGTATGATCTCTCGAACTTGCTGGGGCGACATCTTGTGGACGAACATCATGTGCTTCCTGAGGTCGCCCACGGTTCCCGCCACCCTCCCACAGAGCATGCATTTGGTGACGCCGGCGTGAAGCTTCATATGGTGGGTGAGGGAGGTGCGGTGGGCAAACGTCTTCGAGCACTGAGGACACTGGAACGCCCCTAGAAGAGAAAGAGACCTGGTAAGTGAAATAATATCACAGTGCTATTGTCACATCGATGAGAATGGTATGGCTTTGGAGGCCAGGACAAGGGCTGGTAGGCAGGGTCGTCGAAAGGGGGGCGGGGGGACGCGTTCCCAACTCGCGAATAAAAATTGGGACTTGAACCACGTTCTTAGCATTTTCTCCCTATTGCGTGGACCTATGTAGACCTGCGTGGACCTATGTGTTGTAAAATGTACCGTAGCTAGCGTTTTCAAAGACAGCCAAAATACCCAAAATTCGCCCAACTCGGTCATCATCTGTCCGGGATCTGTCCCCGCTGCAAAAAAATTCCGGCGCCCCTACTGGTAGACATAGTACAGACTGTTTTAATCAGGAATTTGATCATTCACGATGGACATACACACGGATGTGTTGAAAAAAGCTCTTAGACAATGAAACAGGGCTCCAAACACAAAAAAGGTCTACCTTAAACTTATTGAGAAAAATATGGGGACCATATTGCTATTTCACCATCCCAAGAACCCTCCAGAATAACACAAACATATTAAAAAACAACTAGGCGGATACTTTCTGTAGTCACTGTAATTACTGCAATCACTGGTACCGGACAACAGACGGATATACGACACGGGGATATCGGACAACAGAAGGAAGTCCCTCCACAGAAGGAAGTCCCTCCACAGACGGAAGTCCCTCCACAGACGGAAGTCCCTCCACAGATGGAAGTCCCTCCACAGAAGGAAGTCCCTCCACAGACGGAAGTCCCTCCACAGACGGAAGTCCCTCCACAGACGGAAGTCCCTCCACAGAAGGAAGTCCCTCCACAGACGGAAGTCCCTCCACAGAAGGAAGTCCCTCCACAGATGGAAGTCCCTCCACAGAAGGAAGTCCCTCCACAGACGGAAGTCCCTCCACAGACGGAAGTCCCTCCACAGAAGGAAGTCCCTCCACAGACGGAAGTCCCTCCACAGAAGGAAGTCCCTCCACAGAAGGAAGTCCCTCCACAGAAGGAAGTCCCTCCACAGAAGGAAGTCCCTCCACAGAAGGAAGTCCCTCCACAGATGGAAGTCCCTCCACAGAAGGAAGTCCCTCCACAGACGGAAGTCCCTCCACAGACGGAAGTCCCTCCACAGAAGGAAGTCCCTCCACAGACGGAAGTCCCTCCACAGAAGGAAGTCCCTCCACAGAAGGAAGTCCCTCCACAGACGGAAGTCCCTCCACAGAAGGAAGTCCCTCCACAGACGGAAGTCCCTCCACAGAAGGAAGTCCCTCCACAGACGGAAGTCCCTCCACAGACGGAAGTCCCTCCACAGACGGAAGTCCCTCCACAGACGAGAGTCCCTCCACAGACGGAAGTCCCTCCACAGAAGGAAGTCCCTCCACAGAAGGAAGTCCCTCCACAGACGGAAGTCCCTCCACAGACGAGAGTCCCTCCACAGACGGAAGTCCCTCCACAGAAGGAAGTCCCTCCACAGAAGGAAGTCCCTCCACAGACGGAAGTCCCTCCACAGACGGAAGTCCCTCCACAGACGGAAGTCCCTGCACAGATGGAAGTCCCTCCACAGAAGGAAGTCCCTCCACAGACGGAAGTCCCTCCACAGACGGAAGTCCCTCCACAGAAGGAAGTCCCTCCACAGAAGGAAGTCCCTCCACAGACGGAAGTCCCTCCACAGACGGAAGTCCCTCCACAGACGGAAGTCCCTCCACAGAAGGAAGTCCCTCCACAGACGGAAGTCCCTCCACAGACGGAAGTCCCTCCACAGACGGAAGTCCCTCCACAGACGGAAGTCCCTCCACAGATGGATGTCTACATCCAAGCCTGGTGTACCGTTCAGTATAGTTTCAAGGCAGATATACAATTTACGTGGGAACTTCGGACAAGGCATCATTGAAAGCCGCATGATTGCAATTTATTGAAAGCTTCTCATGATACATCGTATAATTCGACCATATAATTCTAGAATCACTCAAAACCAAGAAAAGCCTCAGAACAGTCTAATGATTGGTATCGATGTTGTTAAATATAGAATAGGAGTATCTCATCATTCTTCAACTATACTAATATGTGTCAACGGGCATGTACTTCTCGAAAATAGGGCTGAACGGAATGCCCAACACGGCAGTAATTAGTCTGTTTCGAGAGGTAGATCCGGAGGGCAAAGGGAGCACGCGCTTCCCCCATCAACCCACTCCGTATCAGTTGAAACATTGCTCCGCCAAAGGACGTAAGAACTGAGGCCCCCACGAGATTTGGTGCCTCTCTGAAAGACCGCACCTCGCGCCCCTCCAAGCTTAAATGGCGGCCCCTCCACTTCCACTGATCGAAGAGCTTACAGAGACAATCTAACCCCCCCCAACATCTCCTTCACCGAAGAATAGCTTCCAATGCAACCCATCCCCCGCTTCCCCTTAACCGAAGTGGAGCTTCCAGTGACAATCATCCGTGATACCTGTATCACCCGTTTCATCCATGTGCTAAATAGGTATTACAGAGTTGTGAGAGCTGATTGGTGACTTTGTTTCCTTCTCGCTGACAAACTAGCTTCACCAGCGAGCGTCGAACAACGTCACGAAGAAAGCAAGCTGTTGAAAATATTCAATTCTTAAAAGCAACACTTTTGGAATTTGGAGCTGTATAAAACAGCTTACCTAGCACTGCAATTAAACGAGAAGCGACTCTGAGGCTTTACGACACATCAACTGCTGGGGTCATACGGTGTCGCAAACTCTCGCCCTGTTGGGAGGGTATCATGGGGATCAGGAAGACTCATGCACAATACCTGCCCGGGGATTCGAACCCGGGTCAGCGGCATGAAACTCGAACGCTTTTTCCCCTTTCCACCGCATCCCTTTTAATGATTGCGCTCACGAATACACCAGTGATATATATTTTCACGTCTGCACACACCAGTTTTCATAGTTTTAAGATGTTTGCCAGAGCACGACCGTTGTGGAGGGCAGTTCTGTTCATTTCCTACGGGAGGAATAACTAGGATCTACCAGTGGGTGAAGCACCTCGGAACCAAACTGAGTGTTTTTAGTCACGTCTTAAAAAAAAAACAAAGCAGACAGATCGAGTATGATAAGAAAAGAAAATAGGGCGAATAGATAAGTATGCGAGCACAAACCCAGAGAGGCCAAAAGGGTTTGTCGAGGACAAAGTAGAGGACAGGAGTCGCAACCCACTCCGGGGACGCGTTGAAACGCATTCCATCACATCAAACGAATTCAACACTAACAAAAAGCGATATCACCGATATCAAGATGTCAGTTCGCAAAGGAATACACAAAGGCGGACGACCAACAGCAAGGAGATCCAGGGAAGCGGCCCCGCCAGACCCGCCCCCAAACCCCCCAATCCCACCACCCCAGGACAAATGGCCCACCGAAGGGTTGCCCCACCGAAGGGTTGGTCAGATGGCGCGCCCCCCCCGAAGGGCCCATGGCAACCGGACCGCCAACGGCCCAAAAGGCCACCAGAATCAGGCAAGGGGAGGAGGAAGCGACGAGTGCCCACAGCCAGTAAAGTGGCAGCAGACCAGACACCACCACCACAAAATCCACCACCATCCCCAAAAAACCAAACCACAACCAGAAAAAACCCATCACCCAACAATCAAACATAGTCAGTAATAAGGGCTTTTAAAGGCCCCCGTGTCTTAAAGCCATCAGCCATTATTTTTATTTAAGTGTCACTAACCTGCAAATTCGCACCAGGTTGATAAAATCACCACTGGTCCGTCTCCAAGGGCACTAGCGCCGACGAGATCTCGTCGAAAATGCCATACTTTGACACTGGCCTCACAGCCGCTACCAGGTGGATGTCAATGGAAGTCAGATGCAAAATGTCTGCAACAGACAGCAGCATTTGAGCCTATCTCTTCCCATTCTCAGTTTAACTTCCACTGCTACAGCACCTATCCTGAAAACTAAAGCTAACTACACTTTCTTCGGAAGGATACACACGAGAACGCAGCATTTCGATTGGATCAATGGTTATCCGTCTCTTCTCCATTTTCTGAACTTCCAAATTAAAAAACAAAAAATAACGCCAGTCTCAATATTCCGTCCACCCAACGTCACGATAACCACGCTCTTCACAACGAGTTTACCACACAAAATCCGTTACCAAGAACCGTAGAACCAAGGAGTTGTTTAGATGCGCCGGATATGAAGCAGCCGCGCCAGACGTCAGTCCCCTACTGGCGTTTCAAAAAATCCGCCAGGTGCCAACACTTTCGATACCGAGGCCAATATATTAGGGTGACCCCTTTTGCAACTTTTGTTTGGAAACACTGCTCCCAGGGTGTTTTCTGATGTATTTGGGGGCGCTGATTCAGAATATGACCTCAGAATCGCAAATTTTTAAAATTTCGAGACCGCGCATGACGAATGAAAATTTTCTCAACTAACAAATTTCGAGCATTTGACTGCATAAGCCCAAAATCGGTCTGCAAAGCAGTGATGTTACCCATCTCACGGTATTTCTGATAGTTTGCAGTCATTTCAGCATTAACATCCTGGGTCAAGCTCATATATATATATATATACTGTGTGCGACAGGGTTTTAGACACATATATCTTTCGTTGACGGCACCAATCGCAGCGCCACCTGTCGACATATTGACGAGGGAGGTGATTAAATCTTAAAGGCGTTGTGTTAACGAGGAAAATAGCGAGAGTAAACGGTCATTTCTAGCATCGGGATATCATTGTAACAGTATTCCAAAATTTACCAAATTTGCCTCTGTGGGCAGTTGTCTATGGAATTGAATGGGCTGGTTTGAATAGCAGGTCAGATGATTTCGATATTTACGGAAGCGCCAACAACCAACAAGTGCTGGTGAAACTAAACCATTTTCGTGTTTCAACTGTCAAAGCCTTCTCTTAATAGATCGACCATTGAAAGCACGTATCTCCACTTCGAAACAACTTTTAAAAATCCTGCTGACATTGGAAACAAAAGGGCTCGACGACTGAATTAAGTGATCGTGAACATTCAACTGTGTCGAGTCAGTATTCGGTAAACGCAAAAACATGCTTTTCATTTCTCTCTCGGAGACAACTGGATATTTCGCTTCGTATCTGCCCTGGGCAGCGCCACCCAGAATTGGCTACCCTGCTGTTAAAAAATTGCCCTCCAGAATTGCCGATTCGTGCCTTCGACAGCGGAACCTGCCTCTGGCGTTGATCTCACTGCACGCTGAGTGGACTGTCTGTTGTTCGGCACGCCAGTTGTTTTCCAGGTTACTAAACACTCATCCAGCTGGTTGGCATCCAGGAGTTTGGTTTATAGTGGCTCAATATCAGCTAAGGTGGCAGCGTCTCGAATGTCGTTCATATCGGTATGCCATCGTACTGAGGTGTATGACTGGCGTTGGGAAGCAGCGGACGGACTGCTCGGCGCGGTACCCGCGCACCTCCTTGATCAGACTGACAGCTTCTGCAATGGTTGATACCTTTGGGTCAACCAGCGCAGCCAAATGGATGGTTTTTGTGTCAGCCATGTAGGAATTCCTGGTGACACTTCCCTGCACCACCTTCAAGTCACTGTCCCTCAAACAATCTCACTGCCGGCGGATCTGCTCATCCAGATGGAGCGATGTGTGTATCAGATCCCACTTTGATCTGATATCCAAGGTGCATAGCACATCTGCACCCAAGCGACTTCTACAACGGGAATTTAGCATGGGAAAGTAAGCATACTGGTGCTGATGTCGCGCAGAAGCTCCTATAATTCCTCCAGGCACTGGAGGTCAATATTGAGGGTTGTGATCGTCGGCGGAGACTGAACGAATCATGTCAGAGCCTGGCAGGTCGGATAGATGGAGTGTTGGAGCAGGCCCTTAGCCGTAGCTTCGGACGAGCGGTGTGTCTGCTTCACCAGGCAGACCTGGTGTATTGGCGCTCTGTTCTGCCACCTCAACGGCATCACCACCGGACCAACAGCTTGAACAGGTCCAGCAGCCATGGGTATCAATATACATGTGCACCTTCTGCGAGTGAAATGTTTCAATGTCATAAAGCATAACGGCTTCCCAACACTACCAAAATCGTGTCACGTTTAGGTTGCATCTTCAGCTGGTGTGCGACTGTGCTGGAGTGGTACTCACAGATGAAGTCGGTACTGTGGTTAGCAGCAAGCATGGCAAGCTGCATCAGGCAAGGTGGCAGACAGCATGGGGCCTCACTGCCTCGCTGTCGACGCTGGTCACCTACATGATGTCTGTGTATCTGCCATGCGTCGTGGATATCAGACCAAGGTGAGATCTGATACTCGCCCCGCTCCATCTGGCTGAGCAGGCCAGTCAGCAACAGGGGTGTTTGAGGCACAGTAATCTGAAGGTAGTCTAGGAAAAAATATGGCTTCGCGGGGTGACCCGAAGGAATCAACCATTGCAGAAGCTGTCCGTCTGATCAAGGAGGTGCGCGGGCACCGCGCCGAGCAGTCCGTCCGCCGCTTCCCAACGCCGGTCATAAACCTCTGCGATATGCCATACCGATATGAACGGCATTCGAGACGCTGCCACCTTAGGTGATATTGAGCCGTTGTCCACCAAACTTCTGGATGCCAACTAGCTGGATGAGTGTTTGGTAACGGGGCAAACGACTGGTGTGCCGAACAAGACAATCCACTCAGCGTGCAGTGAGATCAAAGCCAGAGGCAGGTTCCGCTGTCGAAGGCATGAATCGGCAGGGCGGCCACTTCTTTAACAGCAGGGTAGCCAATTCTGGGTAGCGCTGCCCAGGGCAGGTACGAAGCGAAATATCCAGTTGTCTCCGGGAGAGAACTGAAAAGCATGTTTTTGCGTTTACCAAATACTGACTCGACACAATTTAATGTTCACAAACACTTGATTCAGTCATCGAGCGCTTTGGTTTCCAAGGCCAGCAGGATTTTAAAAAGGCGTTTCGAGGTGGAGATACGTGCTTTCAATGGTCGATCTATTAAGAGAAGGCCTTGACAGTTGAAACATGAAAATGGTTTAGTTTCACCAGCACTTGTTAGTTGTTGGCGCTTCCGTAAATATTGAAATAATCTGACCTGCAATTCAGACCAACCCATTCAATTCCATAGACAACTGCCCACAGAGGCAAATTTGGTAAATTTTGGAATACAGTTACAATGATACCCCGATGACAGAAATGACGTTTTACTCTCGCTATTTTCCTCGTTAACACAACGCCTATAAGATTTCATCACCTCCCTCCTCAATATGTCGACAGGTGGCGCTGCGATTGGTGCCGTCGACAAGATATATATATATATATATATATATATATATATATATATATATATATATATAACCCTGTCGCACACAGTATATATGTGAGCTTGACCCAGGATATTAATGCTGAAATGACTGCAAACTATCAGAAATACCGTGAGATGGGTAACATCACTGCTTTGCTGACCGATTTTGGACTTATGCCATCAAATGCTCAAAATTTGTTATTTGGGACAATTTTCATTCGTCATGCGCGGTCTCGAAATTTTAAAAATTTGTCATTTTGAGGTCATATTCGGAGTCAGCGCCCCCAAATACATCAGAAAACACCCTGGGAGCAGTGTTTCCAAACAAAAGTTGCAAAAGGGGTCACCCTAGTATATATTGAACACGTTGGGAGACAGGCGTTATCGGGGTGTAGTCATCGGAAGCACAGGACCTTCAAAAATAACTTTGAACCAAGTGAGCCCTTCTCTATTATTTTCCCAATTCAAACTGTTTGAAAGTAAAAATCTCAACGTGTTATAGAAAGTACAGCTTACTCTCGAAGTTCTTAACGTGTCATAGGAAGTACAGCTTACTCTCGAAGTTCTTAACGTGTCATAGAAAGTACAGCTTACCCGAAGTTCTAACGTGTCAAGAAAGTACAGCTACGGAGTTCTTAACGTGTCATAGAAAGTACAGCTTACTCTCGAAGTTCTTAACGTGTCATAGGAAGTACAGCTTACTCTCGAAGTTATCGTTTATTGAGCTGCAATAGCGTGAGAAAAGGGCTCTTCCCTTTAGTCCAATAAGCCTAGACGATTCGGTGAAAGTGGTGGCACCAAGCATACGATGGGGCTCAAGTGTCCAAAATTCTGAGACGCATACGCTCATCAAGCAAGTAATCACTCTTTGTGGATGGATATCGAGCAGGAACATTGTTAACACCCTATTCTATTCTAAACAAATACCAAAAGCCATTTCAAAAGCTGATAGATTTCAGACCATTGAACGTTTGTTTTAACCTAAAACGTATTTAGGTTAGTAGTAAACGGTGCTGGAGCAAGAACTAGAACAAGTATCGACCACCCCTGATACAGAAGAGTGGCCAAAATACAAATCAAAGCACTGACATGTAGCCTTCCACTGAAGTATGGTGGTAAGGCAAAGCAACCGGCTAAGACCCGTCCTCTCAAAGTGCAACAACTTGAGCATGTACTTGTGCTTAACGAATTCTTAACTTGAACCTGTTCCTGTGCTTAACCAAGTCTCAGCTCCAATGTTTGACTGACGGATTCGTTATTTGGGCTTGGGGGCGTGCGAATCTTCTATGGCGCCCGCTTCACTCCCAGTCGTCTTAAACCTTTAAACACTCGTCCCGCTAGCCTGTCAAAACATACCTTCTACGTGCTGGACAGAGGTGAGCAGGCTGCCTCTAACACCAAAATATCGCATTCAGGGCCCCAGATCCAGCCGGGAGCCGACACTACTACACTTGGAATGGATGGATCATGCCTTCTTGTACAGGCTCCCCGGATGACTGTAGGATGACCATACAGTCCAGAGCGGGTCCTCGCCCTGTTTAGCTCGGTCAGAGCCAACCTCTGACCAGCAGCCTCCGCCCAAACAGGTCACATACACGAGATTGCGCATCATCCACACCACCCCCATCATCATCCACTCCACATCACTCCATCCCATCATCACATCACTCCACATCATCCCTGATGTCACAGCTGCAATACGCCAGCGGAGTCCTCAACATCATCCACGATGTCACAGCTGCAACGCACCAGCAGGGTCATCCACTTCAAACGACATCCTAAACTGCGGTCCTACAGCAGAATCCTCAGATACAGCCGAACTTCTGGCGCGTGGGTACTATCTGCCGGACTTGCTCGCCCGACATGTTGTGCACGAGCATCATGTGCTGTCTCAAGCTGGCCACGGTGCCAGAGACCCTGCCGCAAACCGAGCATTTGGTCGCTCCGGTGTGGAGCTTCATGTGGTGGGCCAAGGACGTGCGGCGGACGAACATCTTCCCGCACTGCTGACACTGGAACGGGCCTGGAAAAGAAAAGGCCTCATAAGCACAGTGTGATCGTACGTTTGAGGTTTAGTGGATATTCGCGATTTACGGGTTAAAGATGGTCCAGGAGGAGCGTGGATTTAACGAAATGTAACGGAAAGGTAAAATATTAAGGGACGGAGTGAAATATTGGCCGGAGATGCCATCATAACGGTACCAGGGCCCTTTCACACATCATACTACTACCTGAAATCACTAACAAGAAGAAAATCCCAAGAATACTTTACTTTATTCTATGCCGCGATTGGGTATGTCTGGAAACCCGACCCTAAAGAGATGGAACTCCACAGTCCTGCAGAACGGCTCGAAGACCACGACTACAAAGTGGACGCACTGTTTGAAAACCAACGCTGTAAAGCAATTCCCAGGACCACCTAAACCCTGGAAATGGTTGCAAAATAGCTGGATCATCAGTCCAAACACCAGAAGCTAAAGCAACACGACAACCACGTTGGTTTCAAATATTCTAGCTTGCGTAAATAAACACGGTCTTTGGAGAACAATAATACACAATGCTTAAGCAGTGAACATGTGTGTCTGAAGTGCCTGTTGCAATGTTGTGTTCAACAATTCTTCCTAGTAAATACAGTGGTGGAAATAAATACTTCCTCACAATATTTACTTCCTAACATTAAAATGAAACCTCCCTTGTAAATCTATTCACAAATTAGTCAGGAGCAGGCATTGGGCCCAGCCTTGCGTGAAATGGTTAACCGTGTCACTTTCCGTGTTTTACTAAAAACTAGACAAAATGTAGAAGCAAGGGCCAATTCAACTTGTTTCCTATCCACGGAACTAGATACACCTGGGATGAAGAGACGTCGGTTCCTGTTTGTGAGTCGTCAGTTAAAAACGATAAGCAACGGCGGAACGCCCGAATTTAAGGGAGGGGAGGGGCATCACGGGTTTTCAACCCATTTCTTTCCAGTCAACGCCACAGGGTTGGTGATAAAATTTTGATTTAAGGGGGCACCGTGCCCCGGTGTCCCCCCCAGTTCCTCCGCCAGTGGAAATGATTCCAGAACGAAAAGTTTTCTGTGCGATGGAGTGGGGTGGCAAGTCCAGAAGCTGGACAGTGGACATTAAGACAATGGGAAACCAGTCTTTACTAGCTTTAATCGCTTACTGAGTAAAATGGCATGTACTTAATATCTGAATGAATATCCAATGCGATGCGATTAACGTACCGACATTGTATTGGTCGGGGAACTGCAAGTAGTTTTGGATCCCAGGTTATACTTGGGCTACATTTCCTACTGGTATAGTCACATTTTCCTATAGATATTGGAGTTTAATTTGTGATTAATATTTGGAACGTGGAAGCCGACGGCCTGGATTGTCGGAGAATCTTCAAGCACGTTCCAGAACAGAACTAGTTGTTTGTGACCATGACAAACGCTAGAAAGCTAGTAATTTTAGCAAACACTCTGGAATATCTCCAAACCAAACAAAATCATTTTCATTCTTCTACCGGCTCTAGCCCTTTTATGTTGTGACTTCGGCGCGCTCTGGAAAACACTGCTTATGTGCGAAGGCATCGTTTATTGAACTAAAATATCGTGCTATTCAATCGGTACAACTGCACGCTGCACTTCACCAGGTATAAAACGACAACATTAACATGAACATGTGAAATGTGTCAGATCAGAAGAAAAAAACAAACTTCGGTTTCACAATACTCCACGGTTTTCGATTTCCTACGAACAAGCAAAACTAAACATGTACGAAAAATAACTTTTAATGCAAATAAACCTTCCCGGCCTCGCCGTCATGCCACTCGAAATCACCACTGAATGGGCCATTTCTTGTTTCATAACAAGCATACTTATGCATGCATCTTGTAACGAATATCTTTCGCGTACCGGTTCGACCAATCTTTCTGTGCCTTGGCTGGGAGGGCTGACTGGACCCACCAATGATACAGGTGGCGCCAGTGCCCCGAGTCGGGTTACCCTACACTTACACACCATTTTAGGTTTGTTTGACTGTACATGGCTTAAGTAGTTAACCCCTGCGGTTAGAAGATAGGTTTGATTTTATTTTTACCCTTCTATCTTTGTCTGTAAAACAACAGAAAAAGGTAGGAAAAATGAAAACGAAATACGGAACCTAATCATCACACTAACTTGAAAACAACGGCTGTACAAGATAATTTGACCTCATTGTTTATTCTGGCGTGTCCTACCGATGCTTGATCCGATGCTTTTCTTTAAACGACTCCTCGACTGGAATTACGCACTTGCTGATTATTAATTCCCTCCAAAACTAGCCCCACTACCGCCATCTAGCGACAACCCGCGGCACTAACATCCGGTCATTTCCGCCGCCGCCAGCGGCAATGAACGCTAGTGTCCTGAAACCCCAACAACTCTTTGAACGAAAGCTTTTGATCACTGTGTTTTTTTCTACTGTTACAATATGCAGTTTCTGTTTGTTTGATCCTTTCACTATAATATAAAAACATAAATAATAATAGTGATCAAACGGTGGCGATGTGATTATATTTCGGATTAGATCACCAATTCTGTTTCACATGGCCTATTTTAACAGTAACGTTCGGTTTCGAACCCCTTAGCATTTTAGCCTAGGGACAACTTGTCTATAACTCCTGACCAGCTTCCCTTCCCTGTCGCTTCACTACACCACCAGGGCCCTCAATTCCAAATGCACGCTATGACACGGTCCATGCGCGCCCTCCTCAGATGTGGGCGGTCCTCCGCCGCGTAGGTACTATCTCCCGAACTTGCTGCGCCGACATTTTGTGAACAAACATCATATGCTGTCTGAGAATGGAGACCGTTCCCGAGACCTTTCCACAGAGCTGACATCTAGTGGCGCCCGAGTGAAGCTTCATGTGATCTACAAGAGATGTGCGCCGGGCGAAGACTTTCTGACACTGGTGACACTGGAACGTCCCTGGATGAGAGCAAAACTGGTACCCGCGCGTACTGGAATCGCAAGTTTCAGGATAACTGGATATTCACTATTAATGTTTTCATAACGATGCACTAAGAAGAACATGGATCCAGAAATGGAGCATGGATGCTGGCACATGGAAACACACAGAAGTCGCCCAACTAGGAAAGGCAAAATATCGATGCACTGGGCGATATACCACAGTGGAGATGCTGTTTCAGCGAATCCGGGGCCCTCTTAACCACTATACTACCAGAAATCACTACAAAGAAAAATAAACAAGGGCACGTTATTCACGTTATGGAACAGAATTCCAGACTGCGCTTGGAAAACGCGACCCAAAAGAGATGGAAATTATCAGCCCTGCCCAGTGGCTCAGTCAGTCAAAAAGAGGACGCTGCTCTAAGAAGATAGGACAATGAAATGCTGAAAACCAGTGTTGTAAACCAATTCCCCGGACCACCTAAAATCTGGAAAAGCCTGGGAAATAGGCGGATGATCGATCAAAATACCAAAGTTTAACGGCATGACAGCCACAGTAGTTTCAACTATTAACAAATGTAAATGTATACAATAGTTGGAGAATAAAGCCATTTACAATGCACAAGGCTATAACGGTGGACGCGTGTCTAAACTTTCTGCTGCCTTGTTCAATAGCACCCCAGAGTGCGAGTCGGTTAATGTAGAGTGGCTTCATTGCTAATGGCCAGACTGGGATGGTACAGATTAACCTGGGTTCAATCCCAATGTCAGGAAGCCGCCCTCCGGGTCCTTTCTGGTCGGTGTAACACCCGGGCCAATACTGCCTGTCACCGGGCAAGCGTGCCTGTCATCGGGCAAGTGGGAGTGACCTGACTACGGGACACGATAAGAAGGCATTGCAGACAGTGCTTAGCCCCTGGCAGTTCGAATCTCAAAGTTCGAGGATCCATGACCGTGAAAGAAGAGCTCACTTTTAAAAGCCTCGACGCTTTACTTTGTTTGCGAGACCCCAGACGCAACGCTATGCAAGGGGCAAATTGCACTCACAAAACAACTATTTATCACCCACACAACTATAAACATCTTAATGCGCGGATGAAGTCGGTCCGTGCCTGTCAGTCGTCAGTTAGAGGTGATTCAAGCTATCAGCTTCGCTTGCAAAACAAGTTTTGTGGCTGGAAATTCAAAACAGCGGAAACCCACTTTACACCTGTTTTTAATATCCAAAACGGTAGTGTCGCGTTGATAGCATTGTGATGACCGGCAGGGAGTTCTGGTAGTTCGACCCTGGGAATGGATTTGGACTTTATTTTTGGTTGACTTAGTCGTATTTTTCCCGCGCATAGGTTGTATTCGGATACGCAGCCGAGGTGTGCAAACACTGGCCCGGACTCGGTGGCCAAGCCTCCCACACAGCACGGGGTGCATTCCCAGTTTCTTAGGAATTACGTCAACCTTCTGCCCACGGCCAAGCAAACAGCATTCTGGCAGAATATCTCCATACCAAACATCTCCCTTCTTCTACCGACTCCAGCCCTTTGATAATATTTATTTCGATGCGCTGTGGTAAACACTAATAATTTGAGAAGGCGTCGTTTATTGAACTCAAACAACGCGAAGGTTCCTCCAAGTTGATGATAGCACTGTTGTCAGCTAGGACAGGCAGAAAACGACAGCATATATACACATAAACAAGTGTGAAAACATGATACCACAAAGGAGAGATAAAGCCCGGCTCCTAATTACCTCGTGGGTCTCTGAGCTCCTACAAACAAGCCAAACACACAATCTGCGGGATCTCCTTTACCGACATTTAATTTCATGCAACACAATATTTCATGAGCTGGCTTTGGAACATCTCCGTGAACGTGTTTTTCATTACGATGTTGTGTTTGATTGTTAATTTTAGTGTCTTTAATCTTATTAGATTCTTTCAATCTAATTTTAAAACTGAAATAAAATACCGTGGATATTTTACCCTGGAACAGTAATCATAACGTTTAATTCATGCGGTTTATTTTATAAACTGAAGCTCGGTTTCAAACTCTCGTGTATTCCAGCCATGGAAGAATGGTCTAGAATAGAAAATTGCCATTCGACAACGCTATGCAACGCCGGCCAGCTTGTTCACACCCAATTATGCTTTGGCCCAGGGGCACCATCCTCAGTTATAGGTCATCCTCTGCCGAGTAGGTACTATCTCCCGAACTTGCTGTGACGTCATTTTGTGCACGAGCACCATATGCTGTCTGAGGATGGCGACCGTTCCCGAGACCTTTCCACAGAGCTGACATCTAGTGGCGCCCGAGTGAAGCTTCATGTGATGAGTCAGGGTCGAGCGATGGGCGAAGGTCTTCCCGCACTGACGACACTGGTGCGAGTCTGCAGGCGAAAACACGGCGGTACTAATGCAAGTCTGCACACCGACACTAGTGTAAGTCTGGAAGCGAAACACGGCGACACTAGTGTAAGTCTGGAAGCGAAACACGGCGACACTAGTGTAAGTCTGGAAGCGAAACACGGCGACACTAGTGTAAGTCTGGAAGCGAAACACGGCGACACTAGTGTAAGTCTGGAGCGGAAACCACGACAATGGTGTAAATCTGGAGAGGGAAACAATGACAATCCTGTAAATCTGAAGGGGAAAACATGGCGACGCTGGTACAACTCTGGAGGGACACAGTGGCACTAGTGCAAATCTGGAGGAGAAACAGCGACCATGGTGAAAATCTGGAGGGGAAAGCGGCAACCTGGTAAGCAGAGTGTAATCATGCATTTGTATGTTGTTTGAATATTCGCAAAGGAGGTCTATGATAGACGAAGGTGGAGACGTATGGCGCGCTGCTTGGTGAAAGGGTTGATGAGACACTGATGCCTTTGGGGATGCGTGGATTTTAAGGAGCCTATCACTGCCCAATGAAGCAAGAAATGGAAAACGGAATAGTTGCTCGGGAGGCATTTAAGCGATGCCAGAACCCTCCAAATGTTCCAAGCCTTCTTGAAATCACTAAAATGAAGCATAGGTATTTCTCTCACTCCCTGACCATCGGGTGTGTATCAGACCACAACCACAAAGAAATGGAACCCCAGCCGCACACAACGCCACAAAGTGACGCCGTGAATATCATAACCGAGGAGAGATATTATTTGAAGAATTACAAACGAGAACGTTTTGAACACCGATGAAGCAGACATCTCTGGGAGGCGGCTGAAAACCTGGAAAAGTTCGCGCAGCAAGAGCCGGAAGACCGGTCGCTATATTGCAAAACGAAAACCCGCATCCCCCGATGCTACAGATTTCGGTGTTTAAACAGAATCGAAAGAGTTCAACACACATTCCTCATGTGGCTGGCTTGAAACATTCTCTCATCTGGGACATGCAATTCGCTGTTATATCGCGATGTTCCAAATATTTCCCAAATTAGCGGTCTGTTCCCAAGGAGGCTTCAGTATGTTTTTTTTCAAAACTGATTCACTCAGCCCCCTGCTCGAAGCCTTCCCCTTCGCATGTACCTCAGCGGCGAACCAGGGCTATGAGAGACCAATTGTTCCGTGTTCCGGAGGCACGCGTGGAAACAATTAAGCGTGGTTTGTTTTCACAAGGCAGTGACTTGTTTAACAGCCATGTTACAGGATATCCCGACGCCGAGCCTTTTAATTCAACAATGACAAGTTTAAGTTTTAAAATGGAGTGTCAGGGCGCATATAGGAGGCTATCTGTTTTGAGTGATTGGGTGGGTGTAGATTTTATTGTTTCCGTGAAATGAATTTCCAACTTTTTTACCGTTTATTTCGAATATTTTTCACTTTTACCATTTTACTATATTACCTATGGCTCTTTCACCACCATTCATCCGTTTTGATATTTCGTAGTATGTATGTCATTGTAATTACTCATCATGTTTTACACTTTTGGCTTCACCTATAATTGGGTGTCATATCTGTTGCTGATTATACTCAATAAGCAAATAAACACATAAAAGAAACACAGGGTATTTTCAAAACCTTTGTTTATTGAACAAAAATAACATGTTATTCCGTCGGTTCAGTACATACTAAACATGCAAGAGCATCACTGGCAACTGTCCAAACACAATCAAAGAAAACATAGACCGGCCTAACAGTTCTCCAGGCTTCTCTGAGCTCCTCTGCAGCTGCTTCAGACAAGCTTCCTTGGTCGGCTTCGACTGTCTTGTCAGACAGAGCACAATGTCTGCAAATGACTGCTTCAAACTCAATTGTTTATACTGCTGATGACTATACTTAACTATATAGTAGGGTAAATTACAACACAAAATGGTTATCTGAATCCTTTGATTGAATAACTATGACGCAATGATATTTCGAAGCGTTTGGGACACAGCTTTTTCTCAATAGGCATCTTTTATTCCACCAAAAAATGGCATGATATTTGGATAGCCAAGAAAAATGACAACAAGCAGAACACAACAACATATCTAAGAAATACTTCTGAGAACTGAAAAAATGCAGCAAAAACACACCGGTTCTTCAGGTTTCTCTAAGCTCCCTCGCAGCTCTAATGTTTTGGGGATAAAAACACTCATAGACTGAGCTACTTCTGATCGCTCTATACCCCAGCATCCGTACAAGGCCATCTCCACCCAATAAGCTAGCCTACAATCGCCAGCTCCTCCACATCAAAAGTCAGGTCAAACACGACCCAGAGCCGGAATCCTCAGTTTTCGGCAAACCTCTGTCGCGTAGGTATGGTGGCGCGAACCTGCTGGCGTGACAGCTTGTGCACAAACATCATGTGCTGTCTCAACCCAGCAACAGTACTGACAACTCTCCCGCAAACCCTGCACTTCGTGACTCCGGCGTGAAGCTTCATGTGATCAGCCAGGGATGTTCGTCGGAGGAAGGTCTTCTCGCATACACGGCACTTGAAAGGTGCTGCGGAAGAGAGCGAGCGCAGGGCTCAACTTAGTACACCGCGGTAGGCACAGAGCTCTTTGCATCTCATAACGATAGTGTGCCCTTGATGATGGAATACGATAACTGAGTTTAAGCAGTGTGATCGTAAGGATGTTCCCCGCACGTGGAAGGGCAGTGATGGAAAAGACAGGATGAGGACTCAGCGTAGGGATGTTCCTCGCGCGTGGATGACAGTGATGGAGAAGACAGGATGAGGACTCAGCGTAGTGGAGTCGTAGCAGACCACAGCCGATGGCGGCGAGGAACGGGCACCTGCCTTATAGTGTGGTTGTACCTAAACTTGCTGGACATCTCACCCTGAGGCAGACTGGACGAGAAATGGAAACCTGGTTACCCAGAGTCATAATTACTTCTTCGTTTTCGAGAATTTTGTAAGCACAAATCCGTATTAATTACAAACATGTGTACTAATTACTATTCACTGCTTGATAAAGCTTAGTGCGAGAAAGAGGTTCCGTTTTACAAGAGTAGTCATAGATGAGGCAGCATCTCCGAGGCCCATTTCTGCCATGAAAATATTTGAAAGAAAAACAGCATCCGATCAAAAAGGTTAAACAAAGCAGCAGGTGAGTGTAAAACAGTAAAAAGGGCTTAAATCGCACACCGAGACCAGTTATGAGGTACGAGAAACATATGAGGGAGAGTAGATAACTATGGTCTGTTCCAGGGTCTCCTCTAACCTCCTAGAAGAGTAGAAAATTATAAACCTAGCTTACTATTGGACAGTAGACCTTATGAGTCTTTTATCGCTTCTGCGGGAGCTTAAAGGAGGTAAGAGAAAGCGCTAGAGAAAGTCCATCGAAATCAGCGTTCTTCAGATAATAGGGGAAGTCCGTGCAAGAGTACGTACTTAACTTTCCAAAGGCTTTCACTTTTCTCCTATATCGAGAAATCGAGAAACAGCTAAAATTTGTATACGGTTGTTTAGCCCGAAGAATTGTATATGTATGGTGCATGTTTAAACTCGATGTTTCTGAAAGGAAGTCGCCACGAGCCCATCAAAAATAAAGAAGCCACGTGCGTAATCTTGCCGGAGTGGGTCGGTCAGAGTACGCACAAGAAGAGGCGAGGTACGCAATGATGCCACGCTATGCTTTAGGTGCATAGGCTATGTCGCGAAGTTTTTTGTTGCCAAACTAGACGGTTGTATTATTTTATATCGTTATAAATATACAAGAACTATATTGCAACGTTTGGTTTTCCAAATATGAATTAAGGACTCTGTCCCGAGCGAAAATACAATTATCCTATATCTTAAGCATGCGCACTCTTGCGCAATGGTCTACTGCGTACTCTTGCCGGAAAAGCTCCCTTGGGAAGAAAGTCTTCATAAACATGTTGGCAGGCGTTTTAGCGTGAGCTCCAATCCTGCAGCACAGTCCTAGCTCAGCTTTCTTACTGATGACAGACCGTAATACAATACTTTTGATAATAGAAGCATGGTCTACAAGTTAACCTAGTTAAGACATATTACATCAAGGGTGCCTCGAAACTTAGTTTGCTCTGTATTCCCGCCGAAAAAAACAGGAACACTTTGAATTTTTTGTGCAACCTAGGCACTGACACTGTTTTTTATACCAGGGTTTCCACCATCTCAGTGGTTGCTAAGCAACCAAAACAGCTGCTGCGTATTCTTATCTCCTGCGAACTTTTACCCGCCCTTGCCCTACATTATGCTGGTACTCAGTATCGGATTTACAATGCACACACTAGCAGAACCAGAGGGGGGGGCAAGGGGCATGGCCACCCAAATTGCGAAATTTGGGTCGATTTTCTTAAAACGCTGCTTTTATAATTTTTCCCCGAGTTGCTTCCCTCCAAGCGGCGCTCCTGCATGCGCCAGTGAATGCACCCAAGCAGTTTGCCGCTTGTTTATTGACCTTTTTTCTGGGTTGGCGTCTGAAACACTTCTCGTCTCTAGGAGATTTTCTGTTTCAGAGAAAATTGTTCAAATGGCAACATGCCGTGGAGACAAATGTATATTTTGCTTTTGATAGTAATTAGGACGATACATAATCAAAAGATAATTGCTAAAAGTATGCTAAAAGCAGAGCTTATACCTTGAGAAATCGAGAAAAACAGACGCAGGCGGATAACCCACCAAAATGACGCAAAACCAACAAACAATAACACAGAATCTGCCTGAACAACGCTGATCTGTGTAAATAAACGTTTTGCATGGTCAAAACACAGGCCAGCAGATAGCTTCAGTCATGTGTCATCATTGTGTCCATGTTTCCTAAAGTCATGTCCTTCCCGTGATCACTGGACGCGGACGTTGGCATTTCCTTGACGTGCAGAGTAAACGTTACTGTTCCGTCCAATGAGGAGCGTCTAATAATGCAAGTTTCCATCGAAGAAAAATGATACGTCTTCGAAAGCGTCGTGTATTTGAATAATTAGCATGAAATTCATTATGCGTACTTGGAAACGGAGAAAAAACATCAGATCTACAAGACCACCACGGAAAGCTGATAAGAGACGGCAAAAACCCAACTACCCGACATTAGGGCTACAAAACCATTATCATATGCACCTATACAATTGGAACAATACATGATAATGCACGTTAGCGAAATATTTCATTCATCCAATTGAATCCCGACATTCCTTAGCGTCAGCAGGACTCAAAATCCTGAAACAGGGCTACAAACACTCCCGGAGCAGGGCTGAGGCGATCTGAAAGGAAGCCTGGTACTGTGGATACGAAATAATTTTTGGGGTGAGGGGGGTTAGGAGAAATTATCGGGCGACACAATACCTGAAAACGACCATGTATCTATGTGCTCACGCCCGATATTCAGCTCTAAATCAACAAAAGTTCCTTACGTTACAAAGGGCCAATCCACAAGCAAGCTTCTTGTGCAATAAGAACCTCTCACAATAATGGAAAGCAGACCAATCCAGTGCTAGGATCATTTCACCACACAGAGAAAGAAGCAGGTAGTTATTTCTTCGATTCTCACAACTCAACCTGAGCCCTAAACACGCCTCATCCTCTCCACCCTGCTCTAAACACGCCTCAACATTACCACCCGAATCTAAACACTCCCTTACAACCCCACTACGAACACGATTCATCCTTACAACCTTCCTCTAAACAAACTCTTTCAACCCTACAGTGAAAACGCTTCATCCTCACAACGTTCCTCTCCACAGACTTCTTCCTCACAGCCTTGATCCGGGCACGAGTCCTGCTTGAAGCCGTGCTCAAAACTCGCCCTGCCACCCAAAACCCTTCTCTGGACACATGATAGTCTTACTCTGCGTGACACACGCCCGGCCTTCACTATCACGCTCCAAAAGACACATCAAGAAAACACACTGAATTCGTGTACTAAGAACACGTCCTGTCCTCCCAGACAGACTAAAACACACTCTGTCCTCGCAAATGAACTAGCTATGCCTCATCCATTCAGTCGCACTGACGTTCGACCTCATACTTGAAAGTAAAGCTCATCCGTATTTTTGATTCTGCACACACCTCGTCGTCTCGATGTTCTCTACACACCTCGCGCTCGGACCCACATCACGCTTGGACTTCTGATCTACACATACATCATTCTTATCACTGCACTCTAAACGCGCGTCGTCCTTACAAGCTTGCACTAAACGCAGCAATTGCTTGCAATCACCGCGACCACTCCTAACAGCTGCGCCCTAACTTACGCAGCATTCTCACAACTGCACCCTAACTTACGCAGCATTCTCACAACTGCACCCTAACTTACGCAGCATTCTCACAGCTGCACCCTAACTTACGCAGCATTCTCACAATTGCGCCCTAACTTACGCAGCATTCTCACAACTGCGCCCTAACTTACGCATCATACTAACTTACGCCCTAACTTTCGTATCATACTAATGAATAGCGTTTCAACACGCCTCTTTCTTAAATCTATTTATATACGCCCCGCCTTTACAAACATGCTCTACACACATATTCTCTAATACCAAGCTCTATACAACATCATAGGCTTGTGGAACGGGGGAGACCATCCCCCTTAATAAATGCATTAAAAAACATTTCCTATGGTGTTTACTGAAGATAACTGCGCTGAAGAAAAGTCCGCTGTGCTTCTCTTAAATCCAAACCCTCGACCGCTACTGCATATAGCTCTTCCTGATAACTTTGGTGGGTACTATCTCTCGCACTTCCTCCGGAGACAGGTCGTGTACGAACATCAGGTGTTTACGCAGGATGGGCACGGTGCCGAAGACCTTCTGACACAGAACACAACGAGTGGCTCCGTCGTGGAACTTGAGGTGGTGATTGAGAGACTCCTTGTGGGCGAACGACTTGTTGCATTGGTCGCACTGATAGGCAACTGCCGGACAATCGTCAACATCATCATATTCTTCTTATGACATTAGCATCATATATTTACTGGGCACCGGTGTCTCCAGTGCAAGATGTGATATGTGTAAACACATGACCAGACTAATTCCACATTTCTCCGGGGAGTGGAATGGTGTGATTGCTAGAGTGGTCAGGTGACGATGGGAGTAGGAGAAGGAGAGCCAGTTAGGCTTGCGCAGGAGCAGGGGCGGACGCAGACCCGAGTTTTTTTGGGAGGGGCAAACTCATGTTTGCCTCTCCTCCAGGGGGAGGTGCGATTTCGGTGCTCGACAGACCTAGTATAAGCTACCTCTCCAAGTGCATGATCGCTCTCCTGGAGGGGGGAGTAGGGTGGAAGCGAAGATTTAATTGCTTCACTAACCTAGTGTTAACACCTTTTTTCAAAGTTTATCCGGCCTGGGGGGGGCAAAAGATAGTTTAGCCTCCCTTCCAGCGCTTTGGGGGACATAGCCGGATTGCCCACCGCCCCCCCCTCCTACGTCCGCCAATCCGCAGGAGCAACTATAAATCCTAGTAAACTCCAATACCTAACAAACAAAAGAACAAAGCACGACGGCATCGTGTTCCTTAATCGGCGCCCGAATTGAAGTTTACCGTTCTGCACCAGGATTACATAGAGAAGTCAGCTCTCATATGAATGGGAGTAATATCACAGGGACGGACAGGGTAATCCTCTGTTCTCCCCGCCATCTCTGGTTGTCATTTGCGCATTATAACAATTCTATAGTATACTTAAATGCAAATTTATAACTAGCCGACATCCTTCCATGTCCAATTTAACATCAAAATATATTTTGCAAATCCAAATAATATATTATTGGACGTCTGGCGCCCGACTTTCCGACACAGGACGATAGACGCCAGGTTCCAGTTCCACAAGCTGGAGCTCCACGGTAGTCACCTAGGCCGAGAAGGCGTTTTTAATTTCGTATCTCGAATCAGGACCAATGAGTTTATAAAAGGTAGAAGCAGAAGCCATGCATTGGAAATTGGCTCCATTTCCTATATTTTCAGCAAACCCAATATTTGATGCATGCCCGAAATCCACCGACGACAAAAAGATCAATGCGCCCGTTTATTACAATCAACAGCCCCAAGTGTCCACTGGTCAGTTTGGGTACAGTCATACCAGGTATGCACAAAACTCAGCTTGTACCAAACAGCACATGCTACAGGATTCATATTTGGAGTACATGAAATCCAAGCTCACAAAACAGAAACAAAAGAAAAGGGCTCTGGTTATCAGTCTTTGAACCAGCTCCGTAACCACACACGTTCCTCAAATGTTCTCCAAACAACACCCAAGACAAGCAGAGTCTCCGGGATACCACCTGAAACGGTGCTCACCGTTGGAGGAGACGAGAACCGAGTTGATGCTGATAACCTTCTCAGTTGGAAAATCTGAGACCTCAGCACTACGCCAGTGAACAGGGTTCTGCAAAACGACCTCAGCGGCATCATCGACAAATTGGAGACTTTGGTATCCGGCAACTAGATGGTGTACTACACACATCTTTTCTTCCCTCGCATACAACGATTGATTAAATACAACACCGACCATGAGCCTCCAGAGGCACAGGGGCTCTTCTTCGCGCAGGTCGACGCTACATGCCTGAAGGCACACACCTGCGGCGTTCTGCTGCTGGTTTTTGTGGTCAATGTGGGCGGCTAGAGTACCAACTGTACCTTCATCTAGCTCACTGTTCGCATGAAATAGCACGATGATAGGATACATTTTACGGAAGTGGAAGTTAATGTCATGTTTTGACGTGTTGCACTTTTGCCACGAATATAGTGTTCGATGCAGTACTTTCACCCTGCTCTCTAGCAGGTAAAAACCCTTCAGTTCACTTCACCCGTGTGAAGGGTACTAAAATCTTCACACTCATCATCAGCATCTTCACATTGGGAGGCGAAGGTCGACCTCGTCTCTAGTGAGGTGATGGTTGAGGCGGAGGTGTCTTTTCAAGACCGCTACAGTGCTCAGGGTTTTGTTGCAGACGGGGCATTCTGTGGTTCCCAGATGGTGCTTCACGTGGGCGTTCAGGGAGCTGCGGTGGCTGAAGTGCTTGTTACACAGATGACACTTGAAGAGTCCTGGAAATGAACACGTTTGTTGGTGCGTTGAACATAGATGGCTCAATTTCATAAGAATTGATGTCGGTAGGTGTTTCCAGGGTGCATCCCAACTGGAAAGGGTGGGAAAAGGGGTGGACCAGGCTTAGGATCTGCTGGATTTTTAATCTTTCATGGACTGATTATGGTGTGAGCGTTCTTAAATTATGCAGATATTTCTTTGAGTTAAGAAATCTCTGGTCATGGTAACAAATATTTAAAAAGAGCATTGCCATGCCTTTTTAAAACGAACTGTCGCGACGAAGAAGCTCTGCATTGTTCAACCACGGATGTTTGGAGTAAAATATATCAAGATGTTTTTTTTCTATCTAGACGCATTTTTGTCCATAGAACAATATCGCAACAAACTGACAAAAACAAAAGAGCCACTTTTCAACATAACTGCCTATCATACTAAAGCCCTGAAGACATTTTAGAGAGTAAGGTCTTAAATGGACATCAAAATATGGTTTCCACTTGATGTGTAGAAGGCTCAAGAACACTCCAACGCCGTAACGTCATAGTAAATCGTCAACGCTGGTAAAATCAGCACTATAAAACGAGACATTCACGCCATCGCAAGCAAGTCTACCCCGAACCCTTCGTTCAGTGACCAGAAGGCTGCCGCTCTTCCCGCGTGTAACAGTTGGCCAGTACCTACAGAACCCAACAGTGGTCGGATGCCCCTGTATTACAGGGCTTGGTATAGATTCATCAATTAGACTCAGTAACAGATCAGCCCCAAATGACAATATCATCATTCACACCATGCTCTGGTAAGCCAAGCGGTGGTCCGCTGATTTTATTGTATGCGTTCGTAGTCCTGGAGAACAGTGTTGGGGGCTTATCGACGGCAACAACTACAAGGAGCACATGACGTCGCCAACTCTTCCTCGTGGAATGGTTTCTCGGGAGCCAGATTGCTCCTTGCTAAGGGCAGTCACCGGGCCTTGAACCCGGGTGGGCCGGGTGGAATGTGACGGTGCTAATCACTGCACCACCGCGCCCCCTACCGGGACGTTAGCTGTTAAACTTAGGTAATACTACGTACTAGCATAACTTTCCGCTTTGCTCAGCCTTCTCCCCTCGACTGTTAAAAAGCCGAATCAAAATATCACTCTCAATATGGATATATTTAAGCCATACAATTTAATGCTCCCAAACCTTCCCGTCGCCGCAGCGATAACTAATGAAACCAAGCTTATCACTGCTAATATAAACCGAACGCAGTGGTTCTGCCCGCTATTACAGCCTACATGATTTTGCATACAACGATTTTTCATGGAGTGTTTAACATGGAAGGATGTATACAGCCGTCGCTGGTCCGGTGACCAACTTAAACATTCTGCCCGTAAGACAACTCGTGCACGCTCTCCTCTCCGAACACTAATTTTTCAGAGCATCCATTTTTCACTCAGGTTTTTCAAGTAAGAACAGGTAGGGGAGGGGGTGAAAATGCCGGGGGCCTTATGCTAGATGTATATGCTGTGCTCTGAGATTGAAGAATAAGAGAATGAAGAGAAATTGATATATGTTATCTGTGGTACCACCTTTTCCGATCAGAAGGTAGCATGCCGCATCACGAGACAAACGTATTTCTCCTTACACGGAAAATGCGCTGTAATGCATGAAGCTGAAACAAAAAGGAATATTTTGATTTAAAACAAGCTTAAAAAGCACAAAAATCTCCCAGCATAACAACCAAGTATGCAAGGCGAAACCTGGCACAACCCTCACCAGAAACAATCCAAAAATGCAAACAGAAAGTATATTGCTCACTAACATCACGTCAATAGAGGAAGCGGCGAACTCCCATTAATATCTTACAGTTCTTCACATCGTACAAGCTATCTATACTACACAACAACGAGCTCAAGTAGCCGGCACTACAAATAGGAACAAGTCTACACGTAGGACACTATTTACAGCGGCATACTACGCAGGGAATCGCAGCTTATTAAACACAACAAAGGTGGAAGAAGTGCTTATTAAGGATGAAAAATCATTATTTTCCAATCGAACATCTCAGGACCCGACTGGCTGAAAGGCTAGGAAGACCCTAGGAACAGCAGAGCATAGCACGAACCAATGGAACATTGACTCACGTAAATCTTAGCCAGAGATGAGCTCGACCTTTATCATCCTGATACATCATCCACACACATTAGATAACAAATGCGTTTGGGTGATGCGTAGCATGAAAAAGAGGACACAGAATTGAGCTAGTTCACTGCAAACCGTGCCTATTTGCACAACACAAGAAGAGGGGGCCTTCCGTAACCGGCCCCAATCGAAAACTGTTCTCTCAGCAACATAAGCAGTTCAAACACAACTTCCTCCAGAAAACAAAACACTACAAAGCGTCTTTGTGTACTCTGGAGACGCGAATAATTTTCCGTTCAACAACATTGCTCACACTTCATGAAAGAACAAGATAAAATAGCATGCAATCATTGCTTAGCGTGTACAGCCTTCTGATCGATGATTTCAGATGACATCGCAAACTCTTAGCAAAGCAACGAAGCTGCCTCACATGACAGCTGCAGGATTTTAACCTGCATACGCAGCTTTAGAGCCTCGCACTTACCCTCATGACCTCCCAACCCCCACAACAATCTGCACGTACCAGTCCCTCCAACACAAAGACCCACATGTGTAGATATCTTCCCGGGCATCATCACCCTTACTGGCTCCGTAGCTTCAAACTCCAGAACCAGGGTTTAGGGCACATCAGCTACTGAGGCTATATGTGAAGCTCCAAGACCACAGTTCCACTCCTCCAGGGTGGAGTTTGACATCCGAGTTCATGCCCAAGTAGGTTCATATCTCAAAACCCGAGAATCTACATCATCCCGATAACCTGGAGGTATACTACGAAGAACTCTTCACGCTACACGCGCGTCCACCACTAGCAGTATCGCTGGGCGAACTGCGTCATCTCCCGCACTCTCTCCGGCGGCATCCCGTGCAGCGTCGCCAGGTGACGCCGCAGGTTGCGGACGGTCGAGATCACCTTCCCACACAGGCTACACTTGGTGAGGCCATCGTGAAGCTGCCAGTGGTTGTAAAGCGACTCCTTGTGCGAGAACCCCTTGCCACATTGGAGGCATTGGTGGACGCCTGAAGGAGAGAGTTAACGTCAGAGTTCATGCATCGGTTACACCAAAAGAATAGGGAAACGAGTTGTTTTTCGCATTGGCGACACCGTAGCATGGTGGTCCAAAGGAAAGAGGAAAGTCAGACATCATCACGGGCCAAATTACACGATGTCAGAGGATACACATTTCTAGTCTTAGAGCGGTTCAGCAGCGTGTCTCAGGACAGAAGTAGATTCACTACACCACAGCACTATACCACGCTAGTAGGAAGAGGGAAAGAAGGGGTTGGTGGATATCTTTCGGCGGATTGCAGCAATTCAGGTGCAAAAGTAGTTCACAACTGAGTGAGCCATCGGGCTTTCATTACCTGCACCCAGATTAGGACTACATGGATTACCGCGGGTTCACTTCCCTTTGCAAGTCACAACCTTCGGTGTCCCATCTGACCCGATAGAGGATCTCTACAATACCCACGCCAATTACAACTGTTAGAGTGGCCCTAATAAGAATAGGCGAATAGTACTATATAGCTCCGCATAGCCATTATACAACATTCGTTAAACCCTACGATGTCTTTGACTCTTAATTTTAAATCGTAAGGCTCAGATTTTTAAATAATGTATAGTTCAGTAAACGCAGCATATCTCAGATTTTTAAATAATGTATAGTTCAGTAAACGCAACATATCCCCTTCAGCTGGGACAAATGCAGAATCGGATAAGGGCAAAGTTATCATCATGATTGGGGTTTTGGGGCGCACCGACAGCCCAGGTCAACCATGCCCAGGGGTGGATACAGGGCGGGCGGCTAGGAGGCTCCAGCCCCATTCTCCCATAATGGTATAGTGCATATAGTAAATGCATCAGGCGGAGGCTGTTCTGAGGCATTGGTGGGGCAGGCTCGAGACGCATCGAAATGAAGCTCTGTACCCGCCACAGCATCGGCCTACGGCATCTCAGCCGGACCCGGCACTGTACCGGTTCTAACCGAGCGACTGTGGTGATCTGCCACAAAGAGCGAAGGAACCAGGAGCTGTTGTGATCTGTCACAAAGAGCAAAGGAACCAGGAGCTGTTGTGATCTGTCACAAAGAGCGAAGGAACCAGGACCTGTGGTGATTTGTCAAGAAGAGCGAAGGTACCAGAACTTGTGGCGGACCTAGACCGCGTTTTTCACAGTTTACATCCAGTTGCTCCCAATCGTTTCAACCACACTGAGACCTCCTTGTCTGGACCACTTGATCGTTGGTCAGAAATCCCTCCCACCAGGCACAGCGACCTTCCCTCTACACGTGCGATTCGCAGCATCATTACCACTAAGTTCACTCTACTCCGCGGCCTTCAGTCACAAGGATGAATCCGTGAGACCTAGCAAGGCTAACATCATGCCATTCGACCGCATCTCACATTAAGCATCGAGAGGTCGGACCGGTAGCATGAGCTTTCCGGGAGTCGTGTGCAGACAGCTTACACCTTTAGCTTGCTGTTTTGCAACAGTAACATATGCATATGCACAAGGAATGGCATCAAACTATGTGCATACAGGGTATGTTTATTGGAAAACGCAAGCAACATCTTTCAAAACAAACATAAAATGGAATTGAATACCTATTTAAATGCACCTATGAGTTGTTTTGATATTTGACGTTCGTTTACTTTTGACGGTCATTAGGCTTTTGTCAGCTTCATCAGGCTTTCCTGTCCTTCCTTAGGGGTGGAAAATGAGTCATTTTCGGGGAATTATTTCAAAGGTCATGAGAACTTTTCATATGTCAGGATGGTTATTTTCCTTACATTCTATGAAACTATTTCCAAGGCTAGGTTTCACTCGCGGTTTATTATATTGATTATATGGCACCACGCATCCAAAATACCTTAGCAGAATAACTTAGCTCCCCCACATTCGCACGTGCCAGGGATTAGTCTAATATTCAAACCCACAACTTTTTCGGAAAGTAGGCAAAATATAAATTTTATTACATTCTAAAAACAAAATATTAAACAATTCAGTTCACATATTTACAATCGAACCCTAGTCAAGAACATTTATTTTTCACTCGCCTTCGCAAATGTCGGTATCACTTCAAAGAGCAAAGGGTCCGTTTTCACTCGGCCGATGCAGTTTCTTGGGAGCAATCAGCTGGATGTCCTCCTCCGGCATCTTGTGCACATCTCTCAGATGCCTTCTAAGGTGGGCTTCAGTGCAGATGGCTTTGTGGCACCGCGGACATACAGTAGTCCCCATGTGTACTCGGATGTGGTTCCGCAGCGAAGTTCGATGGCTGTAGCGCTTACTGCAGAGGAAGCAATCGAATGTGTCTGGAAAACACAGAACATACCAGAAACGTGTGTGTGTGTGTGTGTGTGTGTGTGTGTGTGTGTGTGTGTGTGTGTGTGTGTGTGTGTGTGTGTGTGTGTGTGTGTGTGTGTGTGTGTGTGTGTGTGTGTGTGTGTGTGTGTGTGTTATGCTGGATTTGACAGGCACGTTATCTGCAAATGGTTATATAGTGGCCGCATTAGATATATCCATGTCCCAAACTTACATCCTATTACAGTACAATATTCTACTATTAGTTCTAGTGTTACAATTATCTCACTTCTACTATATCATACACCTTGTCATACACGAAATACACCACTGTTAGACGAGGGAAGTTGAAAGCAGGATTTTTAGGCCAGCTCAAGGTAAAGATGTGTGCTTCGTCCAAAATGGAAGACTCAACGACAAGGGCAATGCCTGGTTAAATAGGTCTTCACCACAACTTATGCTGTAAAACCGTACAAAATTTTCTTAAAATTGCAAAAAAGTATCAGAGGCAAAATGGGCGACGGCATTGATAAAGGAAATCAGCAAGTGGTTACATTGTAACTAATATAATCTACTATTTTACCACTTAAAATTATTTTGCCGAATGCATTATTCCTGCTATCTGTGACTTCTGCCTGATCTCCCCTTTCATTTAGTGCTGGTGTGTCTTAGCACTACAATGTGCGGGAGACGGAGTGCAGACCTGGTTTGTACTGCCCGGTGGAATGACAAGGTCCTGAGTGGATTCTAACACGGCGCTTCTGTAGCCCAGGGCCAAATTGTGGCCTTTTTGTACCAGATAGTTCTATGCAAGCTTAGGCAAGCTCAAGAATAAAGCATACGGCTTACACAGAGGAAAAATATTTCCATAGTGAGAGGAGGGGAGGGCACAACGGTGGCGTGATCTGCAGGGTCCACCTACGTTTCTATTCCCACGTTGAGTACTTTATGATTTTGCACCCTGACTTCCACAATAATATTATTCCTACCACACTTACAGCCTGATTCTTACACAGACTTTGATACTCTCGATCCGAGGCGTAGCCACGGATTTTTTACGCGGGTCGGACCCGGACTGGTGATGAAGAGGAGGGGGTACGTTTAAATCAATTAGATGTACAGGACACCACTACCGACGCAGCTCACTAATACAACCATTAGAAACATTGACGTGGGACCATGCAAGGAATGGGGAGTAAATCAGCAACAAATCAGGGTCGGATCCAAAAATATTTAGCGGACGTCGCACTATCTCCCCAGGAGGAGCCCTCCGCGCTGAAATCCCAGTCTCATGATCACACTCTCCTTAAGGCCACGAGTCAATTGTAGTTACTTATCACGATTTGCAGGAACCCCGCCTTGAACAGGTCCTTGAAGGACTTACCGCGCTCCAGCTGGGGTAGGTGGTTTTCTGATCACAACAAAACCGACACGAAAACGAGCGCAAAAAAGCACACACGCACATGCATAGCGCAAACCAAATCAAATCCAAATGATCAAATCAAATCATGATCCAGAAACAGATGACAAAAACCAGACAGCTGGCAAACGGAGCCGCTTCGTGACATATTTACGAACTCCTCAAGGGACAAGCCAATCGCAGGGGTCAATTAAACCGAGGTGGAATGGAAGAGCCTCGTCCTGGGGGAACTGCCACTGTGATAAGGAGAGATCTGAACGAAGGCACGGCTTTACATTTGTCTGTCGGTCTCTTCATATTCGAGACCCTCAGGCAGACATTTTAAAGGCAATAATTTCAATAAATAAGTTTCGTTTTAATATTTGATCAAGTTATAGTGAATTGAATTAATACTGTCAATACAGCTCTGCAAATTTCTAGAATAAATGACCACAGTTCCCTTCCTTCTCAAATTGAGATAACATACAAGGTAAAATCCCAGACCAGAGCACAAGTTTATTTCTAAGCAGAGGAAAATTTCAAAACTAGGTGAGTGAAAGTAAGAGCCGTGAAACATACAGAGTTACCAAATCCAACAAATCCATCACATCTAAATACAGAACACCACGAAGAGCCACAACGCGAGAGCGCGACAGCCACCACCCCGGAATACTACCAACAGCTGGCATGTGCTAACCTGACACAGAATAGACGGCCGAACATCCGTTTTCACAGTATTCCAATTCCAGACGTGTTCATACGTGCATAAAAACTGCTGTCGCTCGCAGAAAGCATCGTTAACATCCAATAAAAAATGGGGTTGTGGTCCACCTACGGATCAGATTGCTTAATCAGTGTTTGCGCCCAGTGTTGCATCTGTACATGAATCAAGCACAAACAACTTGATTCAAGGATAGGGGCAGAATCTCTAGCCTAATTTACACAGCCATGAATGGTCTGTTATTCCGCAAAATCCATTCCCTTGCCTTTCGAAAAACCGAAAAATCACATGTTCTCTCTGATCTGTTCCCCATTATCAACTTGCCAAATCTATTGGTCAGGTGTTAGAATGGGCACACATTTCCCCGCCACTGGCCATATTGTTTTTTATGCACAGTTAGAAGGTACGGTCGGCGGTAAGGACGCCACATAAACTGCAGTCGATACTGCCTAAAACGCAAGCAGCTAAGAATTTAGCTTACTTACATCACACGCTAAGAATTCTAAAAAGGAAAATAATGAAAAGCATGCTGGTAAAGACGACCCGACGCAGTAACATTAACGAGAATTCCAGAGAAAATCACAATTAGCGACAATAGGATATTGCCATCAAACCTACTAAGGACGAACAACAATACACAAGCACGCGCCAAAGTTTTTCGAGAACAAAAATTGAGTGCAAGAACTCGTTACCCTCCTGCAAAAATTGGCAGGCACAGTATCTCACTCGCTGGGGCCTGACCCCCACCTATGATGTTGGTGTTGAAATGAGACGTGCACCCCCTGTCGGTCACACTCTCACACAGCGGGAACCCGCAAATGACTGGGAAGAATTCAAGCCCGAGTTCCATCTCGCTCTGGGTTAAGCAGACGATCAGGGGCTGAACGCAGCTTTAATTATACCTCAGCCTGGCCCTTGTGGGGACGATTTCTCTCATCTGCTGGGCTGACATCTTGTGCACCAGCATCAGGTGGTGGCGCAGGCCCTGGAGCGTGGCGCACACCCGCTGACAGAGGGTGCACTTGGTTCTGCCGTCGTGGAACTTCAGGTGACTGTTCAGCGATTCCTTGTGGAAGAAGCACTTCTCGCACTTGTCGCAAGAGAAGATAACTGCGGACGCCGGCATAGTGGTGGTTAGTTCGAGTAGGGTATCGGTAAGGTTGTGTAGAACTGATGGGTTAGATGCAGAACTGCAAACTGCTCCGAGAAGAAAGAATGGAAAATACTATAGGAGGGGTGAACCGGACAAAAAGATGATAGATTTACGAAAGCGCAGGTTAAACTGCCTTATGCGATTTCTGGAAGCTTACGATTCGAAAGAGGAACACCGCAGCTCCGGGATTCAGCAGGGTGAATTTCGCAAAAGTCAAACGCCAAAACAAGAAGACCGTTCAGAGTGTATATAATATGGATAATTTTGCTTAAAAATCGTCATACGCAGCATCCTAATCCATCGGAGCGCAATTGACTGTAGGCCGATGGGGCAAATAAGGCTTAGGGCAGAACGGTAAATATATCATGGCAAACCTCCTAATAACCTAACCGAACCGCCTGATTGGCCTCATGAGAAAACATGATAAGGCCAAAGAGAGCTTAGATGCAAAAGCATATAAACAATATACGAAACCTAAGATCGATATCTGGATATAAAACCCCATGATGCAGATCGTACCTCAAGACACCTTCCTTATCGGCTTTAGATAGTCAAGAAATCAATACCTGGATCACCCAGACAATTCAGATCTCCTGTTCTAAAAGGGAAAGCCGCATCTTTAAAGTGAGACTTGAACTGAAATCTCGGTGATGTGTACAGGCTGAAACAAACTTTATTTTATTTTTCATTACGCCTAAAATTCGTCATTTCTGGTGCAGTGCCCGCAGTACAGAGATTAGTCCATGCCTCACGGATGCACATCCAGGGGAAGGATGGTGCGACTCGTGGAGGGGTCAGGACGGCCCCTCAACTGAAGGCTTCTGTGCAATTTAAACTGCCGATACGTGCACGGAAACTATACCGCCTCCTGGGCCTAGGGCCAGGGGCATCGATTTTTGAAAACGACTTGGAGGGACCAAACTTGAAACCATATCAGTAACCAGCGAACTGATAGCAATAGTATGCTAAAAAGAATGTGTTTTAGCATTCCCAGAGGCCTACTGAACTGCACAAAACCAATTGAAAATAATTAACATGAAAACACGGAAAGCTGAGATCTTTTAACAGTACTTTGAAATTCAAGAACCCTCAGGGAAATAAACCCACACCCTTGCCTGCAGCACTAGTCAAGACCAGTTTATCGCCGCGCCGGCACAACGCTGCACCAACAGAGTTTATAACTTGTCCTTACTGCAGGTTCACATATTCAGGTAAAAGCGAGGTAAAAGACCTCGCTTTTAGCAAGTAAAAGCGAGGTCTTCGTCCCTCCTCTGATCGTGCATGCATGCACTCAAATACATCAAAGTTCACCAGTGATATTACTTAAGTAATCGCTTCCATTTATTGAAGACAACTGGAGCAAAACAAAGGAAATCACAATGCAAAAATAAGAGCACTGCTTCGCATGAGTACCTCACGAAAAATAAAAACAAGTTTACACTCGCTGCTCTGGCGTCCTCTGGTTAGTCAGTCAAAAGAGGCCAGAGGCTGATCTCACAGACATCTATGCAGAGAACGTTCTCCGTCCCCCTAGAGACCAGCGCTGGGAGAAGTAACACACAGACACATCGGTAAGTACACATACATCACTAATTCTGAGCTGAACCAAGCATAATGTTTAGAAATAATGTCGACTTTGAACACTAACGACAGCAGATGAGCATCATCAGCTCGATGAAGTCTAAAATCTTGGATTCAGCAGCGCCACTCAATAGCGGACATCAAGCCAAATCACATTCAGAAAAATGACAAGCCATCGATGCAGACCATCAAAAGTAGCATAGCCGTATCATACAGAAGATGTAATGCCTATGAATGGTCCCAAGCTTATGTTCAGGAGCACTCCACACATCACATGAAATTTACGCACAAGCAAGTGATCCCCTGTCCCATCATCTTACGTGAATGCTGTTTACTGACATGAATCCACCTGCCCCCTTCCAACTAAGGGCTGAGAGAGTGAAAGCGATAGACACTCCCAGAACCCCCAAATACTTGCCCAATCTCCAGATCGTCTGACACCTGATCACCAGAAGATATATATTCACAGCTAAGAGCAATACAATTTTCAGATCGTCTAACACCTTCTGACCACCAGAGGATATACGTTACAGTTAAGAGCAATCCAATCCTCAGATCGGATACCAACTTCTGATCGCCAGAACAGACGTCTTTACGGCTAAGAGCAACTTACTCCTTTGCGCATTAGCTACACATTTCATTTAAGCCACGGTCGGTTAGGGCGGGCCTGAATAAGTCGATCGATCCCAAAATCCCCAACAGGGTGAGTTGGCACGCCAACCCGGCAGTTGGCGTCGTAAACCAACAATTATTATAGCTACACATTTCACCCTCTATAGCAAAGTCCTTAAGTAGAGTAATCCAGTCCTGTCGCAAATTTGGCACGGCTTCATCCATATTTTCACATAGACCGAGCGCCCAACTCGCGTTATTTACAGAGGATTTCGCTGCGCGGAACACCCTCGTGCAGGATGGGTTTCCAGCAGCAGTTTGCGCTGGCTTTAGCCTGCCGGCCACAGGTCAACACGTCAGCAGTCCTGCATATAGCGAGCTTCCATTGAGAATCCAACGACAAGTGATATATTCGACATATGAGTTGTTGGACTCGAGAGGCACCAACATGAGCGGTCACGATTTCGTCACTGGGCGTGTGCTTAATCTCCTGAGAGATATTCGTGCCACAGGCAATACAATACCTCAGGATTTTCTTACTTCAGAAGCTCCAAGACTTGTTATCATTTAATTTTTCATTCCCACTTTTCAGCACTCTCGGTATGCTCCATTTCAACGTTTCACACACTATCAATTTTCACCCACCAATTCAAGGACCCTAATGGGGGTCCACAAGAGGGTATTGCTCTAACAGATATGGATTTTTTACATTGAATCAAGACTGACTGAAAGTACGGAAGTGTTTATCCAAGTTCCATCATCTAACACCGGTGCTTCACGCTACCATAATAGCACTGAGGAGGTAGTCCCCACCTCTCCCCACAGGACCAGCAAAGTAGCCAATAGTAATGGTCGCATCTCAGTTGTTCAAAACCCAATCATTAGGCCATGCAGGACATGACCACCATTGCTGAAGATCCAGGGCGAGACAGTTTTGCATGGGCTAACGCTGACGCAGCTATAAAACCCTGCATCCGTCTAAATACCAACAGTGCTGAATCCTCTTCCCCCTGTCTCCACGGACATCCACACAGATGCTACACAGCGGCCTCTGACACTCACCAGTTACCTTCCACCAGGCGTTGCGCTCCACATCTTCCGCTAGAACTTCAGCTTCAGTTTGTCCTCCGCTTCCTCTGGATGGGGACTATCACGTGTATCTCCGCCGCGGTCTTCTGGTGGACGCGCCGAAGATGCTTCCTCAGGTCGGCGACGGTCCCCACCACTCTTCCACACAACTGGCACTCGGTGGCCCCGTCGTGGAACTTCATGTGGTGGTTGAGGGAGACCAGGTGCTTGAACACCTTCTCGCATAAGTGACAGTCGTAGAGTTCTGTGAGGCAGAGCGGAGACACGTTATTCGCAGTGTCGACCACACCACAGTGACTATTTACTGTGTCGAACAGAGCGGGGATACGTTATTTACTGTGTCTAACTGAGTGGAGAAATGGTATCTGCTGTGTCGGAGAGGGAAGGGAGTTTTTTACTCTGTCGAACAGAGCCGGGACACGTTATCTACTGTGTCGAACGGAGCGGGTATACGTTATTTACTGTGTCGGAAAGGGTAGGGAACTTTTACTCTGTGGAAGGGCGCGGAGACAGGTTATCTACTGTGTTGAACGGAAGAGAGAAACGGGTACTTTCTCTGTCGAAAGCAGTAGAACAACGCTATTTGCTCAGTAGAATAGAACAGGGAAGCGCTAATAACTCTACTGAGCGGAGCACGGAAACGGTATTTGAGCTGCCGAACCGAGCCGGAGAACGTTTATTGAGGAACATAGCAGTCAGGAGCGCATATTTTTAACGAGGGCGCGGATTGTTTCAATGATTGAGGTTGCGCAAAATTATGACTATGTGAATAGCCAACACATTAAAAGGTGAACATTTGATACAAAGTTGTTTTAGCCTTCCCATAGATCATTTGAACCTCACAAAACCATTCAGAAATCCTTCAAATGTGAATTAAAATAGTTTAAAGGTTAACACGGCTTTGACGTAATGCCGATATAAATCCGTACCCTTGGGCACAGTAAATCGAGTCGAGTCAGTCGAGCTAAGTACAAGTGTAATTTGAGAAGGGATTACGCCTGTCTTGCTGGATTATAAAAGGCTGGAACAGAAAGCTTAGGAGTTGGCATGGCTTTGTCTGATTTGAGGGAGACGGTATGCTCGGAGACCAGGGGACTAGATAGAAACTAGGAGGTGTAAGCCTCATGGATAGCACACGGACTTGTTTTACTGGGATCGAAACACCTCTAGACACGAGGCACGATGTTTATATGACATTTAAAAGCTGAAATTTACACTACAGAATGTTAAGTTCGTTGGCGTATCAGCTTCTAACCCTGCCGGATCCGACTTCATGTTGACGAGCGGGGGACTCGAGTAAAAGCCTTCAGCTCAAGGCTGCTGCATTTTTCCACCGGGCCACCCAATTCCCATACCGGTACTAAATGAAACACAATTGTGCGTTGTCCGAAACTGGCTATGACTTATTTCTTGTCAAGCCTCCAGTGAAATATTTTCAGTTCTCAATCATTCCATTACGTACGGTTTGTTGTCGAAGAAAAATAGCCAGAAGCAAGCAACACATTTATTCGTGTAACTCCTGGATCAGTGGTCTGCAGATTCTAGCAGATGAGGTCACGCGGTGATTTAAAACAGTGAAACGCATTCTTTATCCGGTCTGGCTTCAAATGAAGTGACTGCAAGGGCTATCGATACCGGGCAAGACTGAGGGCAATCATATTGAAAAGCGTTTCTAAAGAAACACATTTTTGTCCTAGACACGTCTTCATTCAGTCGCATTCTTAACAACCACAAAAATCGAGGAAAAAATCGTCACGGTAGAAAAAGACCAAGAAAACGCAAAAGATGTACGATAATCACGACCAACAGGCAGAGCAGGGCCTTAATGGAAAACACAGGACAAATAAGTTTAAAACAGTGAGCTGCAGAGTTCAGGTCCAGAAACATTTGAAACATGATACATTCTAAGCTACACAGATCAACAGTATCATTCACCTCTCTCCCCGTGTTGGTGCGCAGTGCACAACCTCGTGACTCGAGTTGCGTCCAGCATCCAAACAAATGTGTCATCTGCAACCAGCAAAACTATCTCATAAGAACAGTCAAATGAAACAGCCGTGCCCTCCACATATAAAACAGCTTAATAATGGAACTTGTTCCTTTGACCGAGACGCATGTTGTTGTGTCATGTTGTGCCTCCAGCTTCAACACAAATGAGATATCCGGCAAAATACATGTCAACACCGTAACATCAGTCCATTCTCAGACGTGTTGGCACCATCTGCCTCACTTCCTCCACAGTTTTCTTGTGACGAAGCCTGAGATGCTTCCTCAGGTCAGCCACAGTTCCTGGCACTCTGTCACAGAGGGGACACTGAGTCGCCCCCTCGTGCAGCCGGTTATGATTGTAGAGGGAGCTTCTGTGCAGGAAGATTTTCTGACACTGATTACACTGGTATACCCCTGGAGTACACACGGGGAATCGTTAGCATGGTGGTGCGATTTCGTCGTGTGTATCTTGAGTACTACTCTTGCACAAAACAGGGAAATTTAGGGAAGGACTTATGGCGGAGCGCGCATCCCAAGTGATGAGCTGTTGGGACTGGGTAGAAAGATACCGCGAACGTGACCCTTCCAGTGGCAACTAGCAGCTTATCTAAGCAGCTGATGGTCCCACTACGTGTTATTAACTACCATGTGGAAGGTAAGTATGAAAAATATAAAATATTAGCGGGGAGTGGTGCGGCCAAATTAAGAATATTACCAACATATTTTGTTCCTAAACATGTACAAAATTTTATCGATGACTCCACGGGTTCGGAAGGGCACTGCTGTCTACCTAATAGAATGGGACGTAGGCTAAAAAAAAAGAAAAGAAAAAGTTAGTCCCCTTCTCAGACTGAAACCTATCACACACGCGACGGTATCGTTGTACATGATCGGTCAAAATCAACTGTTTGAAGATACTACATACAACGGGTGTCTTTCGAATAAACCCTGGCCCCACTAGCCTTACTCCGGGTCCCAACAGACCTGGAAGACCTGGAAGACATCCACAAACCTGGGGACCAACAGACCTGCAGGACCGCCAGACCTGGAGGACCGCCAGACCTGGAGGACCACCAAACCTGGAGGACCGCCAGACCTGGAGGACCGCCAGACCTGGAGGACCACCAGACTTGGAGAACCACCACCAGGAAGTTGCTGAAGGAGCGGAGGTATGGGAGAGCCTGATCCCACTAAACAAACTAGTATCTTTGCAGACCGTCAACTTTAAGACAAACGAAATATGAAAACGTTTTTTCTTACTCTCCACATCTAAAAAACTGGCCCAGTTCAAATGATATAGAGGTGCTAGCAGCATTGCCTTCCAACCTGTGTGATAATTTTCCTCTGCTTACCCCGAAGAGTAACTGCGTTATCGGCAAGTAATGCTCGATGAGCATAATACTTATCACTGGATTGAACATATATTACATAACATGTATTTGAACCAAAAAAGGAGTGACATCCCAGCAATAATGTAACGGAAATCGCAACAGACAATCGCCTGAAACACACATCCAGCGGCGGATACAAGGTGGGCCAGGGAGTTTCAAGCTTCTCTCCTGTCAGAAATGCCCCCCCCAGGAAATGTCAGAGTGCCTATAGTTAATTCACAACCGAAAGCTGTTCCAATGCGATGGCGGGGAGGCTCGAGCCTCCCGAAATGCTGTCCTGGATCCGTCACTGCACACGTCTATTTCGTAAACGTTGACGCAGCACACTTCACACCAACTTTTCCTCAGCTTTCCTGTGATGATT
The DNA here is from genome assembly GCA_034440635.1 of Lepas anatifera. Lineage (NCBI taxonomy): Eukaryota > Metazoa > Arthropoda > Thecostraca > Lepadidae > Lepas > Lepas anatifera. The sequence continues at coordinate 855,690 of JAOTON010001031.1, read as the reverse complement.
ACCTTTCTCTTGGCGACCACACATCAATCATACTTGTGCCTGGGTTGCGTGGGCACTATGCTGCGCACTTCCTCCACTGTCTTCCTGTGGACAAGTCGGAGATGGCGGCGCAGAATCGCCACGGTTCCAGCGGTTATCCCGCAGAGGCTGCACCGCGTGATGCCGTAGTGAGACTTCAGGTGTTCGTTGAGGGAGACGCGCTGTTTGAAGACCTTCTGACACAGCTGACATTCGTGACGATCTGACGAACAAAAAGAGGAGTGTTTAGAGGAATTGCCCGTTGGACGTAGGATGTCAGATAGATGGTGAAAGGTATGAAGTGAGGAAGAAATGAATCTGTACAAGAAATAATAAGGATAAAATGAGGTGATACTGAAATTCAAATCTTAGAAAGCTCAGTAAAAAAATGAAAAAAAACATTCACGTTGTTAGTGATGCCATTTTTCATAATCTCAAGCCTGAACAGTAAACATAAGGTAGGAATCAGACGATAAAATATGTCCGCGTTCGGTGTCAACTGTATGAAGAGGTTGGGTAACTTACATGTGACGTTAAGAAGAAAATGTTCAATATCCAGAAGTTCATATTCCAAATAAAGGTATCCGATGAATGTATATATTTCAACAGCACGGCAGCCGCCAAGTATAGACCCGGTGTAAGCCACAAACCTCAGAGGAAACCAGCTGAACACCGTCAGAATAGAAATGTGTGCTTCCGGCTCTTTTAACCTAAAACCAAATTCGTAATATCTAAATAATTCCTATTTTCATGCTAAAATATATTACACTATCCTAGACAAGACAAGACCCGTGAATTTCCCAAACAGTCCGTTACCAGCGAATAATTTCAAAGATAACTTATTTTTCCAACAAGACCCCTTACCTAGAACGCTTGACTAACCCAATACACACCCTGGCAGAAGCAGTTTCCATTCTGAGGGTTTCTATTTATAGGCTTTTGTTTTGGAAATGCCTACTAATTGCGGGATACCTGTCTGATGTTATTGTTGCTGCAAAAGTATGCTTTCGTTGCACTACCAAAGATGATCAGATTCAGGTCAGACCACCGTATTCACGGGGCTTTGTTCCTGTAGGAAAATCTAGCCTTGCGGACTTCACAAGCCTGGCAGTATGGCCCGGCTTCATCAAAGCGGACGCACCTTCGATGAACAAAACTAGACGAAATGCGTTCAAAAGCCGCGTTTTCTACTGACACGAAAGATAATGTTTCACAAACGAACGAAGTGATTAGGTAACCACAGCCGAGTGTGTAAAAACTCCGACGGGAGTGGTCCGCGAGGACCGCCGTTGACCCAGCAGTGGAGCAGCGGCTGACCACGCTCTCCTCCGGCGCAGCTGCCGTCCGACGGCGGACCAGTACAGGCCACGTCCAGCACGCAGACCAGAACACCCCGAGACCTCAGCAGCACGCCCCCGGCAGCCATGCTCTGGCTGGTAGCCTTCCTTTAACACGCGCATTGACGGGGGTCTGAGCCACCTTCGCATTGACGGGGGGACGGGTACCCGCCCCCCTAAGATCTCGAGAACCACGGTAGGTAGCGAAAAACGGTAAACGGCGTTGGGCTGCCCATCCACTTCTCCATCGAAAACATTTGAACCATTTTTTGTCAGGTCACATTTAAGGTCACGAGAGGTCAAAACATGCCGTCATAGGGATAACATGTAAATTCAGTTTTTCGGCCATTACATCTAAATAAGTAAAGATAAAGCAAAACAACTTGAACTATATGAATCCTCTCAGCAAGCTGAATCATATGTGATATATAATTTGACCTTGCTAGGTCAAATGAAGGATTTGACCTGACCTGAGGTCAGGTCAGAGTCAAATTATATAAAATGCATATCATTAGAACCGCAAAGCCCAGGCGAGTCTAATGCAGCTAAAATAAATGCTCTATCACCATTCGTTATTGAGTTATTCCGTAAAAACCATTTTTCCCATGTATTTCCAATGGAGAGGTCATGCCTCGTACCTGACCTTAAGTCATCGATATAAAAAATACCGGAAAATATTTTATAGAGATCGGTAGGGCCATTATGTGATATGAGTTTCAATCGGATAAGTTCACCCTGCTCCGACTTATGTTATCTTAAACTTTTTTTGAGGTCGGGTCACTTGACCTGTACTAGTGACCTGACCTTGGATGACCTAACCTTAAAATTTTCACAGAAGTTGTAAAAATAATGAGGGAAAAGGTATGCCAAGTACGGCGGCGCTACGCGCCGCCGTTTTTTCTGCTGTCTCCGAAAAACCCGAGGGGGCGGGTACCCGCCCCCGTCAATGCGCGTGTTAACATACATCAGCCTCTGGATGTTGTATGCGTCCAAGCATTCCCGGCATTGAAACAGGCATTCCCCATGTGGATGCTACATCTTGCTCACGTGAGTCAAAACAAGCACGGGAGGCAGTCAGCTTTAGTGGAAGCAAACACAGTTATCAAATCGCACAGAAATACTGTAGGACATGGGAGGATTTAGCGGTAGCACTGCTATTCTTGCTCCAACCATTCTCTCCCGTGTACTGATGTCCAGTTCTAGTCCTTTGTAATAGTTACCACAGTCTTCCGTCAAGCACAGCACAGGCCGACACACTTGCTAGACGGTTTCCAAACCTACGTTGCCACCATTTATTAACATCACGTTAATATCGGTTTATATAATTGTATAATGTTACTTGTATCGTACAAATATAGGCTTTACTACTAATTCCCATATAAGAAAATATTTCTGAATTTTTTTCTTTTTTAGAAAAAAAAACTTATCCCAAAATCCATTACAGTGGACGTAAATTCCTGATACAACCCGTAACCTAACCTAGAAATGAAATATCAGAATATCAAATATGTATGGAGGTTTTCAAGATCAGGATCCAAATATGCGAGTGCCCTAAACTCCGGCATGTTTTTGGAAAACCAAGCACCATTAATGCACACTTCATCATAAGGTCTGAGCTAGGTGAAATCTACCAACCAACATAATCACAATGAAGATTTGTTCTCCACTCATGCGCCTAAAAAAAACATGAAAGATGAAACATCCAAACAGAGCCAAATCCAGCGACAGGCGGAGGTTTTTGTCAAATTTACCTCTGCATACATACAATTTACATTCGGCGACAATCTTATGCTAAAAAACCCAAGGGACAACACATATTTCCGAATGTACAGCGCTGAACTTACCCAAGACATGGAAAAGCTAAAACCACCAGAATGCACTCGTCTGGACAATGCTTAACACCAGCAAAGTTTGTGGTGAGGTATTTGAACTCATTGCGAGTGGCGTTCAGCCACTCAGCTACTTTCTGAATATGCTGAGATCAAACAGGTGTAACACACTGCCTAAAACTGCGACCTTCAAACCGTCACACAAAATATCCACCATTAAAACACAAACAGCAATTTTGTTCTGCTTAGCAGACAAACTATGCTATCGACTAAGTAACTCCGTCAGTGATCAAAACCAGCCTTAGGTCCAGTGTAATAGGCTGCTACTACACTGGACTTTGAAAAACACGTATACTCTGAATTCTGAAACAACGCCCATTCGCGTCATATCACTCAAAAATCACTACAAACGTTTCCGCCCAGTGCTAATCAAAGTCCTTTCCCCTCAGCGCTAATCCAAGACCTTCCACTCAGTACTCGCCATTCAATCTGACAAATTAACGAGACCTCCGTTTCCTTCGGGTAGGCACAATCGCATGCACCTCTTTCAGCGACTTCTTGTGCACGGCCCTCAGGTGCTTGCGCAGGTCCGGCAGAGTTCCTGACACCTTCCCACACAGCACGCACTGGGTGACCCCCTCGTGGAACTTGAGGTGGTGGTTCAGGGACACCTTATGCTGGAACACCTTGTTGCACAAGTGGCAGCGGAACTGGGCTGTCAAGCAAGGAACAGTGTCGTTAGGGTGGCTCTCAGGCCTGGGTAAAAGCACGGAACGACTCTTGCAGTTGGCGCGCTCGAGGACCCGGTTGATGAGGATGGTCAGGCTGCTGGAGAGACAAATAGGCCGGTGATAGTGATGGGTTTCGGAGGAAGGGCGAGAAGCCAGGTTTGGATTAGCCGCGCTCGGACAGACGCCAACACTTCCTTGGGATATATTTTGAACCACCGTCACTCGCCATCTCTTCCCCTCCTCTACAGCAGTTTCCTGGTGGTCGGTGCTGATTACTGCTTTTGCTCCCCGTGATTGAATCAAACAGCTTTAAGGCACTTCCCTTGCATCAAAGACCAGTTAAATGTAGCTTGGCGTGTAGATTTCATACAGTAAAACATTTCAAGTGCCTCACTCATGATGTTCTATACGTATGTTGATTATGCTTTACTAGATTTTTCCATCCTCGTTTCCCTCACGCTATAAAATACGTTCACATCAAAATCCAACACACGAGGTATTGAATTTTTATTTGATTACGATAAGCCCAAGTTGCTTCTCCAGAGCTCTAATAGCTAAAACAATCTGCGTTCCGACTTCGAAGCCTGGCAGATACCGATCATGGCGTTTTCTTCGTAACACGGTTATTTAAGTGTACGGCAAGCACGAAGCGAACAGTGCAAATCTGGTGACACTGATGCACTGGTGACACTGATCGCTGGTGCAACCGACCTTGCTAGTTGGTCCACTTCCTGGCAGTGCCAACATGACAATCTTTATAGTTTATTACGCAACCAACCCCAAAAGTATACACCAGAACACACTTCGACCGATGGGAGTGATGCAAACAGCAGACTAGTGATAACTGGCATTAACCCCGCTGTTATCACCACCGCTGGAACCACCTACGCTGGGAATTGACATCACAGTTCGTCCCTGGTATATTTGGTGTCAAGCTACATTTATAGCACAAAACAATTTTCTGGTGCTGGCAACATGCCTATTCGATCATTGCGGTGAACTACAAAAAAGCAGGCTTATGTCCATCCAAGCGTTGCAAAGGTTAAACCTCACGACAGAACCAAACCAACACTCCCCCATACACGTGACTGAAAACTAGAACAAAACAGCGATCACCAAAATTCCGCACACAAGTGTCCAGAGTAAACCAATCACATCCGAAAGCAGACATACAACACCTGGTTTCTTCATCAGTCATACCCAGCCTCTCACTCAAAGTCCACTGAAATGGTTCATCTATATCATATTCTACATCATCTTATAGCTGAACTTGGGTCTGGTGGGCACCCTGCGGCGTACTTCGTCCAGCGACATCTTGTGGACCAGCATCAGGTGCCGGCGGAGGTCCGCCACCGTGCCCGACACCTTGCCACAGAAGGGGCACCGGGTCGCCCCGTCGTGCACCTTCGCGTGCTGGGTGAGGGAGTTGCGCAGCTGGAAACTCTTCCCACACCGGTCGCACTGGAACGGAGCTGGAAACACGGGAGCCGTTACTCCGAGCACGATTTGCTTTCAGAGCGAAGGCTAAGTTGGATGTTCATATCAATCAATTGTTCGTGTCTTCCGGTGTCCGCGATTTGGCGGTAGTACTTTCGGTGAGAGTAGGGGTTATTATAAATTATTTAGGTTTAAGGGCGCTCCAGCATCTTGGCTTTACCGCCCCCTTCGGTGAGAATAATGACGTAGGACATGCAATCTAACAGGAATGAAGGTGGTTGATGGATTGAGGATAGATAAACCCATTAACTACGAAGCTATTCCCATTCATACCGCACGCCTAAAAGGTGCCAACGTCTATAAAGGTGGTAATATGCCATCTTTGATGGTGATTTATCATCCTAAAAATGGGTAAAGAATAACCATTCAGGTGCTTGAAATCATTTTAGGGAATCAGGCAAATAACGAGACCTCGTCGGAATACACCCAATGGATTCGGAGTTCACGCCCATCCTCGATTGCTCAAAGTGTGAGGTTATAAAGACTCCGACCAAAATATTCTAAGCAACTTTGGGGCTTTACGAAACACCAAATTCTGAGGTCATACAGTGTCACCAACTCTCACCAAGCTGTGCGGGTATTATGGGGATCGGAAAGACTTATGCAGGCTACCCGCCCGAAGATTTGAACTCGGGTCAGGGGCGCGAAAGTCGAGCGCTCTTCCTCCACGCCACCACATCCCATATTTTACACCTTCAGCACAATCCAGAACCTCAGGACCCAATATACCACTGCACTTTTCACTCTCTTCGACTCGGGCCAAACTGGTATCTCTCAGTATAGAAACCTGCTGATCCCTTTCTTGCAATGACCATTCGCAGACACACGACTCAGTACCCTATCCAAACCCCTACAAATCAAAGTCTGCTCAACGCTCAATATAAAATAGTCACAATTCAGTAGCGAAAATAAAGCTTTCATGTCATTGTTAGGTGGCTACATGATTTTGCGGCATCTCTTTTAGCTTCAGGACAAAAACGTGCGGCTATATTCCTTGATTTCTCTCGGGAATTTGATACTGCAAGTTACGCAAATTTTGCCCAAATGCTAGCAGAAGATGTTAAGGAAGCCTTGTTCACTTTTGTCGTTCATTTAAAAATTCCACAAAACTTGAAGCTTAGTAGATCCTTTTCGTCAGTCCCCAGCAGAAATCTGCATTGAGTATCACAGGGTTTCGCAATTGCAAATTGGGTATTTCACTAAACCGTCTAATTGGATGCTGTCTTGCAAAGACTAGCGAAAAACAGGCGTCGGCCAAACTATGGCAAAAGTCTTCTCCCTACATCCTGATGTTCAGCTGCTTGAGTTTTACGGCGGGAATTCGTTCGCGAAGGCGAGCGAGTGGACCGCAAAGTCAAGAAGATTGGTGGATACATCATTGGTGATGGGGAAGACAGCGATGACACATACTATTTAGACACAAACATTCCGTTATTGAACTCTGTGATGAGCTCATAATTCGATAGAATACCTCAGAAATCGACGCCCGAGTCATCCCATTTCAGGAGCTGCAAGGTTTTTGCTCCTCGCTTGCTGCTGCACATTTGCTGTTTGATACGTACCTGTTTTGTCGACGGGGGATGAGAACGTGATTATGCCCACGCACATTCTCAAATCCTTTGGCATTTCCGGTAGCAGCTCCCGGCCGTTCACAAAAAAACGCCAGCTCATCGTAATCAACACCCCCCCCCAAAAAGAATTTGCATCTGGAAATTCTTGCCAAAGCGAGAGATCAATCGGGAGATTTCACAGTCGTGACCACGTGAGCACAGAATATTGCATTTTATAACATTTATTTCCTTGACGCAGAGAAAGTTCTGACTCAAAAAAGTTTTATCAGGCAGGGTCGAAGTAGAGTTACTTAGCCAGCAGTTGCCAAGGTATACAGTAAGCAGCACACTTTGACCGGGGAAATCCGGGTGTTAGCGCTCTCCTGCGGAGGTCCTCAGTGCACCACACCGGGAACTAGAGTTCCTCTACGCAAGGCCGGTGCCAATCGGAGGTAAGGACGCACCAACTTCTTATGCATGTGTAAGAAATTCACTTCTCAGCTGTACACCAGAATGAACTGACATGACTAAGAGATACTTGTCTCGATGTAAGAAACCAGGATTGTGAACCATCTACACACAGTAAAATCACTTGGCAGCTCCCGATCCCGATGCTTTCCGCGTCGGTGCCAACTGGTACACCTGCTCATCGTCCAGCTGATGCACTCCCCGCAGGTGGGCTCGCAAGTTGAAGGGATTGCTGAACACTTTCGAACACATCGAGCATGACGTGTAGCCCGTATGCATCTTCATGTGGTTCACCAGGGATCTCCGGTTCTGATACCGTCGTCCACAGATGGTACAGCCGAACAAACCTCGACCGCCTGGAACGAGAGCGGGCAGTCAGGCAGCGAGGACACGTGCATGTTGATGCCAAACGTCCCGATCAGAGTCCATTCAGGAGGATTCAACTATTGATCGTATGGACGAGCGAGTAGTGTGACAGACCAATAAGATGGACTCCTGCGTTTTAGCAAGAGCTCCGGACGACGATGAAATCGGTCTGATGAGGCTTGCACAAGGATTAGAATCTGGATATGACAGCCGGCTTGCATATCGTCCCGCACTAGAAGCTGACTTTAACTCGTAGCTGTTCCCCTTTCCCCGGTAATATATGACCAACACAACCAAAACGTAGGAAAGAAACATATGTTACTGAGGTTGTTGTTTTGACACCGCAGCAAGTATCTTGATGTAGTCATTTTAGATGCATGAAGAAGAAGATGAAAATTGTCGGCCAATTTAGGCACAGTCAGAAAAAATTGTAAATTACAGTTTTGTCAAGACTTCTTCGGACGAAGCCGCTAACAGGGATAAGGGGTGAACCTTCCATTTCCCGCAGCAGGGTGACTCATAACCTTGAGTAAGAAGTAGGCATTAACCTGTCTCCCCAGTGTTTCGATCGAAATGTATATGATTTAAAAATGAGACCCTTCCTGTCAACATAAGCCCAAGATAACAATCAGGCCATATCAGATGTTTTCGTGTTTCTGAAGGGTCTTACCGTTGGAAGTTTCCATATTTCCTGCACTCCCCCAAACTTTGGTGGATAGTAGTTCATATGGTCCGTGCATTTATCCGGCATTTATCCGCGCTATGATGCTCAAGGGAGAGATTCGAGTGGCTCAGCGGATAGCGTACCAGTCTCCTGGGTCAGAGGTCCCGGGTTCAACTCCCGGCGTGTTCCCTAAATAAGGACAATCTGAGAAAAACACTCTCCAACGGGGCGGTATTAACGACGCCCTGTAGCCTTAGCGTTTGATACCATGTTAAACCAGGGTGATTATGCTCACACAGATTATGTCCTTATGATGCGTTCTTTCTAATGTTCTGCTTCAAAAAGGTGTTAAACATGCTTGGGAGATACACGATAAAACGTTCGAAATAGATTACTCGAAGCGTTCCTCAACGTCTAGGCTTACAAATACCCGCAATATGTTTACACGTCTCGATGAGGTGCAGAAATCTAGCACGGCAATGGTAAGATTCCCTCTACGAAAAAGCGACGCGAGGTTGAAACATCAAACAACTCTTTCGAAGAACAGGAAGTGTTCAAGCACGCAGAATATATTTGTCCTAAGGCTTCATTCTCCACTTCCACTTCCAATCTTACAACGCCTTCCCTCAACTGCTTCTTGGAAAATAACTCAACCAACACTTCTCTGTCATGCACTAGCGTTGCATACAATACTCCCGGCAACGCTTATGTTTCACTTACCAATCAATCAGCTGAAAGCTTACACCTAAATCCATGGGTGCTGAACAGATGAACTGAACAGCTGGCGCGTCTCTCAACACAAAACCTGCCACCGGAAACGTCAAACTAAACACTAACACTCCGCGGCGATTCCAGCATTGAGAACCTGCTCATCATTATTGTATCCCCATTTTGGTACCCCTCGGAATCAAGGAAGTCATCGATTAACTCCGACAGCACCATTTATTAAACACAAACTAATGACAATCAGTAGCTGATAACAATAGCAATGCAGCGTATCTACATGATGCTTAGGTTTAGCTACTCACCACGAAAGAAAACAGTTCCGCTTTGGGGGTGCAGTCATGTAGTGGTTGGCGAGTCCGCTCTCCACGTGGCCGGCTCAGGGTTCAAGACTCGGAAGATTCCCCAAACATGGAGAAATTTGCCACATGACCATGACACTTGACGCGTCCACATGAGTCCTATATGACCATGACACAGAATCCAGCTTCGACATTCCTTGGAGTTTAAGTTCCACTGAATATGTAGTGTACATAGGAACTTGGTTGTAACACATGACTGGAGCACGCTGATAACGATTCCTTACACCAGCAGCCTTGTCTACGCCATCAAGGAACACCCGAACACGGTCCAACAACAGAATCCTCACTTATAGGTGAACCTCTTTCGGGTGGGTATGATCTCTCGAACTTGGCCCGCCGTCAGGTTGTGCACTGCCACCATGTGTTTCCTCAGGGCGCCAACAGTCCCAGAGATCCTTCCGCACAGAGAGCACTTGGTCGCTCCGGCGTGAAGCTGCATGTGGTGGGCCAGAGACGTACGCAGGGTGAAGACCTTCTCACACTGAGTACACTGGTATGACCCTGGAGGAGAGAAGACGGCGACCTGGTCAGCAGGGTGCCACCACGAGGTCTGCACGGGAAGAGAAATGGGATGGGAGTTACAGTGGAAAGTGATGGGATGACATCTTTTAGGTTTGTTCCGCGACTAAAGGAGTTGATGGGAAATACCCAGTTCGGCGGGGTAGGGACACTTACTGGATCCAATTTCCAGGATAGAGCCCGATCGGCTGCGCACCAGTTGGACGGAGTGGTACAAGTGTCAAAATAGTGTCCGACTTTGACCTCTACTGCTACAAACCAGCAAGGCAGAAAATCACCCGTCTAAACCAGATAAAACACGGATATAAACATTCAGGCGGGGACTCGCGCAAAAAGCCACCTTAAGTGCTATCCCGGAGGCTCATTTGGTAGAACATAGGGCTCCGACAATATTTGTGATGACAAATGATCCGATTAGTCGATACATCCCAAACACCCGTTACTGCACTGCTTTTCTCCACAGGAGCACAGCGTCCCGAATCATACCACAGTCCACCACCCCGATCACGTCATTGCGGGCAGGAGAAGAGATGCAAGAGCCGGTGTGGGTGAGCCTTCGGTCTTTGCGGCACACCGACTGCGAGGTCATATGGCGCCGCCACGTCTCACTCTGTTGGGACGGTATTATAGCCATGTAAAAATTATTACGCAAAACACCAGTCCGGGATTCCATGGATCAAACTGATCCTCGTACACTTTCTACTCCTACTAACCTTGCATATTAGAATTTACCCTCTCCGGCGCACCGGTCCGTCTGGCCACGCAGTAACCAAAGCCTTACTGCAAACAACGCACCTTCGTTCAGAACGACTGCGCTTTCGAGCCCTCCAATGTATGAGGCCAGGCATATGAAAACGGACAGCTCTGACCGTCACTGCGATATGGAGCCTTGGCAGGGCACGACAAGCGGACCGACAACACATCTATCGTTCCAGGCAATGTGGCACATTTACAATGGGAGTTAAACTGAGGTCAACATATGATAGAACATATCGGAAAATCTTCGAATTGATATATGTGCTGGAACTCTGCGCGTACGGAGACGGGGTGCGTTTACACCGGGTATCAACCCCATTGACCCGGTGTAAATGCATCGACCCCAACGCCCATATAATTTGTTTAACACCACCAACCATGAAGCGCGCCTCCCAACGCCCATATGTCGCTGCCTCTAATCCTACGCATTCACTGTAAGCCGTTAGATTCATAGGAAGGTGGGTTCAGTAAATATCAGTACACTCAAAGAGTACGCTTATGGGGCGCTTTTTCCACGTACAAGAGTAGTTCTGAGTGGAACGAAACATGAAGCTGGAGGTTCCTCGGCATGTTCTTCGCAACTGAGAGCTCAGCTCAAATGGGCCACGAGCGCAGCTCAAATATTTAGCCTCGACAGGTTGGTGAAAGCTCAAATAAGTGACTACATCAGTTCAAATCCCATGGAAGTGTCATATTCCCTATAAGCACATAGCACGTTAGAACTTTAGTGCTTCGAGTGGTTAAAACTCAGGTTTAAGTAGTCGCAAGCACTTACGTCGTAAACGCCCAACCACGAACATGAGAAGATTTGTGACAGCAATAATAGGATCATATATGAATTAAAAGCAAGACGCTACAGGTACTCGGTACTTACGTTCCAGAAGTTAGTAATGGTACAAAGACGTAGCAGTAACAAAATGCGGCTGTAATGGGGATGTCTCGCGAGCCGCCAACACTGGCGAGCTGGGGTGAGCTGGGGAGGTGATCTGAGGTGGGGTGTGCTGGGGGGTGATCCAGAGTGAGTTGGGTTGATCTGGGGCGGGGTGACCTGGGGTGAATGGTGAGCTGGGTTGATCTGGGGTGATGAGTGACGAAGATGAAACGGTAGCGCCGGCAGACGCGCAGTGCACCCAATTACATCTACCTGCTGCTGGTGTACTTGGTCACAGCCTTGGTGCTTTCGGACAGTGCGCAATCCTGACCAGCTCCCTACCACTTGTTTCACATGTCACATTGTCTATTCTGGCGGGTGATGCCAGGACGAACGTTCGCCGGCAGCTAGCTTAGTGTATCCCTGCTCCTAGACGTCGACCATATATGTTTCGCATGAGCAAAACCCTTCTCCCAGAGGTCAAACATCTACCCCTCGCATGATTGAAACCCTTCACAAAGGTCAACCATCTAATTCTCGCATGATCAATGCCCTTCTCCCAGAATTCAACCTTCCACTTCTCGTATGAACTCTGAACTCTGAAAGTTGGGCCTTGACAAATCAAGCGAACACCTTCGTTATATACTTCAGAAATATCGCCAATGCCTCCCTTATGCCGTGAAATAAGAGCAAAATGCGTTGCTCAATGTATTTCAGCAGCATCTGAAACTATTGCACGCTTGTATATTTTCTCCCCCAACAAAACAAATGCCTAATTCTCTCTTCAGTGATCTTAGTTTGCGGGCTGAGAGATATTGGTACTCAGTTGATTGGACCCCTCCGTGCCACTTTTCTACACATTCTTTCTCACTGAACGGGAAAACAGTGGGCAGGTCCTTTATCGAGTTTAACCGACGCTTTGACGCGCATTGTTCACATAGAAGATGTATTATTGTTCGACCTGGTGACGACAAGATAAAACTGAACGCGATCGTCGTTTCCGTTGTAAGCCCTGCCTCATTTTAACACTAAGCAACACATACAGCACAAATACACAAATGTGCAACGTATCAGCAATGCCCACGGTGCAGTCTTAAACATTGTATGCCAAAAAGGCACCCTTAGTGCTAGGAAGTAGAACAGAACCATTCCTTGGAACTGTTGCAACATTTCGTTTTTTTCTCTAGTTGTCTCCGAGTAAAAAATTGCCACCTCAGGCCATCACCTCGGCCCTTGTGGACTACAATGGAGGTTGAGATGGCCAGCTAATACGGTCTGGCGGGGCGATACTGGCTACTGACCTCAGACCGAACCGTCCCCATGTAACGAAGCAGGGACGAAGCCACGCCTTTGGTACTATCCTGCCACCAACATATAGTCAGCACGACTGGCCCCAGCTTTCCCTCCAGTCAAAGGAAAGTCTGGTCGCTTCCTCGACACTCACCTCTCACCAGCATCAGTCCCAGCAATCATTTACATCAGTACCAATAACCCTTCCACACCCTCGCTCACATCCCCGAGGAAGATCCAACAGGTTCGACCACTTCACGACGGCGTCATGGCCTGCACTCCCTCCTCAGACAGCTTGTGGACGCGCCGCATGTGCCTGCGCAGGTTTGAGACGTTGCTGTTCATCTGGCCGCAGACGGGGCACTTGGTGACGCCGTCGTGAACCCGCATGTGGGAGCTCAGAGAGGAGGGGTTGATGAAGACTCTGGGGCATCTGCGACAGGTGTAGATACTGCGCCGCGCTCCGCCTGATGACCGGAGGAAGATGGTGGTGAGTGTTGAGGACGGAGAGTCTACATACGTCAAAGCGAAATGGTAGGATAACTTTGGAAGTCATAGGTTTTCTTCATGGCGTGAAGTCCAGGGGATGGTGAAGATCGTGTTCACGGCAGGATATTGGTTCAAATCCCGAACTTCAAACATCAGGGCGGATTGAAATCAACGCGCATTTGACGCTAGTAGCATTTAATGATATCAGTAAAATATTCAATAAAATGATTATGCTCACCACTCTCCGAGTATCCTGAAATCCATTATGACCGTTTAACATTGTCTGCACTATCATGCTCCAGGTAGTATGTGACTCAGTGAAGTGCATACGGGTCTCTGTATCCGAAGTAAGAAACATTGAGGACAACACATCCTACGCCGTGTTTCCGCAGGCGACCTGCTATGCTCCACATTCGCACACGACTAGCGCTGCAGATTGGGCTGTACGCTTAGGGTTCGACTTGGGTCGCGTCTCTGCCTGACAGATACTCCCGGCGATCTCTTCCAGACCAAATACAGATGTGCCTGTTTTCAGAAGATTTGTAATCTCAGATTAAGTGTTCCTACAGCTTCTGTGACGATACACATAGAGCAGAAAAACGCAGTTCTGGAGCCGGAGTCGTTTGTGCGATCTCGACATCGAATATAGAAAAGAGCATCTAGAGAGCTGCCTCAACCCGAGCTCCTTTGTTTCTCCTAGATGACAATGATAATGACTGTTTTTGCTGCCAGGCCTCCTCCACGGATAAAAAGCTACAACTTCTACTCACAATCTTTCATCCCTAACTCGGCCACTCCTTGGTAATACAGAACCGACAGAATTCGCCGTCCTGTCCCGGCACACAGCAAAGATCCTACCCCACCCCATCCCTCCCTACATTACTTACTTTCAAGAGAACTTGAAACTTTCTGTGATTTGCACTTTCCTGTGATTTGCAGCTACGGGGTCTACGGGGTCAGTACTGCTGAAAAAAAACTTGATATTAGGTCTTGTGAAAACTTACCGAGAGCTGAGAAACCGGGGTTTCCAGAGCATACTTCTGTGCCGTCCGGCCACGTTCTGAGGTCAGTCACCGTTTGGGCACACACCACACAATGGCGGGAGAGGGGAGGAGAAGCGATGGGACAAAGAAGTAGGTTAAAAAAGGTTTACTTCTCTGAAAACAACAAGTTTTCGGGAAAACAAATTACACAAAACCATAGTTTGTAATTTATTACTCATGTAGACATAAGCCTGATATCTGGCTTCAAACCCATCCAGATAGCTCATTTTCTTGAATGCAAAGACATGGAGTAAAACGGGAGCGCGAACTGACAAGGGTTGACCCATTTCAGTTCACCAATTCTATTTTCATCCACTCTCGAATCCGATCCAAATATATCACGCCATTTGGGACTCCCAACGCGCTAGGAGTCCGTTGCAGCTTTTACACTCCAGAGTAGCTATTCATGCATAATTTCTGTGCCCCTCCTATAACACACGTCTTGTTCAGTCAAGTCACAGTTTTTTCCCCCTAAACACATTTAAGCAACGCATCAAACACCCGACATTTCGCGTTCGCATCCACCGCGGCATCTTCCACCACGTCAACCGGCGTTTGTACAGCCTCCAACCGTGGCTAGTATGCAACCGCGCGCTCCGGCGACCCTGGACTCAATGCCAGAGACTGTATTAGGTCTGATGTCAAGGTCTGGGGCGATGATCAACTCGGAGACTGCAGAGCGAGAGCTCGGGAGGAAAACTGGAAAGGTTATTTCTATGCACCGGTTTAAACACTTTCGTTGGGGTATCATATGCAAATCATAAGTCAGGCCAGACGAAATCGATCATTCTGTTCAGATTCAACACACAACATTCTACCCACACAACAGATAATACGTAATACGGAGGATAGAAATACGCCGTAATCGGCCTGCAGTATGGAGGATACTTTATTGTTCACGCCGGAAAAATGTGTAACTCCCGAATGCCGGCAGATCGGGGGTTAAAATAAGGTCCTATTCTCACTTCGCAGAATCTGCCAGGAAGTTGGCCACCAAAAAAGTTGGCAGATTCCGCCAAGAGTGAAGAGAATCCCGTAAATGCCATCATACCTTAGACGAAAAAAGTGTCGACATCAAGTGTCATGGGCTTTAAAGGAAGGGGCGAGGGACGCGCCCCCACCCCCCACGTAGTGAGCCCTGAGTGACGTCAGCCCTAAAATTTGGGGCTCGATGTAGTGGCTTTCTTTGTGTTGTTTGCTCTCTGTCAGTGTGGCACCAAGCAGATTTTACCAGTTTTGACGCTGGATTGCTACCTCGCAAAACCCTTTGAGACCATTATCTAGTTTTAGCTTCAGCTTCCACCCATCCCCCCGTCAAAATCTATCTCTAAGTGCAAATTCCTAGACAAGGCCTATGTCCAGAGCCCATGCAAAGTATCAGGTGGTGTGGCTGTACTCACCGCCTTTGAGAATTATTGACGAGAAGCCAGCTTTACACTATTCTCCCCCAGAATCATCCTTCACACGCTGTATGGAGAATGTTCACACAGGGAAACGCAAACCAGATAAGCTATTCCGATCGAATTACCTTTGGACGGGCGACGGTTGTAATCCGTCCTTCGAAGCGCAGCGATGCGTCCTCTGTGTTCTTTCATTTTCGACGATAGTCTTCTTCAGCATATGCTGAACACGACGGTCGTTTCAAGTGGCCTCAAACGTGTGCAATAAATCTACAAGCATGCTAACTCGCATTACTTACCAGGGTGTAACGGCGAAACATGATGGAATATACCAAAGAATGTCACAAAACGCAGCTTGAAAACCCTGTACGGTCAATCAATGTAGTGAATCAGCCTGAGCCAGTCTGCAGCCTCGGAATCAGGACCACGACCGGACTCGACGCCAACATACCCGAGGTGGCGTACATAGACGGTGCCGGGCCGCGACGTTATCTTGCCTGGTAACTTCTTGGCATTCACGCTACCGCGGCGAAAACAGGAACGCAACTACTATGCTACTTTGTTCCCTCCGTTCCACCATTTAACTCAGCCAAGACGACCTACGTGGCAAGACTTGAACATGAGGGATGTGATTCTAGCCTTGACTATTGTTTCCAACAAGCCCACCCCAGCAGCAGAACACAGTTCCATTAACACACTAAACAAACCATTCAAATCAAAGTTCCGCACAGCTCAGTACAGCATATAAAACTCCGTACAGCAGCATGCACTTACCCTGTTCGGCCGGCAAGCCGTTCCACAGAGTTGTTCGCCGGCAGGCTCACGCTGGGGTAGCTCCTCCGACACACGTTTTACACATCCACTTCGTGTTCAATATCGGCAAATGAGCTTTGCCAGCCGACGAAACAAAAATCTTCCTCAACACCTCATTTGTCATCAAAACGGGTAGATCGTTAAGAGAATGAGGAGATGAAATAAATTCCTTGGTAAGGCCTGTGATTGACGTGCCAAAATATAGAAGCTTAAAGGGAATATGACACCTTCATGGTATTTGAACTGAACGATCAGACTCGTAGAGCTCAAAAACCCTGGTTTCATACCTTAATGCTCCCAAAACCCTTTTCTTGCGGAGAA
Organism: Lepas anatifera; assembly: GCA_034440635.1. Lineage (NCBI taxonomy): Eukaryota > Metazoa > Arthropoda > Thecostraca > Lepadidae > Lepas > Lepas anatifera. Next base: position 838,643 of record JAOTON010001031.1, on the reverse strand, counting down.
ACGGCGTTTCATAAGCGGACTATGTTTTCGAGCTCTGACAAACACAGGACAACCTCCGCCCCCTTAGGTGTTTAACGACCGGCGGCAACGTCCTCCTCTTCAGGGCGGGGCTTCACTGCCCTGTCTGGGGTCGACCCCCGCTCTAAATACACGCCGTTCCTCCGCAAGCACAAGTTCTGAGACACACAATACATCTACCCTGGCGGTTTTCCGGCATGGCGCATCACATGGTGATATCAGTTCAAATCCCATTGCGAAGGTGCCATATTCTCTTTAATTAATTTTGTTGGCGCCACGCCTCCAAGAACAGAATAGAACGCAGCGATGCTCAAGATGTTCGAGGTCCCACGAGTAATTTTTCCCACAAAGAAAAGCTGCAAAAATATGATTAAACTAAATATTATGAATTATAATTATATAGCATTCGTACTATAAATTATTATTACATAGTGATATACAAAATATATATCATGTAACAAAATATTCAGGTTCGCAGTTAAAAGGAAACATTTAACATCAAATAGTGTTTCGCTAAAACATCAACATTAGAAGTGACTTGCAAGAATCGTTGGCTTTACAAACAATTTGACCAGTTCTTTAGGACGACCAATGCTCAGTTACATCCGACCACCTCGACATGGACCTTCTACCTGGACTTATCCACGTCCGAATCGCAGCGAGGCGCGGCGCCAGGTGGCCCAGATGACTTTACACAGGTCACACAGGCGGGAGGGCTGGCAGCAGAAGAGGACTGGAGAAGCGAGCGGTGGAAGGACAAGGAATCTCCCCTACAGCATGACAACACCGGGAAACGGCATTAACCCACCGCCATTTACAGCATGAGAACAACAAGAAACGGCATTAAAGGGAGATACGAGAAAAATTATTATTGTGGTTTCTTGCTATTTGAAAAATCCTGATTACGAAACTGTCAATTATTTTTGTTTCTTCGGCAAAATTTTGGGAGGCCACTCACTTATTATCAAAATAGGTTAACAGTTCCGATAAAATGCTGAAACCTTCACCCATCACTTACTTTTCGAAAACTATTTAAAGTTGAAAAAGTATTGTTTTTTTGTAATACAAATGTCTGTTCTCATGTAATTGTATTTGAATTAATTTTAAAAAGCCTTTAAAAAATACAACATGAATAAGTTTGCCTAAGAAACGGAAATACACATAATTACTCAAGTCTTCAGCCGTTTCGTACCTCGGGTCTTAAGTCGTTTTCTGCTTCCGCCCCAGGATGACAAAACTTTTGCATCAGAAAGGTCACGTGACCCCCTATGAGGTGGCTATACGTTGTGATTGGTCAATTGTGATTTCTTAAAGTCCTATATTTTTGTTTTAATATTGTTTTTGGCTGTAGCTTTTTTTAAATAACTCTATTTAATAGCTTTCAACTTTCAAGTCACTGCTTAGGAAAAATGGGACCGGCTTTTTTTAGAGAATTTGATAGCCTTAGTCAGGGGTCGCATTTACACCGATAAGAGGTGTACCGGTAAAGTCGTCTAGAAATGTTGACTTTGAGAGCAATTTTAAGGCATTTGCAGGCCGAATTCGCAAAAATGAGAATAGGACTTCTGAAACAATTTCTTGTGACCTTTTGATTTGGCCAATAATTTTTTCGCGTATCTCCCTTTAAACTACGGCCAATTTTATTCGATTTAAGAGCTCCCTTCCGGTAGCGGAACACTGGCCCTGTCTCTCCCCTGAAAATTATTAATCTAACGGGGCCCAGTATTGACTACAGGGTGTCCCATATGTTCATTCTCGCACTAGCATGGTATTACGATTATTGGTTTAGCCAACCGCAGTCAAACACATGGTATTACGGTTACCATATTTTCAGTGGCATCAGGAACACGACCTTTTGGATACCGCTGGTGAAGTCCATTCACTACGCGACCGTGTCAAGGTCGGTGAGCGCCCGAAGCTGGTCGTGACGTCACGGCCGATGTCGGGTGTGTGTCGGCTGGCGTCATTCAGTGTCAGTCCCAAATATGGATATCTGATGAGGAGGGTGTTGCCGAGATTGGTCCGCCCCCGGGCGGAGACTGAACCTTAAGCCGCCGCAAGTTGCTCAAGAGCTTGGTTTTCCTACCCAGTTATCAAAAAAGGCGGCGATGACATCTGAAGGAGCAAGCACTGGCTTTAGTGTATATAACTATACGGTGCCCTGGTAGTGTCTTAGGCGTGGCCAAGATCCTCTAGAGATCTTCTAAAGATCCAAGATCCTTTGCCGCGTGGCCGAGATCCTTGAACAGAAACGTAGACAGGGAAACCATTGTGAAGGAGCACCGAAGTCAGCCAAATTCTTGATGACGACGGGTTGCTTAATCTCAAAAGCAGCTAGCTGATGGGCTTTGAAGCACACTATCAAACACTTCAAACAATCAGTCCAGCAAACATGTCGAAAACAGAGCAAAAAAAACACTTCTTCGGTTCCGCAAAAATGAGCAGATGGCGGAGCAAAGACCATGCAGAGGTAATTTGCTGCAACAAGTCTCTACCCGAACATCCACACCCCTCGAAGTGGCCAAATAATTGTGAAAGGGCCGAGCAAAAATAAAGCTCACTACTCGAGAACGATGGAGAACAGCATTTGAAGATCGAGCTAGAGAAGGCGATGAGAGCATACGCCATCTCAGAACTCTGGCGCAGTGGCAAAGAACCGACTTGGAGTACTACATTCCTGAGACCCTGGACAACACCCTACTCCCTGCTCTCGGTAGTTCCGCCAAGACCAGCCCACGTCTCTCGCGAGATGACAGCTGGAATTTTCGTGTAAGGAGGCCGGTAGTCTAGTCTAAAGTAAAAAACGAAAGTTCCCAAGAGAGGCACCAACAACACGCCTCAGTGTTCTGGGACAAGCCGACTTGGCTGAGGAACTTCCGAGACATGAATCCAGTCCAAGATCTCTTCAGGACCCTAGACCCGAACCTCGAAGAGGCGGGGATCCGAGCATCGGCGTGCAGCCTCTGACGAAACGACGCAGGGAAGCATGACCGGCGCCCGGGCCTGGACACTGGATCCTGTTGGCAGGCATGCCAAAACAACCAGCGCACCGCAGAGGTGTCTGGAACCATGGCGTGTACTGCATAATCAAGCACGTTTTTGTCACTTTTGACTTTCAGAAAAGTGAGAACAAACTTATGGGAGACCCTGCAGTTTGGAAATAAATTTATGGTGGAATGTAGAACAAACCTAAGAGCACATAAAATGTACATCATACCGTCCCACCGTAAGACTTTAGGAGGACTGTCCGCATGTTTGTCGCCAAAATGAAATTTGGTTTGATATATCCGTATAGAAATCCCACACAATCGAATTTAAAGCTGGCATGTTTATCGACCTGCAACTGAGCCGTCGTCCCAAAGACATGCACGTGCAGCAATACATTTTGGGACGCTGCTCTCCCCGACTCGGAAGAAGTTTGATGCATCATCGGCAAAGGCTAAATCTAATTGCGCGTAAGATAGATAACTCGGGCACCTCAGGGTTGCTGCACAGTCTGTCTAGAACTAGCCCAGCCTCCCCATAGGGCTCAAATGTTTTTTTCCTAATTTCTAGCTCATTAGCCTTTCTGTTAAAACATTCAAACAGCGGAGGTCCCTCCTTACTACAATACATACAAATTTAGCAGACTCCAGTTCTCTGACCATCCTAATGAGGAGATGGCAATGGATAAAGAATGAAGGAAGGCAGGAGAAACACATATATTCGGTTGCGGAATTTCCGCATTGGGCGGGAATATTTTGTATATATTTCACGTTTTGTTTCAGGCTGAACACCGTAAAGCCCCAAAGTTGTTTTGCAGGCTGAACATTCCAAGTAACAAAACTTATCTAAAACGAGGGCATTACGCGTATTCTCTAGGTAAACGATACATCGCTCATAAAGTTCAAGCGTCAAATCGCAAAATTTCCCCAACTTCTTCGGATAAATTACAAAAAAGTTTGGCAGCCATGTTCCTTTTCACGAAACATCAGCAAATGATATTTGGCGTCTAAGTCTAAAATGCAGATCCAAGTCCAAAGTAAGACTAAGGGCGAAAGACACGCGCCAGCACACGCCACCCGCACAGTTAGACAGCGTCGTTACTGGACCGGATGTTTGCCATCACAGAGCTGATGGACGAGTTGCCGATTACCAACCCATGCTCCATCGACTTAGTGTTACTTGGCAGTATATTTCTAGGCCTTTTCATCGGCCTATACTGTTTTACAGTGACGACAACGATAAAACGACCAGTACAATTTTATAACTTTATGTCCAGATTATACATCAGTGAAACCTTGAAAATGTCACCCCGCCGGCCGGTCACCTGACCGCCGGTCACCCGCCCTGTTCCCGGGGTCGAAAGCTCGACTGACCCCACTGAGGTCAGTCGCCAGTCTGCTTCCACCAATGATACTGGCGAGGCACGTTTGAGGCCCGTTCACAGCGCCTCCGCATGCTGAAAGTCGCATGCGATGGCTTATCGAATACCTGGTTAGATAATCGTTTGATTTGCACCGATTTTCCCTTCATGACATCCGTTCGGACCTTCCGTGCGGATCTGTGCCATTTTTTAAACGAACTGCGAGTGAGCTGTCCGTATTCAGTGGTCAAAACTGCCTGCAGTTGAGCTGTCCGTATTCAGTGGTAAAGACTGCCTGAGAGTATGTTGTCTGTATTCAGTGGTCTAAACTGCCTGCAGTTGAGCTGTCCGTATTCAGTGGTAAAGACTGCCTGAGAGTATGTTGTCTGTATTCAGTGGTCTAAAATACCAGCGAGGGCGCTTCCCGCATCAGTGGTCTGAGCTGCCTGCGGGTAATTTACCCGTATTCAGTGATCTAAAGTGCCTGCGAGTGAGCTGTCCGTATTCAGTGGTTTACAATGGCTTGATGCGCGCGCTGTCTTTTTTCATAGATTCGCCACAAGCATAATTGTAAAGGCCAAAACCAGACGTGCCAAGGCTTCAGCACGACAGCGGTTTCGAGTGATTCTGATTATTTATAAGTTGGGTACGTAAATAAGCATTGTGAACCATGATCTCGTCCGTCGGTGTTTCCTGCGGTCCGATTTGTGTATCATTTGCTGCAGCAAAGCGGTGAATTAGACCTAACGTGAGGGCAGCGCCGGGCGGCGTGACTGGAAACGAATACCGCTCACTGATCCATTACCTTTGATAGCTCGGGAACCTGAGGCTCCTCACGGAACGATCGGCTGGCAGTTTCAAGTGCCAGCTGGCTAGTTAATATTCACAAGCAAGCCGAGGAGTTGGTTGGTGTTTTGGGGCGCGTCAGTTACTGACGCCATATCGCATGCAAGCTAAGGATAATCATTTTTTGTGGACTGAAAGAAAATAGAGCGCACAAAATTAGACCTCTAAGACATAGTTTCCAATATGTGGTAGCACGGGGCGGAGGTTAATCAGCCTTCAATGAAGTGACTAGCAGGGCGTGGAGGGAATGATCCTCTACTGATTTACCATAGCAACGATCTTTGTACGCTTAACCCTCATATGGAGTTATTTTGCATATTACCGCAAATGTAATCTCACCGGAACCAGATATATTTCAGCCTCAAAAGTTTTGTGGTTGACGGTATGTTCTGATTGCTTTCCTAATGCAACGCTTCAAAGCCAGGCTTGCAAGCAGCAAGGAATTATTGGTAAATTTTCTCCAGCAAAAATAAACATTTTCCCCTACCCCTTCCTACCTTTTAGAAGAAAATCTTGCACTCTTTGCTTGATATCGTTGACTCACGCAGCAGCGCTACACCAAGAGCACCTTTTTGCTGCTAGGGACTGTAAATATTTGATATTCTCCTCAGTAGAGTGTCAGAGGTGAAATATGTTCCCATGCCACAAGGCTACCGGCAGAAATTGTCAGGTATTGTAAAGTAAAACAATTTGAGCTGATCAACCACCTTGATCAAGCTAAGACGAAACCTCAAACAACATGTGCATTAAATAATGTTGCATTTAAATATTGGGCCTGTCTATAACGCAATAAAAAATATTCCCAAGAGTAAAAAAACATTTTGTACTAAGGGTACATGACTACACGCTATGGGGCTTAAAGTTCAGACAAATTATCTTCACCTTACAAAAACTATCAGCAAGATAAAAGAAAGAGCAAACACCAGCTGTTGCCGACAATGTTCGGCTTTTCCATCAGAAATGGTTTGTATTCCACACTTCACACAAGTAAAAGCGTGCATAGAAGTACGAATTAAAAAAATCAGCGACACTTAGCCCAACCATTAACACTTTATAACCATTTTCGCACAAACCTTTATTAGATGCCTTTACACAACTCCTAAATGAGAAACACTATGACCAGTACAAACAATATGCATGGGCCATCAAAACAAAAAAAGCGGCACAACCCGCGATTCTACTCACGCGTGTTAGGGCCATAACGTTTTTAAAAGCTTGCCAGGAAGCAAGCATTTGACCGAAGCTAAAGTTAACTGTTGTCAGCATATTCACCGGAACAGCAGCAGTTCCATTCCCAACATACCCATTCAGAGCGAATGTCCTTGAATTATTGCACTGGTTTCCGAGTAGATCCTAACTCTGGAGCCAAAAGCGATAGTCACTGAGTCACTAAGCCTCCTACGCCCGGAAAATGTACCTTATTATCCTCCATCAACATCCTGAAGCGAGACCAAGCTAATGCCGCACGTAATTGGTAATAAAAAAACACGAACAGTGCAACCTCCAATCAAGAAGACCAGAGCCATGCTCCCAAACACCTGACCAAAGTATAACTCTTGAAATGCCTCCCCCTAAATATCCCGATGCCCGCTCAACACAAATTGTCCCGCTGTCATTCTGTCACATAAATCCAACGACCTTCCTGAGAAGACGATACTCTAACCGCGACATTTTGTACAGCGCAATGTAAAATTATCGGTAATTATATAAACCCCGCTAGAACTAAGCTCCACCTTCCTGAGAAGACCCTTGAGAGGGATACTCCAACCGCGACATTTCGTACGGCCAATAAAATATCGGTAATTATATAAACCCCGCTAGAACTAAGCCCACCTTCCTGAGAAGAGGATACCAACCGCGACATTTCGTACAGCGCAAAGTAAAATTATCTAATTATATAAACCCCGCTAGAATAAGCTCCACCTGAAAGACGATACTCAACCGCGACATTTCGTAGGCGCAAAGTAAAATTATCGGTAATTATATAAACCCCGCTAGAACTAAGCTCCACCTCGAGAAGAGGATACTCAACCGCGACATTTCGTACAGCGCAAATAAAATTATCGGTAATTATATAAACCCCCAGAACTAAGCTCCACCTCCTGAGAACACGATACCTAACCGCGACATTTCGTACGGCGCAAAGTAAAATTATCGGTAATTATATAAACCCCGCTAGAACTAAGCTCCACCTTCCTGAGAAGAGGATACTCTAACCGCGACGTGCTGTACAGCACTGAACCCCGCTAGAACTAAGCTCCACCTTCCTCTGTGTACTCTGAATCCTCCCTTGTGCCCGTCCTAGCCAATTTTGTCCGACGATCAGGATCTGGTGCGGGGATTGGAGCGGATGGCGGCAGGATGGAAGGACAGGACATCAGCGCTTCCTTCCAACACGGCACACTCAGTGTAGCTGCACATTCAATTGGCAAAACATGTTGCAACGGCGAACAGCAGAATACACGTGCATCAACGGTACAACCAGACCATCGCCACCGGGGCATCGCATATAAATCAATAAATACATGGTGTAATAATGGTGCTATGCTCTAATAATCAGCCATATCGGCTGATCAATGCTATTCATAGGGACAGGCGAAAAACAAAAATTATGGACGTCAGACAACGGCAATATAATTTCAATCTTTGCTGTAATTCACGTAGAAATTATCGAAATAATCGAATATAGCGCAGTGCAAACATCCCGACTGGGTGGCACATCGCTAGAATAAAGCTTCTCTGTTGTATTGAGTTCGCGCTTTTGCTACCAATAACGGCTTCCGAAACACATATCTACTGAGGCGTTTTGAAACAGCCCCTCCTATCCGCCAATGGGAGTTCGTCGCCCCTGACTAGCAGTACGTTCGAGCCCGCCCCAGTCTCGGAGCCTACATTCCTGGTGTTTAACCTCTGAGCCACTGTGATGACCATACTGCGACAGAGACGAGTAGCTACGACACGACTGAGCACGTCCAAAAGTGTCTCTGAGCAGGCTCGAACCCACGACTTTCTGAGGAGGGCAGTTCCGTTTATAACGCACGCCTTCTCCCGCCGGTTCCCTGCTGGCCCGTGACTGACGCCACGTGACGCCCTCGTTGGAGCGAACGTGACGTGACTAAAGGTGGCGCTAGCCCGAGAAGCTGTACGATTCAAGAATAAGTTACCCTCATGTGATATGTGCGCCACTCCCAACGGCACACTCGTCCAACTAGAGGGAATATTGGCTGAGCTGGTTTAAAAACACACGGCCGGCCACGCAAAGCCATTTCTCGCTTCCACAATTGAACCCGCGCTACCACCCCGTCAGCGCAATACAATAGACCTGCTTGGTGACCGGCGATGCTATTTTAATTAAGAGCGCGTCACGCCTGACCGTGGCTGTAATTTCCCCGTGGGTCGTTTTCGGTGAAGGAGGCAGTCATCCACCTTGATTACTACAAACATCAACACCAATAAGCAAGGGACGGGGTCGGTCCGTCAGCAATGTCCTGCGAGAAGAAGCTTGTAGGCATACAATAAGAGAAAAGACATTTAACTAAGTTTATCAGGAAAATAAATTCATCAATCTTGGAATAATAACAATATCTTGTCGCAACCAATAGTTGTATTTATTAAATGAAAAAGGGGTATACAACGCTTCTTCTCTTATGTTGAGGAGAAAATTTTCAGCCTAGAATCAAAACCTAGTCGGAGTTGGGCACCGCGATGTCTTTAGATTATACTGACTAAACAACTCTTACATTTTCTTCAATTTAGCAGAAATTGGGGAATTTTTATGAAAAGGTGGGAAATGGACCTTGTTCCGGCGCCGAAGCTACCCCGGATATTACTTGCCTAGAACTAGCCATGACCCGAGGCTGACCTGACCGCCCAAACCTGAGAAAACCGCTTATCACATGCCACGACCAACCAGGACAGGCCACCGTTCCCCAATGATAATCTTTGAGCTTATCGACGCACCAACTGCCCGGGTCATTGGCGTCGCTTACTCCTTCCCTTTTGGAAGGGCTCTCGGGAGCCCACCGCTCATGAACGTCGGTGGCAAAACTAATCCTGAGCAGCGTGACGGGAAAACGCTGAACCTCTCCAGTGTCCACGCACAATCTGCCAACGACCAAGCCACTACAGAAGCCTCTCCGTAAGCCCACGACTAGCAAACAATCCCGCCAGCGATGAAGCCAGGAACGCCACCTATCTATACTTACAAGAGCGCCATCTATATCAGGGAGCGCCATCTATACCTCAACGACGCTATCTGTGCATATCTAATTCCCGAGCCGCTTTCGACTGTGTGCCAATGACTAACCCCGATACAAGCACTTAAAGAGAATGTGGCACCTTAATCGAATCCTGGAATTGAGTGAAATTAGGCGTACTTTTAGCCAAAAATAATGAAACCACTCATGATTTCTCTGAAAAATGTTCAATAAGCTCAAGATTTTGTTTTTAAAAATACTCCTCTAGGAAAATAAATAAATATCTGCCTGTGGATGATGTCATGATCTGGCAACCACTACCATACTTGAAACGCTTCAAGGGCTTCGATTGGCTGATGCTCATCGTGACGTCAGCATATATCGTCACAACAGCAACTCACAACAATGGCCGCCCGGCGAGGGGCTGATGAGGGGGCTGGTGTCAGGTAGGTTTTAGCTTTTTTCTACGGAAATATCGAGTTCCAAGACAAATGATATATGGAGTACCGGGTTTTCCGACTTGCTTTACAACTTGGCTATCTCAGTTAAAATCACGTTATGAAGGTGCCACATTCCCTTTCAGCACAAAGCGTATTTAAGTCAAAGCAAGCCCAAACTACAAAGCTAACGTATATCTGATCATGTTTGTTGTTTCATCAAAACTCGCAGTAGGGAAATATATTATATGCCAATACTAGATTGAGAAATGTATTATACTACTGTCACATTGCAGTTGTGATGCTACCGGAGTTGCGAGACCGTTCCTCCTACCCGCAATGTTTATCCATTCACCATCCCTCAAAGGGAAAGGACCACATTGTCGAACCTTTAGCTGAAAATTAGCAACATTTTGTTCCCACCCCCAATCGCTCATGACAAACACATATCGCCTTTTCTTACTACCTGGGTTGACTTTGGCATCACATGTTGTTACGAACCTAAGCTGAGCTGTCTGCTTTTAGCAAGTAAGGTAGTGAAAGCCGTGAAATTTGTTAAAATGTATTACGTGACATGGTCTACCAGATTTAGAGGGCTACAGATATGGTTTGAATCAAGGCCCATAGAGCCATTTATATCGAACTTTTAAGTGTACAGAAACTTAGTATAGAGCGGTTTGGGTAAAATCAAATACACTAACACTGGTTTCTCGACACGCTACTAAAATTTATCCAAGCTCAAATCCCATTATAAAAGTGGAACACTCCCGCTAAGTGTTTTCATTCGGTCGCATAAGCATAAAAGGACGCATTCGTGTAGAACACTACGTTATAAATCCTACCATACGTCATGGCTTCCAATCTGCTAACAGTTATCCCATGTACCATCAACCACGTCCTCCAGCCTGCCACGTCTATTGTTCAGCTTGAAAAGCAGGCCTAGTGTCCTGAGCGGGGAGGGCCCGGTGGGGCGATGGTCTGGTCTGTACCCCCGGCCCCACACAGACTGGCAGGTTACAGGCTCAGCTGTGTTACGGCAATATCTCTCCAGTAATGGCGCTTACTGCCCCCTTTCTGCCTCAAGTGTGTTTCAACCGGATACGTTGGTTGACTGGAGCTGATGCTTAATGAGGTCATGGATTCGAGAATAGTGAGTAAAGACGCAGTAAATTTCCCATATTGGTACATCAAAGTTTTTAAGGTCACGATTTTTAAACAACGAACCCAGCTCCCAGTCTCATGCCTTCAAAAATTTAATCAAAACACATGATGTAAGACATAGCTGCTATGAGGCGCGCCATCATATTGAATACACTTATTCAACAGCTGAGCCCCAAGCCTACCAACCAGTCTGGGACCGTCAGTACGCAGTTCAACAGCGGGCAAACCGGGAATGCGTCAGGGATGCCTTCCCGGTCCACACACAAACACACAGTGGTGGGAAGGTCACCCGGTCACAAAGCCAGAGGCGAGCGTGGGACGGCAAATTGGGCGGGGACTTGTCCACCCACAAACAACACCAATGGTGCGATCGCTTCTTCCCCAGTGGATAAACTCGCTAAGATCGAACAGTAGAAGACTGTGCCTAATTTTTTGGGGCACAAAAGCTTACACTATTACATCATTGCATTATCGCGAAAGATTACAAAAGTTAACACTGATGTGAGATCAGATATAAATTGTACCAAGTTTGGTATGGAACACAAACCTCCAGAATGTAAAGTCTGTTTTGTGATGCTACGAATCCATCTCTTCGAAGAAAATTGGCTTAAATGAATAATAAACTGACATTCTGTTAAGTCCAGGATTGCACCTGCTCACTTAACCTGAACTCAACAGCTACACGGTGGAGGGATCTTCTACCGGGCTGCAAATTCGCCTAACAAACTTTAACAGAATCTCCGGGTAGCGATATCCGGAAAGCGAATCAACCCTTTCTCTAGGGAGAAACTAGCGCTTCTATAACCATATTACAAGAGCAAGGTAATTCAAGCTTAAAATAAGAAGACTGATAAGTTGGGGCCCATTGACTTACCAGCTAGGATGATAAGTATAACAATAGCCATTAGAAAGCTAGCTCTGAGGATGGCCCGAATAAGTACCAGCACATGATCCGATTTCACCTATAATAAACATGACAAATACTTTGCACTATTACCTGTGCTCTCACCGATATAACTACGCTACTAAAAGGTTAGCAACAGCTATAGGAGACAAACTGAAATCCAGAGCCTTCAGGACATTCATCCTCACCACTCGGTGTTTGAGGGCGCTTCAGTGCATTTGGATGCCTCTGTGATTCTGGTCAGACCGGGTGACCTTCCGTAGCCCCCGGGGGTAGCAACAAGCCACTGCGGGCCCTCACGCGACCCTCTAGCGACCCAGCACGGCACAGCGGACGCGCCACTGAGGCTGGCGTCCACGCTGGCACTGAGAGAGAGCAGTCGGCGCTCTGAGCGCCTGTTTGGTAGCGCTGATTGGGAAGAACCATGAAATGCGCATACCTCGGCAATTTGTATTTTCGACTAAGACACACTGACGTCACTGTATCAAGACACACAGAGCAATTGATGGGGACTTCTGCCACAAAATTGATAGCTTGCCAAATGCTAGAATGCAGAGTTTCCGCATATTTAAGAGATGATGGATTCATGTGTCTTTTGCAATTTTTTTCACTGGCGAGTACTTTGGTTTCAGACGGATGACTGCCGCCGTTGAGGAAACTGCAATAAACTCGATGATTTTCGGAATTCAAATCATTTCTCAAAAGTTCATCGTGACATCCCCAATGACTCACTAGGCAGTCTCTGAAAAGAAGAAAAGACGTCCTTGGCAAGGAAACAAAGCAGCCCAGAATCAGGTATTGTGAACAGATTTGTGCTTCAGCTCAGGAAGACAAACTGATTGTGTTCACCCCATTACATTCAGAAATACAATAGAAAACATCGGCTGCACTGGTCGGCCCAGCAGCTGGCTTGTCGCTACACCCCGGTCAACAAGAGCGGGAGAGAGGGACCTACCTTGCTGTGATCCATCCTCGGGGCCGCGCTGTGAAGGGCCTGATCCCATGGACACTGCAAACAGATGCGTCGCCGGTCAAAACAAAGTGATGTATCAAACGCCGCGAGGCGAGCCAACGCGAGGCGCTTACAACCGTGGAGGCAAAACGCAGTCATATAATGCAAGTTGACAGAGAACATCCAGGGTTCAAGTTGTTTCATAATATAAAAAGTGCTGGCAAACGCCGCAGGGCGGTGGCGCCTTGCCTGCTGTTTAAGGTTTGTAATAACCAACACAGTTGGAGTAGATCGGGAAACATTGTCTTAGCAGCACATTTCAGGTAGTTGAAGAAAATGATGGAGGAAGAGCACTTTGTGGCCTCAGCTGCCGATGTGGCTTTAAACTCCAATCGTGATCATGCTGGTAACCATCGTCACCAGAGGAAAAGCGCCATGCCAAAGGACTTTATACGTAGAATGAATCACGATCACAAGGATGGGAGAATGGGATCTTCAGACAGTTTTCTGATTTTTGGCCAGGGACTTAGTTCATTTGTATGTTATAAATTGTCGCAGTGACCATGCTTAAGTATATAATGAACGGAATGATGAGCCACAGGTCTACTGTATCATGAAGAGGGTTACAGTTATGCATTTTCAAATAAAAAAGCATACAACCGTTCACCATCTACATCACTATTAACTCCGTTCAGAGCTACACCACCACTCTCGCGACTTACTGTGGCCCATGGGCGGCACGGCGCCGCCCATCTCCAGACTGGGGTACTCCTCTGCGTAGCCGGCCTCGCCCTCGTACTCCGCCACGTGTTCCAGCGTCGCCCCCAGACTGCCCGAGTCCTCCTCTCCGCTGAACTGCTCCACCTTCTCCACCTTCACGTCGTAGGCTTCTGGGTTCGCGGCGGGGTCGTAGGCGGCAGGGTCGTAGGCGGCGGAGGCGGGCGGCGGGTGGACGAGCGGCTCCTGGGAGGCGGCTGGTAGGAAGGAGCCCTGGCTGTTGGACACGCCGGAGGGGGAGGAATCGGAGACGACACGGCGTGCTGACCAAGTCCTGCAGCCGGCGTGCCCGGCGCCTGCTCCACGGCCTGCTCCGGCTCCGGCGACAGCGTGCAGTCGATCACCTGCGGAGGCGGCGCCTCCGGAGCCCGCGGCCGGCAGTGTCGAGAGGCGCCTGCGCTTGGCCGGAGGCGGCGGCGGAGGCGGTGGGGGTTCGGGCACGGGTGAAGGCGGTGGACGCGGAGTCCGACGCGGCGCCGGAGACGAGGGCGCCGCCGCTGCTGGCGCCGGAGCCTGGGGAGAAGACGACGGGACGGAAACGTGACGGAAGCCAAGAAACCTCGGTGGCATCTGAACCAATGCATCACCCCTGAAAAGCAAACCCGGAAGACTCTAGTTTTCCAGATCTGTTGTCGAAGAACTGATCGTTTGATTAGGAGTGAACGTCTACTGGGAGGAGACCGCCTTTCCACAACTGCACCACCTTCTTCATTGCAGGACATCACTGATCACTGACCGGCGGAACAGGGCACGGGCGGAGAACTCTGCTCCGGTAACGCCTATTTCTCCATAACAGGCGAGGTTTGGGATAACCTGCATATCATACCGACACCTTTCTGGGACGATCTATAACTCGGGTGCCTCTGCTAGGACTCCCACTATCACGGTACCATGTATCATTAAAATCCAAGTGGGTTATGTCACAACAAGGGCATTGTGCCATATGGGAAAGGGTTAGTGGGCATCCCTCGCCCGCGCCCCTACATCAGCCTCTCCCTCGCTGTGACTTACTACGTCGCCAAACTGTCCTGGGGGTGGGGACTTACTACGTCGCCAAACTGTCCTGGGGGGGGACTACACGTCCCAAACTGTCCTGGGGTGGGACACTACGTCACCAAACTGTCCTGGGGGGGTGGGGACTTCCCGGCACGCCCACTGTTAAGATGATGTGGTGTCGCCACCTGTCTCCCTGTTGGGAAGGCCTTATGGGGATCGGGAAGATATATGCAGAATACCGCCCGGGGATTTGAGCCGGGGTCAGCGGCGTGGAGGTCCAGTGGTATTCCCCTACACAGGTCACACTCCCCCTCCCCTCCCCCACTTACCAGGTCACTGACCACAAACAATAATGATGACGTGGCAAATCTCAATTCTATGAGCATGGGCCGGGAGGGCTCCCGCCTTCAATGCCAAACATCAGAATTAGATGGTGCGGATTAACGTGGGTTCAACCCCGCCGCGGGAGACCGTCTTGCGTGACCCATTTGGCTCGATGGAGAGGTTCCTTCGACACCATAAACACACTGCCATCGGGAAAGTGTGCTTATTGGGACTGGCTCTAACAACACAAAACACAGCAGTGATGCGCAACGGGGTCCAAGCATAAAGAGGCCAAGTAATATATCGTTGTTTGAGGCTACTGAGCCTTAACAACCTTACATAGCATAAATGCCGGATTAAAATCCCATACGAACTGTCAATAATAGTTTGCGTGCGCGAAAACAATCCCCACGTTTGACTAACTGGAGTGAAGACAGACTGACTGGGAGCCGCCACCATTCTAAATTGATCCCAGGCGAAAATTCAAGAGAGCGGGCCAAATCATTAACAGGTCAGCTCCAAACAGACCATCACCTTCTCATCGTCGCCGCTGAGGCCGCGGATCTGCAGCATCTCCGCCGTCTTGATGAAGCTGGCCAGCTGGCTCTGCGCCACGTTCACGCTGCCCTTGTACATGAACTCCACGATGGCATGGAGGTCGGCGGCTGAGGTGTCCTTCAGGAAGATCACCATCTGCTGGCACGGGATCTCCTGCGCGGCAGAGGAGGACGTGGCATGACAACGACATCACAAGGCTGGATCGATGACAAACACCTCCTCTCCTGGCACCTGATCTTGAACATCTGATCTTGAACGCCGGGTGAAAGAATCAGCGGCCAGCATGCTCCATTCGAAGGGAAGTTAGGTATGGTAGCCTGATACAACGATAACGCGCGTGATAGTGTTTCGACTGACTTATGATCTGTATCGCGTCACATGGCAACCTGGTGCAATTTTTGCCTGGAGCGGATTTAGGAATACTTTAACAATACTTTACTGAATACTGAATAATACTTTAGGAATACTGAAACAAATCATACGCATCTATGATAGTAAGTACCAATGTCACGTTTAGTGTGGAGGCCTTAAAGAGGTTCACAAATTTGACGATGCAGCAGGGTTTGAGCATTACCTCACGTTGCTATGGTTACTAATGGTCATCTCATACCACGTGACCATGATGAAAGGACAGGGTCGAGGGGGGGTGAATTTCTGTCTTTTAGGTCCGCGAACGTCAGGTTCTCGGACCAACAAAATATTGGTCAGGTGGTTTCTTGGTATGCTCCATCACATGACCGTCCCAATTTAAATCCCATTGCCAAGGTGCCCCTAGTTGCTTTACAGGGAGTATCCCACTTTTATAGTGGGTGTTCCACTGACAAAACATCAGGCTTGTACAGCGTTTGGAGAATCCACTGGGCATATTTCAGTTCGCCCAAAGCTTCCCACTTGAAATCTATGTGCACTTTAAATTCCAAATAAAGGGCACCATGTCTGGATTTTACACCACAAATGAATCCCTTTCGATTTGACACAATACGTGCTGTTAACACATGGCATGGCTTTTGCAGCGTTGCATGCCACGGGCATCCAGCTCAGCTCAGCTTCCCCGTTACACGCTGATGTCCGTTTTAGAATTACGACAAAGCAGTCCCATTCCTCCTAAAATTCAAAACGCACTTACTTTTCTGCCCGTTTCTATTCGCAAATGTTTGTTTTCGAATCTAAGGTCCCCGCCCAGACGATTCGAGATGAAGTTAGTGAAAACGTTTTCACTTTTTTCAATTTTCTTCGGGGAAACGCAAGAGACGGCAGGAGAATGTGGCCGCATGCACTTGGCATGTCCGGTACGGAAGAACAGTTTTCCACTAGTAAAGAAACATAGGTGGAAATCTGCACGGCACAGCCATGTAGACTGTGGCGTATAAGGCGCGCGCAGTGCTGATTGGTCAGAGCTGGTATGTCAAAGTGGTAGTACAGTAGAGCTAAGGTACCTCATAAGAGCACGTTACGCCGTGAGTCTTTTACTAGCGAAGTAGCGATGTGATTAACCCTATTATAATTATTTCACGGCTTAATTTTTCGGATCACTTTTAAGAAAAGACCATTATTTCGGCCACATACCAAATTCAGGGCACCACCCAGGATCACATGGAAAATGTTCATGATCTCGGCGTTTGACTAGACTCTAAATTGAACTTCGCGGACCTTGTAGACTTTACCATCATCAGGGCAAACAACATGTTGGATCTGCTTATGCAATCTCTTCAGACTGGTCAGGTAGCGGGCGGCTTTAAAGTGGGACCCATTTTGACCGCATATTTTGGAAATGTTAGATCAATCCTGGAATATGGGGGCGTCATCTGGGGTGGAGCTATAAAACGTCATCTGAAGAGACTAGATAGAGATCAGCATTTTTTTCATTTGGATTACACTCAAGTCTATACACCTCGATCTTCTCCATCACCGTTATACCATTATCTACTAAAGCTTTCCAAAGTGGCAGCCTGTCCCACAGGCCACTACAGTACATTTACTCTGCACATACAGTCCAACAGAAAAGACTCCGCTGCCCCGCTTGAAAATCTCCCACCGCACGTGCCCAAGCGGAGGACCGAGGCAGCAATTGAGCGTATCCTGCATGTGTCGATGTCTCCCGTCGACTGTGTAAACGAGCGTCGTTTCTCCGGGCAGTTGTAGGCTTTAAAGCGGCCGCTTTGGTAGCTGCACGGAGGCGCATGCCTTTAACCCATCGCCTGCTAGTTTTGAGTCCAGTGGCATTAGCCACGTGAAACATCATCCGTTGTAACATCATCTAAATGCTTTAGCATCTTTTTTTGTCGAGTGAAGTGCTTAGAACTGTTGCTAGATGTTTATAACGCGTTTTGAATGGGCCTTATATAATATTTCATCGTTCGGTAATCGTTACCGCTTTTGATGTATCAATTTGAAACTTTAGGATATTATTGGTTTGATACCTGACATGTATTACTGTAAACATTTATTTGGAGTCTGGCTTTAGGCCTATGACTTGAGCTGTAATTGGGTGCAATACCTGATGCTGATAAAATCAAATAAATGAAATAAAAATAAATAACCGTCGTATCCTCCCTTGCGTCAAAAAGTGCACTAGGCAAGCTCTACTAGCTGCACAAATCTCTGAAAAATCGCTAATACCCACAGACATACCTTGAGCACGTCCCTGAAGTAGGGACTGCAGGCTGAGAGCATCATCCTGTGCGCCCGCACTCTCTGTCCCTCACAGCAGAGCGTGATGTCCACCAGCTCGTCATTTTGACGCAGGTTGTCAAACAGACTGGTGACGTTGCCATGGAAACCATCCCACTTGAGGCAAAACTTCTGGTTGTCCATTGTCTGAAAAAAGTTTTTAAAAAAATGACATCATGAACAACAATCGATGAAAAAACGGCGGTAATATATTTTTCATCATATCCACATTCCAGGCAAGTACATGTAGACCATAAAACTCAAAAGTACCCATCCCACCATATGGATTCATATTATTTACGAGTGCACGCTCACAATACGGATAAACGACTATCATTCCGAAAAGTGATAAAAATTCGGTCTGGAGCACAATTTTATGTGATATGAGAGCAATATTTGTCCTGTGCAAGGTTGTATAATAATATTTGTCCTGGGGACTTGTATACCCAACACAATGTTTTCCCTTCATTAAATGATGTGTGTAGGTTGAGTAGCAGAAAAAAACCTGTAAAATGTAGAAAGGAACATTTCCAAAATGCCTACAGCACAAATACCTGTTCTTTTCTTCTCAACCTGAATTTCATATTTTCTAGAACATCAAATTGAGTATTTCCTAATCCCCATTGCCTTCTTGCTTGATGCACACCCGGCACTCAAAGCAAGTGAACATCCAGCATGACGGTGAATATGGTTTAAAGACAACATTTGATGTGATGTCCTACAACAATGGAAGTGGAGTCCAAAAGAAAACAACAGTTACACGTGCTGAAGCTCAATCTTCCAGCTTGCCCAAGAAAAGTTGACCCTGGCTTTGAGCATGTTGGCCACTCAGCTGGGGCTGTGAAGACCACCGTTTGTGTAAATGTGGCTAGGTGCTTCAAAAGGGCTTTTAATTTACTCTCAAGAGTGTCATTTTCTATTCTTCCACTCATTGACCACATCTTCCAATCTGAATTTTGCACTCAGCCCTCTGGCACAACACTAATACTGGGGCACTGCCCCACCTGTCCCCCCGAATCCACCTGTGCACCACACCCGATCTACAGAATGTGGTTGTTGTGGAAACGATTTGATGTGTTATGTTCGCGGGATGACTACGTCATTTTTCTTTCCCTTCTTTAACTCTGATCAAGTTGTTTTGGTATGTTGAAGCGTTTTGAAGCGTTCCCTTCACCCACGTATGTCTTACGATCAACAGCTGCCAACTTTCATCTGGTAGCCCGACCTGTCCCCGGGTCGAGGCACCCGCCATTGCGGTCAGTCGCCACCCAAACTGTGTTGCCGAACGTGCTCGCGTGGTTACAATACTACCGTTACTATTATCCGAGCGTTTAATTTCTGAGGTCGTGCAGAACGAGAGAGAGATTTTGGAGTACCGTAAATCGAATCAGCTTTCAATCTTTAGCATCATCTACCACCATCTCTTCAACTTCGAATTCAACACCATCACATAGTCCTCCGGGCCGGATCGCGCGCATGGGATCTTCGCTGCTGCTCGGTTTGTTCGTCTCGGCTGCGATCCTCACCGCCCACGGACCAGGTATGGAGCAGGAAGGTGATGAAAAGCTCACAGCCATGACAAGGGAAAGATCGGCTGTGAGGGGAAAATTAACGAAAAAGACTGCTGCTTTGAAAGAGTGTAGGATCAAGGACCTGAAGGATATAGATCAAGATGATCTCACCTTTAAGATTTTTTCTTTAGAAAAAGACTTCCAGCACGCCTCAAAACTGCAGAAAGAACTGGATTATTTGGGTAGGCCTGATGAAACTTCGCACGTCGATCGTGCTGAGGAGGAATTGTTCAAGGCTAAGAGAATTCTGACACGATTAGAAAACCTAAAACACAACCCGATTTCTGAGATCACCGATCTTCAGGTTTCGGATGTAAAGCTCCCTATGTTCGCTGGAGATGTGATGAGGTGGTCTGAATTTTGGGACCTTTTTCCGCCTCTGTTCACGGCAATTCTCGGTACGCGCCGGTGCACAAATTTGTCATTCTCAAGGGACAGCTCACCGGTGCCGCCCTGCAGTGTATTGGCGGCATACCTGTGACGGAAGCTTGCTATGCCACTGCCGTCGACGCACTGCGCACTCGGTATGACAAGCCGGAGGCCGTAAAGGAAACCATCATGACGCGGCTACTTAACTTTCCACCGTTACCGGAAGATGCTGATCTTGCCGCGATATGCTCGTTTGTAGACCACCTGAATACTCATGTGAGGTCTCTGTCTGCCGTGGGGATGTCCTCAGGTTCCTTCTCTGCGCTACTGCTGCCGGTGGCTAAGTCGAAGTTACCCAGCCACTGGCGCCTGGAGTGGGCGCGTCGCCGCTCACCAGAGGCTGGTCTTGACGAATTTTTGCAGTTCCTTCAGCACGAGATGGACGTTTGGGCGGAAGCTGATGGAGGAGCTTCGAATGGAGTCCCAGGGAGGAGTACTAAGGACAGGTTGGACCGTGCTCGGCCTTCAGCGGTAAGCGCTCTACCCGTCACTCAAACGTCGTCGGATTGGTTGTGTCTAGCATGTGGGATTAATAAGCACGGCTTGAACAAGTGTCAAAATTACCACCGCATGATCGTACCTGAGAGATGGGACATTGTTAAAAGGGCAGGACTGTGCTTCAAGTGTCTTGGACCTCACAGGATGAACTCGTGTCTCAGCACGGCGTGTCCCTTTTGTGGCGCTGACCACCACACATCGTTGCATGAATTTTCTCCCACCGTCACTACAGCGCGGGATTTGCCTCGTGTGGCTGCCGGCCTTGGTGATCCAAGGCAGGTCAGATTTCCTTCCACAGCTCTCACTCCTCCTGGCCGAGGACGCGTAGGATCGGCGGCCGTCCCGGCACAGCCCGCTTACAACGGCGGCGGGATGCGTGCACCAGCTCAGAAACCTGGGGTTATATCATCCTCCGCCAGATGGCAGACCTGCGCCACGGCCGTGCCGGTTGCGGCTGGGGAAACTGCCGACCCTGCCGCTGGATGGCAGCACCGATCTGAAGAGGTATGGAACAGTGATAGCGGTTTACCACGGGAACATGAGGCCACTGCTGACTCGTCAGAGGTATTTCCTACCCGCAGCTGCAACAACATCCAGTCCGAAAACACTTGTTTCAGCCAAACGGCCTTGGTGGAGGCTGTCGGTCCCCTTGGTGTCCGGCAGGTCCGTGTGCTGATCGATGGAGGCTCGAATACGTCCTTCATTAGGACTTCAGTTGCAGAGGAATTAGGACTGCAACACCTCAAGCAAGGCACCTTTGCATGTATAGGTTTTCAGGAGAAAATGGAGGAGGCCCGTGTATATGATTTAGTTGGCATCACCCTAAAAAACCGCCATACTGGGCAGGGAACGGAGCTTGAACTGTGGAAAAGCGACCGCCTGTGTGTGCCACTCAGTAACAGAAAAATTCCTGATAACATTCGGCTTCCAGCAGATTTACAGTTGGCTGACGATTTCGGGGATGGCCCCATCGATGTTTTGATTGGCTGTGACCAACTGTATAGCGTTGTGCTATGGAAACAAGAGTTGGTATCACCGAGACTTCGGCTTATCGAGACTGTATTCGGATATGTCCTGCACGGTCAGGCACCCGGTCAGCAGCACACAACTGACCGACACGTATACCGCTGCAGACAGGTGCAGGACATGTGGGACTTGGAGACCGTCGGCGTGACAGCAGCGGAGACTGCGCCGACGACAGTCCGAAGCCTACCTGGAAAGACGGAGAAAATAGGTACGAAATGGGACTGCTTTGGAAGTCGGGCTGCCGACCCGTGTGTAACCTTCTGTCGACAGCGTCCCGAACCCATCGCATGGCAGCAAAGCTCACCGAGGAACAGAAAGGAGAGTACGACAGCCACCTACAGGGACTGTTAGAGAACTCCGTCATTGAGTACTCACCAGACGCTGAGACACCTGATGCTTCAGCATTCTACCTGCCACACCGAGGAATCAGCCGCAACCATAAGCTAAGGTTGGTTTTTGATGGATCTGCTCCTGATGGGGGAGGAAACAGTCTTAACTCGCACCTAGAAGCAGGAGAGAATCTTCTCCAGACGCTACCCGCGGTAGTTTTGAATTTTCGACTGAATGGGATAGGGTGTCAAACTGATATCAAGGCAGCATTCCACCAAGTAATGGTAAAAAGGAGGACCGCCCCTACCTTCAGTTTGTATGGAAAGGGGTTAGACTACGCTTCGCTAGAGTGCCGTTTGGAATCAAATGTGCTCCCCATATGCTGCTAGCTACGATCTCCACGCATC
Organism: Lepas anatifera; assembly: GCA_034440635.1. Classification (NCBI taxonomy): domain Eukaryota; kingdom Metazoa; phylum Arthropoda; class Thecostraca; family Lepadidae; genus Lepas; species Lepas anatifera. Next base: position 816,198 of record JAOTON010001031.1, on the reverse strand, counting down.
TCGATAAATTCGAGGACACTGACTCTAGCCTGTGTCAGAAGATCCATTCTGGCTTATGCATGGATGACGTCTGTATGAGTTTCAGGACCAGGGAGGAGGCCAGTATAGCACTGTGTCGCCTGAAAGATATGTTTGGTAAGGCAAACATGGAAATACACAAGACCCGTATGACTGGTGATTCAGGGTCAGACGCCACAGTGCTGGGTCTGGGATGGAATCCACAAACGGATGAATTGTCAATCATGATTCCTGAGCTCAGGTGTCCTTCTACTAAAGGTCAGCTAATCTCTGTGATCGCCAAGGCTTTTGACCCTCTTGGCCTGCTCCAGCCATGGCTTATCAGAGGAAAGCTGATATTTCAGCGGACCTGGCTGCATACTCCTGCCATCTCGTGGGAGGAGCCGTTACCTGACTCAGTGCTGACAGAAATCACAGGCTGGTGCGGGGGCGTAGCTCCGCAGAAGGTGGGTTTTCCCCGTTGTATGCTCAAACAGCCTTACTCATCCACCGATGTCACTTTTCACGTGTTCTGTGATGCCTCCAAGGTGGCCTACTGCGCAGCCGTGTATGCTGTACAAGACGGGGAAAGTCATCTAGTGATAGCTCGGAGCAGACTGGCTCCCGTGTCCTCACCGCTAACCGTTCCCAGATTGGAGCTGATGGCGGCCCTGATCGGCACTCGCCTGATGAAATTCGTCAGCGAGTCACTGAACCTGCCTTCACCTGAAGTGACCTACTGGACCGACTCAATGGATGTGTTGTTTTGGATCTGCAGTGGAAAACCACGTAAAGTGTTTGTAGAAAATCGAGTGGCCTCTATTCTGCAGATTTCGCAGCCTAGCCAGTGGCGTCACGTCCCTGGAGCGGAGAACCCAGCCGACATAGGAACCAGAGGCGTGTCCCTGGACGAACTGAAGACATGTGAGAAGTGGTGGCGGGGCCCAAACTTCATCTGCAGGTATGCTGATATGTCTGATGGTCCTGTTGTCGTTGAACCCAGTTTAGCCGCACAGAAGGAGCTGAAATTACCGTTTGTTGGAGAACCAACTGTGTCTACCAGCATGCTCGCCTCGACTCGACCAATTCGGCGCTCAACTGAGAGTCTGTTTGATATAACGCAGTGTTCTAAGCTGAAACAGGCTGTAAACCGGACCTCATGGGTATACCGTTTCATTGAAAACGCCCGACTGCCAACTTCTGTGCGCCAAACTGGTCCACTGACGGCAGAAGAGAAGAACACAGCTTTGCGATTCCTAATCCGAAATGCCCAGGAGCAGGTCTTTGCCTCGGAGATCGCGGCTCTTCGACGACGGGATCAGCTACCAGCAGATTCCAAACTGACCAAACTCCACCCACAGCTGTCTGACGACGGTGTGCTTGTATCGACACCTCGCACTGGAGAGGCCGCGTTACCGATTCTACCGGAGTTTTCCCATGTGACTTCACTGATCGTTGATAATGCCCACCAACAGTGTTTTCATCAGTCGACTAGAGTTACCCTAGCATTGCTGTCGGCTGATTACCTGATTCGGAGACGAACAGTTCATCGCATTGTGACCACTTGTTTCCGTTGCCGGCGATACAGGGGGCTGCCTTACAGGTCATCGGAGGGATCGCTGCCACAGTTCAGATCTCAGCATAGCCGACCCTACGAGAGCATTGGCTGTGATTTTTTCGGGCCGATGTACACTGGCACTACAAAGGTGTGGGTTTTACTAATCACATGCGCCACCACCCGTTGTGTACATCTAGAACTGATAAGAGCACAAAATACCAGTGAAGTTGAGCTGGCGCTTCGCCGATTTTTCTCCATCAGAGGATTACCTTCTCTCATTGTTAGTGACAATGCTAAGACATTCCATGCACTTCGTCCGCATATACCGAAAGCTGTAACCTGGAGATATATTCCCGAAGCAGCGCCCTGGTGGGGTGGCTTTTGGGAGCGCCTGGTGGGAGTGACGAAAAAGGCATTGCGAATTACACTTCATCAGTGTCATCTTACATTTGAAGAACTGTCTGTCGCATTGTATGAGCTCGCCTTCTACCTGAACCTGCGCCCACTGACAACAGGAGACGGAGAAAACCTGCTGACGCCAGCTCATTTTCTATTCGGTGTTTCGTCTCTGGCTGGTGTTCTATCTCCGACAGTGAGTCGTCCGGTCGAGGTGGACCGGGCCTGGCGCCACCGTTCCCGTGTCGTTAGCCAGCTGACCCGCCGCTGGACTCGGGAATACCTGCAGAGTCTGCGCGCCTGGAACGTCTCTCCAAGAGGGCGCCCTGTTCGAGTCCCAAGAGCCGGCGAAATAGTCCTGCTTCACGGAGGAGGACCCCGTGCTCGCTGGCCACTAGCCAGGGTAGTCCGGCTGCTTCCTGGGCCGGACGGCTGCGCTCGCGCAGCTGAAATTCGTGTCGGCGGCATCACAACTCGCCGTCCTATTAACAAGCTGTACAGACTTGAAGCAGAAAGTGATACGTGCTAAAGTAATGACTGAAGCGCAAAGTGTTTAGTAAACTGGACAGTTTTGTTGACTGTGGATGATATCTGATCTGTCCGCATTTAGTTAGGTATGTATGATTTCGAAATTTTCATTAAATTTCGAGGAGGAGTATGTTGTGGAAACGATTTGATGTGTTATGTTCGCGGGATGACTACGTCATTTTTCTTTCCCTTCTTTAACTCTGATCAAGTTGTTTTGGTATGTTGAAGCGTTTTGAAGCGTTCCCTTCACCCACGTATGTCTTACGATCAACAGCTGCCAACTTTCATCTGGTAGCCCGACCTGTCCCCGGGTCGAGGCACCCGCCATTGCGGTCAGTCGCCACCCAAACTGTGTTGCCGAACGTGCTCGCGTGGTTACAATACTACCGTTACTATTATCCGAGCGTTTAATTTCTGAGGTCGTGCAGAACGAGAGAGAGATTTTGGAGTACCGTAAATCGAATCAGCCTTCAATCTTTAGCATCATCTACCACCATCTCTTCACCTTCGAGTTCAACACCATCACAGTGGTAGGGTTCAACACGTCTTGTTTGGGGCAGCCCAGGGGTAGATCTCCCATTTTGGGTCAATTCTTCCATCTTTGCAACTGGCAAGGACATTTTAGACAAAGACAGTTAGGGCGGCACTGACTCACCACAGCAGGCATGGAGGAACCAATAAGATTAGAAAACAGGCGAAATTGTTACCTATTAAGTGAAAAACTGCTGCCACTGTGCAAAGACAGGTCTATGTCTGCAACCAAATTTCTGCCACAACTGGGGCATGATTTGAGCTGCCTAAGCACCTAGTTGAGTTGCCCCGTGCCAGCCACATTTTGAAGATTTCAACTGCACAACTGCTGCATCACTGGATACAAACCTATCAATGAATCTGTGCGAGAAAATTGTGGAGTTCCCAAAAACAGTGATGTTTCCAATAATGGAAACAATGACCCATAATTGGAAACACCCCTTCCAAAGGACCATTTTTAAGAAAGCCCCCAGGCTACCAAAAATAGCACTGGGAGCTTCTGCCAGGCCAATTCACACTGAACTTAACATTTTGGGGACATTCTACTTTCATAAGTTTTGAAGTGCTGCGGCGAGGAGCATGATGATGAGTTGTTAAGATGTTCCCTGGCCTCTCCCCTCGAATCCGGAAATGTAAAAAACACTGAAGATTATATATTCGGGCACAGCCCTTCATCAGAATCGTGGAGTAAACATCAATAATTCTCAGTCCTAGTATAGCCAGACCTTCGAGGTCTGGCTATACTAGGACTGAGAATTATTGATATTTACTCCACGATTCTGATGAAGGGCTGTGCCCGAATATATAATCTTCAGTGTTTTTTACATTTCCGGATTCGAGGGGAGAGGCCAGGGAACATCTTAACAACACATTCTACTTTCAGGAAAGATATCCAGAGTTATTGTTAAAAGTTTACAATTTTCTTCCATAAGAATGAGATTACAGAAGAGATTGCATTGAAATCATATTTGATCAATTGCATTAGATTCGTTGATAGTCTTCAACAACGCAATGCAAACTACTAGTAGGGAATAAAATTCACCACAAAATTCCTTAAAACTTTCATTCACAAAACCAGTGCTGCCAATCATGTGGCCCCTGGGGGCTAGTGGGTAAGAAAACTAGTTGCTTCTGTGGATTTTTGTCTGAGATAGTGTTGAAAAGTAGAATTAAGCACTTTGTACAATCGTTTACACTGCCAGGCAACAAATGATGCTCAATTATTACACTGTTCTACCCTCAAGCAGGGCAATTTCTTCAAGCAAAATTAACAAGAACAGTGCGCCCCTTCCTCCACTGCATCGCACAATGTCCCAAATCCCAGTATGCTGTGTGGAGAACAACACCCACACAAGCTGAATCTTCCACTCACTGCCAATGTTCTAACTAAATTTCCTCACTGCTCAAGTGGAGCTATTTTAGCACAGCTAAATGATGGCGGCAAAAAGGAATTCATCAAAATATGGCAATATGGAAATTTTGACAAAAATGTATCTCAAAACTTTAAATAAGGACTTCATAAATCAACCGACTCTCACAATATTGTAGCTATTGTATTTAATGCTTGCTGATAAGATTTTCAAGTAGAAATTTTTAATAAACCTGGGCCCCGTTTCATAAAAGGTGTAGAAATGCGGCGTGTTTTACACCACATTCACCTGCAAAGTTACGCCGTACTCAGAATCACGTTTCACAAAGAGCGATGACATTCACGCGAAAGCGGCGTAGATATCAAATGCAGCGTGAATTACGCCCAATTCCAGAATGGAATTACCCCTTTCAAATATGGCATATAACTGCTTTATTAACATTCAAAAGGGCATATTTATTTTTTAATAAATTATTTGAATGAAAATTATTGTGCTTATTTGCCCTCATTCGATTTTTAAGTTTCTAGTGCACTTTAACAAATACTGCAGAGGAAGATGCACTAAAATAAAAATACGACGTATTTGCTTTTGGCCGTATCCCATTGTTTTAGGTAGTTACTGTCACGAAAAGGTTATTGTATTGTTGTGCGAGTGCAGTTCAGTGGAATTTGAGGTGAACCGTGTTTACTAATCATGAGTGAACTGTGAAAGGTCTGTGCACCTTATAATTTCGTGAAACTGGCAAAGGAATAGTGAGTAAACATCTTTGAAGAATAGCTAGATCAAGATGCTGGTACTTAGGTACCTAGGTATATCATCATTTTCGCCAGAGGCCTCAGTAGAGATACTTGGATTTTGTTGGTGACAGATACCTTAAATTAAATTTTTACCCTCCGTAGACTCCATATAACACCGTCAATGTCAGCCTATCTAGGGTTCTGTCCTCACTAGACTATAAAATAACAGTAACGGCAGAAAGTCTAAAGTAAAAATCAATGTCAGCTTTCCTGCGTATTTGCATCAATAGCTATCATCATTTTTGGCATATCAAATGGCCATAGAACTCTACATATCAGCTCAATTTGGCATGTGCAACTTGCACTTCATACCTGTGCAAGGAAGAACTTGCAAACCTTTTTATTTGAGTTTATTTCACATTCATGACTCCTTTTGTCCTTCACTACACTACCTAATTTGGCCTCAGATTCAGAATTTCATTATAAATTATATATTTTTCATGTTTTGCTTCATTATCTGATAAATGTTACGCTGCTATATCTTGCATAGCTATTCAGGAGTGTTTTACATATTCAACGTACATGTTGTCTGCTATATAAAACAATATTGGCAATATTCTACGCTGAATTCCAGTACAGCGTAGTTTAGAGCAGCGTAACTTTGCAAGTAGTTGTATTTTACGCTGCATTTTTATGAAACAAGATTGTGGTGTAATATTCACTTTCTACGTTGCATTATACTACTTCTACGCTATAAGCATAAGTTACGCCTTTTATGAAATGGGGCCCCGCTTCAATTAACAAAGAAAGGTGCAACAATAAGAAGCTGACCATTTTTGAAGCAGATACTGTTTTCAATTCAGTGGAGCCCTATAAAGAAAACAGCAATGTCATAGCGGACCCCGTTCAAGTTGTTTGGCAGCATTACGTCATCAGGGCTGGAAGAGCATAACGGTTACTATGCAGTGCAATGGAGAAATTACACCTTTTCAAACCTCCGAAAAACCTTTTTCAGAAATGGAACAGCTAAATTTATATGCTTGATTAGAAAGCTGAAATATTTCTATTTTGAAACCATCGTGCGTTTTGCAGAAACTCCAGCATAAAATATTATTTTTACCAATTTTCTAGAACGTGTCATGATAATAGCAGCTCCAGCACCAGCAGCCGTTTGCAGTCAGACTTGAACAGCTGACGTTGCCATGGCAACTCCCAAAAACAACAACAAACATCGGCCTTAGTCGTTTGTTCTGACGGCCGAATGTCGACGTATTTCTCTTGGCTGTTAAGAGAAGCGGACGAATTTTAACGCGTGTGCGGGTTTTGTTTTGACGTTTTTGTTATTGTACTTGTATTAATCCATGCCAACGTGCATGGTTAAACATTTCAGTGAGTTTTGTAGCATCAAGCTTCGGGTCGCGCACTGGTGCGGCTTTATCCTACGAGTACTCGACGCTTCTTGTGCATTTTTTTAGAAAGTGGTAAGATTTTCAGCGTGTGGGTGCTGATAATGTGAATTTACGTGATAGAAGGTAGCTAAAATTGTGATTGAGAAGGTAATAATGGCTTGTATTTGTGTTTCATTGCTAATTTATCTCTTTTGGTACGTTCGTCGAAATCGCTGTTCATGGCTGCATAAATGCATCTAGGCTTGAATTGTTCATGTAAATGCATGCACTTGCAAAAATTGTTTGAAAGCTTTGGATTCTTTTCAAAAGATGAACGTAAAATACGCCGCTTGCCGTTATGATCAAGGATGATAGTTAATGCGCGCAGGAGGTGCACTTAAATTTGTACTAGATTGCTGCCAAATTACGGCCGAACTTGGTATGTTCCAGCTGATACTCCCAGAATTTGGTAGATTATTCTAGAATTCAGTATGAAAGTTCCGTGACATCATCAGGGGAGGACTAGATTTAGTAGGAAACTTGGCTGTAAACTGCTACCATAATTTCCATTCTCAAAAATGTTTCCTCCTTTAGAATGGACATTTCCAACTTGAAGTGAGTCCTTTATTGTTCCCATTAATGGAAACACAGCTATTATTGAGAACAAACACAGTGGGCAGACTACCTTGGCCGACTAGACCGCCTACCAGTCTTATAAAAGAAAGGCAAGCTGCCTGGCAGAAATATAAATCTATCCGTAATGAGCTAGGCAGGCAGTCCTCTGCTGCTTCTTCTGCCCTTAGTTCATTTACTACAGTGAATAGGAGATACTGCTCTTTTGCTGTAAATTCCCAGGCAGAGTATGAAACTAGATTAATTGAAAGATAAAAAAAATCCTAAGCTCTTGCACTCATACATTCGAAACAAAAAGGTGGGCTGCCCTTGTGTTGGCCCTCTCAAGTTAGGATTAGGGACCCTCTCTGATGACCCTGTTATCATGAGTGAATGTTTTGCATCGTCGTTTTAATCAGTATACAAAAAAAATCGCCTAATGACCCAGCACCTTTCCAGAACTATGAAGGGGTTTGCAACACTTTACCTTTCTCAGAGGCAGATATACTCGAGCTTTTGCAGAATCTTGATGGCAACTCTGCAATGGGCCCTGATGATCTTCATCCCTTGCTGCTCAAGAAATGTGCAGCTGAGCTTGCACACCCACTCTACCTCAGTTGTAGGCAATCCATAGAAGAGGGGCGATTGCCCAGTGCATGGAAGACCTCACTAGTAATCCCTATATTTAAGAAAGGCCACCGCTATGATCCGCTGAACTATAGACCCATAAGCCTAACATCAGTGTGCTGCAAAATCATGGAAAAAGTTGTGTGCAAATGCTTAGAATCATGCCTGGACGAAAATTCCCTTCTTACCGAGAACCAGTTTGGATTTAGGGCCGGACGATCCACGATGGACCAGCTGCTACTTGTGTATAACGAAGTTTCTGAATGCATGGATGAGGGGGTGTCGCAGATGTAATACTTTTTGATTTTAGTAAAGCTTTCGATGTAGTTTTGCATAATATTCTTCTTGAAAAATTGCGTTGTCTGGGAATCGAAGGGCAATTACCTCACTGGATCTCATCTTTTCTTTGTAATAGGCTGATGAAAGTCAGTGTGTCAGGTACCACAAGCCCTGCAAGGGAGGTCCTGAGTGGAGTCCCACAGGGCTCGGTGCTAGGCCCCTTGCTCTTCTTATATATATATATATATATATATATATATATATATATATATATATATATATATATATATATATATATATATATATATATATATATATATATATATATCAATAGTATTGGGCACAGATTAATTTCATCCTACAAGATCTTCGCTGACTTGAAAATGTATGGTTGTGAGAAATACCATTCCAACGAACAGCAGCCTCCTTCAATACCCAACCTGCAAGGTGATATTGATGAGCAAGCCCTGGGGTCTTTGTATGAACAGGAAAAAGTGTGCTGTGCTTCGTTTCTCTTGTCTGTCAAGACATAGGACCCCCGCCAGGTATCACTTGAATGGGAACCCCATCCCATGTGTGAACTCTCATTCGGATCTGGGCGTGCTCATTGAAACAGAGCTCAAATTCCACGCTCACATATGTGCAGTGGCCGGCAAAGCAGGGGCCCTGGCGCAGAGTTTCCTGAAATTGACTGTCTGACGTTCGCCTGAGTTCATGCTTTTCCTCCTTACCACACATATCAGGCCAATCATTCAGTACTGCTCATGTCTATGGAACACAGGTTACCGCGATGACATTCACCTTCTAAAGAATGTCCAGAGCAGGTGGACCAAACATGTTGATGGTCTTGAAAGTATCACCTACGAAAATCGTCTCCAGGCACTGAAACTATACTCTATCCATGGCCGGTTGCTGAGAGCTGATCTCATCCACTGCTGGAAACTATTTCATGGAAAATCCTGCTTAGATCCTGAGTCTCTTTAGAATTAGTCAACAAAACCGCACCAGAGGCCACCAATACAAAATACTCATACAGACTGTCAATACCAAAATCAGGAAATGGGTATTATGGTAGTAGGCAGATCACATCTCGCGGTTCAAAGGATCACATCAGAAGGTCCACTGATTAAAGGGTCTAATGTCCATAGGCTCCACCCTTTGAAAGTTAGACCTTTTGAAAAAAGAAGTCAAAGGTTCAAAAGGTCCAAAAAGGCGTGCTCAGATGCATGAGAGTGGGGTGCATGATGCCACAGAGGCGTGCTAAGACACATGATAAAAGGAGGATATGAGGGTTAGGTTAGGTTAGGTTAGGTTAGGTTAGGTTAGGTTAGGTTAGGTTAGGTTGGTTAGGCTAGGTTAGGTTAGGCTAGGTTAGGTTAGGTTAGGTTAGGTTAGGTTAGGTGGGGTGGGGGGTGAGGTGAGGTGAGGTGAGGTGAGGTCAGTTTTGTATGCCCTTGGTCCCTATTTCCTAATCTGGGGATATCACCCCTCTTTTCAGATTCTGAGTGCACCTCTGGTCTGCGTACCACTTTGGGAAATGTTTTAAAAATATCCCCACATTCTGCAAGAAAATCCCTAGAGGTGAAAAAGACAGAAGGGGGAGGGTTTGAGTAGTTTTAAGTGGTACCCAGACCAGAGGCACAATAAGATTCTGGAAAGAGGGGTGATATCCCCAGACTAGGAATTAGGGACCAAGGGCATACACAACTGACCTGACCTAACCAAACCAAACCAAACCAAACAACCAAACCTAACCTTACCTAACCTACTAACCTAACCTACTAACCTAACCTAAGCTAACCTAAGCTAACCTAAGCTAACCTAAGCTAAGCTAAGCTAAGCTTGCTAAGCTAAGCTAAGCTAAGCTAAGCTAAGCTAACCTAACCTAACCTAACCTAACCTAACCTAACCTAACCTAACCTAACCTAACCTAACCTAACCTAACCTAACCTAACCTAACCTAACCTAACCTAACCTAACCTAACCTAACCTAACCTAACCTAACCTAACCTAACCTAACCTAACCTAACCTAACCTAACCTAACCTAACCTAACCTAACCTTACCTAACCCTCATTGTCTCCTATTATCATGTGTCTTAGCACACCTCTACAGCATCATGCACTCCACTCTCATGCATCTGAGCACGCCTCTTTGGACCTTTTGATCATTGGAATTCTTATTCAAAAGGTCTAACTTTCAAAGGGTGGAGCCTATGAACATTAGACCCTTTGATCAGTGGACGTTCTGATGTGATCCATTGAACCGTGAGATGTGATCTGCCTACTACCATAATACCCAGGAAATGTTTCTTTACAGTCAGATCTGTGTCGGTTTGGAACCCTTTGCCCCACGATGCTGTGTGTGCCCCTGACCTGGTCAGATTCAAGGGTTTACTAGAAAAACATTATGGCTAAACTGTATGCATATGTGTAATTAGTTCTTGGACATTCTGGTGGACTGTATGATGTACTCGCTATATTAAGCCTGTATCTTCTGAACAAAGTATGCTGGAAGACGCACAATACCAGTTAGGTACTGATTGTACTGTTTGTAGAATATGCTGATAGGGACTGGCGAGTCTTTTCATTAAAAGGTTCCCTCCATCCTTTCATGGCCCATTTTCTGTCCAGATGGTCGCTGATGCAGAAGGGAACCAACCAGGTAAGCAACCAGGTAAACTCTACACCAGTTTCCCTATTGGAATGAATTGTGCATCTCTAACAGATCTACAATAAGAAAATTGTAGAAGAAAACCAAAACACTATTGTTTTCATAGATGCATGTGCTAATCGACATGTACAGATTCAAAACTATATAAAAAGATCCAGTCATGGAGTTTCATCACCTATTCCACAAAAGGGATATACACAAAGAGGGCTATCTCCAGGAATGGATTAAGTGAAAACACCGCCAGGCATCAATGAAACTGAAATCAATGAAATTGTTTACCAATGCTAGCCTGGAATGGACAGGGGTTATACTGCACGCAGGAAGAGAGGGGATGGTGTCAAATGTATGCTGCTTCGATGCCAGGAGTGCGGTTTCAATTCCAGTCAGGATAGGTATTAGGGAAAAAGGAGATTACCTATTATTGTTTAACGATAGGCATCAACCTGGTCCTGCTTTCGACAATTATGGCGCAACATCCAAGCACGTGCCTTTTCCCTGAACATGTTCACAATTACTTTAAACCTCCACACAGAACATACAAAACAAACATATACATTCTGAGAATCAATCAAGTTTTGTTACTTACGTGATGCAACAATCAAATGTAGAAACTCCCCCAACTCCCACGACCACCGGCGACTACGTACGGTTTGCTTTCAAGGTGGGCACGCCGTTTGAACCAAAGCTGGTTAGACTTGGCTGTTTGCATAGTGCTTTCAGATTTTCCGCTATGTGATTGGTTGAAGAAAGAAGTGACAGCACGGTTTGCAAATCCAAACCCGAAAATTATCCGCTTAGTAGCGGTTCTACCTGATAACACACATCTCTTTTCCAGCCGTTGATGACGCGTGTGACATCATGGGCGGTTTCAGGACTTGATAGTGGTGGTGGTGGTGTAAGAGGTCAAACAAAGCATCAAAACTGCGTTTCTGTCTGCATCAAAAGATGCAAACAGAAACGCAGATTGTGTCCATCCTCAGGGGCGGACGCTGGCCAGAGTTTTTTTGGGGGGATGGCAAACTCATGTGCGCCTTTCCTCCTGGGGGAGGGGGACGTGCGATTTGGGTGCTCGACAGACCTAGTATAAGCTATACATTTTTTTTATTTCCTGGCCTTGGAGGCAAAAGATAGTTTGGCCCCCTTCTACCGCTTTCGGGGGAGGGCTATGGTTAGAATACCCCCCCCCCATAGGCGGATCCAGGGGGGCAAGGGGGGCACGTGCCCCCCGATCGACCCTCGGCGCCCCCTGAAATGTCGCTTCCCACCCCCCCCAGGATGCGAAAGTCGGCGCCCACCGATAGGATTTGGCGCCCACCTGATAGCTTTTTCCGGTCATAAGTGGCGCCCCCTGGTCCGGATGGCGCCCCCCGGGAAGGTGCCCCCCCCATCGGCAATCCTGGATCCGCCTATGCCCCCCCTCCTACGTCTGCCAATGTCCATCCTGCGTGTTGTGTTGTAAAATAAACGTGAATGGCTTCAAGCAGGGCCATAGGTGGATCCAGGTTTGCCGATCGGGGAGGGGCACCTTTCCGTGGGCGTCATCCGGACCTGGGGGCACCACTTTTGACCGGCAAAACCTATCAGGTGGGCGCAAAATCTTATTAGTGGGCGCCGCCGATATTCGCATCCTGGGGGAGGAGTGTGAAGCGACATTTCAGGGGCGCGCCATCTCGAACTTTCAGGGGGGCGCCGTGACCATTTCAGGGGACGCCGAGGGTGGATGGGGGTACGTGCTCCCTTTAGCCCCCTGGATCCGCCTATGAGCAGGACATACGTAATATCTTCCCATAATGGCTGCCGCTATATTTGAATAGAATCTTAAAACCTTTATCACCTCATCACCCCTTATTTTCCCCTGTCACTCCTCCCCTACATCCGCCTCTGCCTCCCCTCCGCCATGGCCGCAGAGCGACATCTGGTCGCTGGGGCGATGATTAGAGAGCTGAGGGGAGTGGAGGGCCGGGGCAGGTGGTGAAAGGGTGAATAGGGCCATCCTACCCTCGGGAACCCTCGCCTGCCGAGGGCGAGGTAAATATGGTAGGCAAACTTCGAGCGGCATTGATCAGGCTCGCAGGGTCGCAGATGTCAATTTTTCGAGCAGGTGCTGATAATTCAATTTTCTCGCCAGCAATAGCGTAGGCAAGGCGGATCCAGGATTGCCGATGATCATATTCCCAGGGGGCGCCATCCAGATCCGGGGCCGGCGCCATCCGGACCAGGGGCGCGCCACTTTTGATCGGAAAAACCTATCAGGTGGGTACAAAACCCTATCGATGGGCGCCGATTTTCACATCCGGGGGTGGGAAACGACATTTCAGGGTTGCTGACCTTTCAGGGGGGGCGCCGTGATCATTTCAGGGGGAGCCGAGAGTCGATCGGAGGGGGCACGTGCCCCCTTTGCCCCCTAGATCCGCCTATGTAAGTAGGTATACCGAAAGCTGTCAGGGGCGGACGCAGACCCGAACTTTGGGGGGCAAACCCAGATTAGCCTCTCCTCTGCGGGGAGGGGTTTTAACGGTGATTTCATAGCTCGACAGGCCTAGTATAAACTTACTATCTCAGTACATCATCGCTCCCCGGGGAAGGGGATGGGGTATAGGGAAGTATTGGTTTGATTGCCTCATCGAGCTAGGGTAAACGGAACAATTACTAAGATGTTCCCTGGCCTCTCCCCTCGAATCCGGAAATGCAAAAACACTGAAGATTATATATTCGGGCACAGCCCTTCATCAGAATCGTGGAGTAAATATCAATAATTCTCAGTCCAAGTATAGCCAGACCTCGAATCTCAGTCCAAGTATAGCCAGACAATTCGAGGTCTGGCTATACTTGGACTGAGAATTATTGATATTTACTCCACGATTCTGATGAAGGGCTGTGCCTGAATATATAATCTTCAGTGTTTTTTGCATTTCCGGATTCGAGGGGAGAGGCCAGGGAACATCTTAGTAACTCATCATCATGCTCCTCGCCGCAGCACTTCAAAACTTATAAACGGAACAATTATTCAATTTTTTTGTCTATTAGATTCCATCCAAATGTCAGCACACAACACACAAACCAGCACATAGGCAGGAAACCAAGACACTCGGTATGCAATAGGTTGAAGTGACCCGAGTCCGATCACTAACGGCTGACAGATCGAAAAAGGTAACTCAATGTTAAGGTCAAGGTAAAAAATCAGCGCAAAAGGTCCTTAAGGTCAAACCTCACCTTCCGCCCAACAGTTGCTGTAGTGCTAGTTATAGTGTTCACTACATTGCATTATTGCACTATCATAGTGTGGCGCCATGGGCCAATGAACTTGAATGATGCTCGCCTCAAAATGTCAGCAAACGATTTCTTGGAGCTTCCCTACACGAATCTGGTCTAGGGGCGATCGACATCGTAGGTTAATGGTTAATACACGGGAGACTTAACACATCACCGACCGGTGATGGCTTGAGATGGCCAGATTCATGCATAGGGAAACGAACATCTGGAATATTGTCTTTAGAATATGTGCAAGAATGTCAAGAATATCGGGAGAGGGAGAGTGGTAATGTTCAGTTTAAAGTGACCTCGTTCCATTCAACACCTAATGATTAATGGTTAAGAACCTTAAATATTGAAGGCATTGCTTCTTGGCCCTGTTCCTACGCCTATGGTCATCAGTGACGGCGCAACGTCCTAATTTAACCCATTAACTCCCGCACCTACTTCCAGCTTTCAAATTGGCGAAACAAATGTTTTCCTATGCTTAGAATATGCCCAATAAGATGTTCCGAAAGTTTTAAATCGATACCACTTTTAGATTCTGAGATATGACACTGGACAAAAATGACCCGCTGGGCGTTTGGGACATCGGCTGGCACTGCGCGGCCGGCTCCCGGGCGGCGCTGTCACCACACTCAGCGGCCCAATGCGCATCGCTTTTACTGCAGTTCTGTGAAGTGTTTTTATTTCCTCTTGTATATTGGCCATAGTAAAATGTTTAGACAGTTCTATGCTCTTAAGGTTTAATTAAAGACAACACTAACAGCATATTTGCAAATAGTATACAAACGTGGTTAACCTAGACTGATGATTTTCGGGGGATAGACTAAAATTGTGAACATCATAGTATTTTAAGAATATTTGTGAATATCAAAGGTTTTGGGAAACAGTTTCTTTTGTCTCTACCCCCTTCCTTCTCCGCCTCCCAGACTTTGTGACTGATGCTCACTGAGCTTTCAACGAGAAATCGTAATATTCAGCATACAGATGAAAAGTTTTGATAACTCAATCCGTTAGCTCCCTCACGCGGTGCACATTAGCTTGATTAATCTCCACATCTCCAAACGGGTCCATTTCCATCTTTCCAACTTTTCTTTGGAACAAGTAGCGCGCTTCATAGTTGCATAAATGTGAACCTCCGCATTTCTAGGCACGCCACTGGTCATTGTAACGCTGGTCAGCTCATCATCTTTCTCATCCTCATGACTAATATATTTTGTGATGGTATGATTATGATATGCACCTGATCCGCTCCGCTATCTTGCGCACCTAAAACAACTTATTTTGCTTCTTTTCCTGCAAAACATTTGATCTGTGGCATTGCTAACAATAATGCTTTCGATATTTTTATGTCTCCATGCCTGGAGATTTCTTCTCGATCCGGGAGGGGTTCTGGATGGTTTAACGCTGGCACTGCAGTCCAAGCCCTAGACAAAGTCTGTGGGAGACAAAAAATACAGGCAGGTCTTGAACCCTCCTCCTACCCCCGGGATGTTCACTCATGGTAGTTTCACTTGACTAGAACCAAGAAAAAATAGTGCTAGTTTCGTTTTAGACAGAAGTTCCAGAACTTCCCAAGCTTTCACCCATTTTATATTGCTCCAGACGTTTGACACTGTACTATCTCGTCAAAACAAACCAGCGTGGCGGCCGCGATAATTTCCAACTCATTTTGTCATCTGGTGATTGGCTTCCAATCAGTAGTGGAAACAAGGGGGCTAGGAAGGCTCAAGCCCCCCCTACCGAAATGTCAGTGTGCCTATAATACCTAAATGCATTACTGAGGGCTGTTCCGAGGCCATGGCAGGGGAGGCTTGAGACCCCTAACCCCCCCCACCACCCAATGAAGTCCTCAATCCGCTACTGTTCCCTATCCTGTCTATCCACTACACACAATCCATCAAGGGGAAAAGACAAGGCTCTGCTAGCTTTTAGTCAGTGCTAAAATTTCGATAAGTTTTTAAAACTCCTGAAAATTGTATTTAATAACGCCTTTACAAAATACTGGAACCATCTTGCATGTTTCCGTTAAAATTATGTGATAATCATTCCCAAAATAAGACAGACCCCGAAAACGGTAGGAAGCATTTCATGAACTTCAAAGTCTCCAAACGTATCGACATTGCACTAAAAACCTTCAGATTTGATGAAAAATATATAAACTGGCAACCCTGCATTCGCAGGACCCACAATGCCTCCCTTCCCTCTAGGTAACATTGTGCACCTAAGGCACCAGACGGGAGGACAGGACACATCCTTTTCCTCATTTTCAGCGGCCCGCGGATGTCCGCAACGCCCAACGGGTCATTTTTGTCCGCTTCATATTTGACGATGTCTCATGGCAAAGTCGTTCAAGAAAATCTTACTCCTTCTTCACCATCTGACTCCTAGTGGTCTTGGCTTAATGTCAATCATGCAAACCCTTTTCAGCTTTCCATATGTTGTTGCGAGAAACAAAATTTGCAGAGCTGTCTCACGCTGACCAAAACCTCGCCAAAATAAGTTCCGCCAAAATCGTCCCATAAAAACCTAGAATTTTTAAATGCATTTTTCCAGCTTGTCCACGCTCTGAAACATACACCCATATCATAAACATGAAAATCACTTCACTGGTACCAATTCTGCAGCCTGTCAAAGTCAGAAGACAAAAATGACCCGCTGGGCGTTAATGGGTTAAAGGGGGCACCATGGGCTTTTCAATCCATTTATTTCCAGTCAACGCCACAGGGCTGGTGTTAAAATATCTTATTTAAGAGGGTGCACCATGCCCCAGTGCTCCCCCCGTTCCGCCACCGGTATTTGCATCATTGGAATTGCCGCAATAACTAGGTTTTTGGAAGGAGTGTCTGAAAAAATCGCTCCGGTAAGATTTTTAAAGAAATTACACTAAAAAAGGCAAAACCCTAGAAGCCGAGTTCAGCGGAAGGGGGTTTCAAAGACCCCCTCTGCCCCGTCTCAGACTCCGTTCCCAATATTTATCCGACCCCTCAGTCAGTGACAGGTTAACTAGTTCATGGGATAATGCTTTACTGCTCGGATGTAACAATTTCCCAATCGATGGCCGATCGCGGTATAAAAAATCTGGGAATATTTTAAAGAAATATTTCGCGATAGCGAACTCGCGATCACGGACCACCAAATTCTCGATGGCGGAATAGCGATAGTGGACCACTATTTTTCGATCGCGGGAACACTGCTGGTTTACCTCTGCAAATATTCTAGATTTACCCACACTGATATGAAAGAAACGACTTTTCCCTTGCATAGGGAATAAGCCCCCTGTGCTTTCACCCTCCCGCCCCCACCCCCAGGGGCGGACGCAGATCCGAGTTTTGGGGGAGCAAACGCATGTCTGCCTCTCCTCCTGGGGGAGGGGGTGGGACCAGGGGCGCAGTCAGGGGGGGCACAGGGGGCACGTGCCCCCATCGGTGCCGGGGTGCCCTTTTTGATTGCCAGGTGGTGTACCCTCTTTGGGCCGTGCCGCTCGAAATTTAGTGCCCTACGCCGTTGAGCCTAGATGGAACTAGACTGCATTTAGCGATTTAAGCTATTGTTTGACAATTAAGTGCCTTTTTTGGTCAGTTAGGCAATTCTGTCGCCTTTCCAAGCATCCGGGAAGAGTATAGGCACATAATCCGTTTCCAGATAATGCCTCGTCGTCGCCAATAATCGTACGGGCAGACCTAATCTGGTACCCCTTGAGCTCATCTGGTGCCCCCTGAGCACTGGTCTTGGCCCCTGGAGCTGATCACGTGCCCTCTGATCTGATCTGATGCCCTCGTAGTCAATCTAGTGCCCCCTGAGAAAATAATTGTGCCTTCTGAACCTATATAATGCTCTCTGACTTAGTCTGATGCCTCCAAGCTTGACTGGTGCCCTATTAGATGTTTTAGTGCCCCTTGAGCTGATCCGGACCCTCTGAACTTATTTAATGCCTCCCGTACTTTATCTACTGTCCAGGGCCGCACCCAGGGGCACAGGGGGCACGTGCTCTCATCGCTGCCGGGTGCCCTTTTTATTGCCAGGTGGTGTACCCCCTTTGGGCCATGCCGCGCGAAATTTAGTGCCCTACGCTGTTGAACCTAGATGGCACAGGCGGATCCAGGATTGCCGATGGGGGGGGCACCTTCCCGGGGGGGCGCCATCCGGACCAGGGGGCGCCACTTGTGACCGGCAAAAGCTATCAGGTGGGCGCCAAATCCCATCGGTGGGCGCCGACTTTCGCATCCTGAGGGGGGTGGGAAGCAACATTTCAGGTGGGCTCCATCGACCTTTCAGGGGGCGCCGAGGGTCGATCGGGGGGCACGTGCCCCTGCCCCCCCCTGGATCCGCCTATGCTGGATGGAACTAGACCGCATTTAGTGATTTCAACTATTATTTGACAATTAAGTACCTTTTTGGTCAACTAAAGGATTCTGTCGCCTTTCCAAGCACCCGGGAAGAGTATAGGCACGTAATCCGTTTCCAGATAATGCCTCATCGTCGCCAATAATCGTACGGGTGGAGCTCATCTGGTGCCCTCTGGAGCTGATCATGTGCCTTCTGAGCTGATCTGATGCTCTCGTAGTCAATCTGGTGCCCCCCCGAGGAAATAATTGTGCCTTCTGAACCTATATAATGCTCTCTGAGTTAGTCTGATGCCTCCGAGCTTGCCTGGTGACCTATTAGCTGTTTTAGTGCCCCTTGGGCTGATCCGGGCCCCCTGAACTTATTTAATGCCTCCCGGAGTTTATCTACTGTCTATGGGGCACAGGGGCACGTGCCCCTATCGGTGCCGGGTGCCCTTTTGATTTCCAGGTGGTGTACCCCCTTTGGGCCGTGCCGTTCGAAATTTAGTGCCCTACGCCGTTGAACCTAGATGTAACTGGACCGCATGTAGCGATTGAAACTATTGTTGGACAACTTAATACCTTTTTCGGTCAGCTCGGGCATTATGTCGCCTTTCCAAGCACCCGGGAAGAGTATGGGCACCTAGTATGTGTCCACCTAATGCCTCATCATCGCCAATATTCGTACGGGTGAAGCTAATCTGGTGCTCCTTGAGCTCATCTCGTGACCTCTCAGCTGGTCTTGGCCCCTTGAGCTGATTACTTGCCCTCTAAGCTGATCTAGTGCCCCTGAGTCAATCGAGTGCCCCACAAAGCAAATAATTGTGCCTCCTGAACCTATATAATGCCCTCTGAGTTAGTCTAATGCCTCCGAGCTTGCTTGGTGCCCTAGTAGCTGATTTAGTGCCCCTTGAGCTGATTCGGGCCCCTGAGCTGACCTCATGCCTCCCCAAGTTGATCTACTGTCTCCGAAGTCAATATGGTGCCTCTTCGGCTAATTAGGTGCCCCCTCAGCTGATTATTGATGTCCTCTTAGATGGCCTGGTGCCCCCTGAGCTGGTTTGGTGGGCCCTGAGCCCACATTGTGTCCCCTGAGCTGTTATGCTGCTCCCTGAGCTGATTTAGACTCCTGTCATTGTCTGGGGGGCTGGGAGCTGATCTGGCCCCCGAGCGAATCGATCTGGTGCCTCCTGAGCCCATCTGATGCCGTCTGAGCTAGTCTGGTGCCCCTGAGCTAATATGGTGCCCTTTAAGCTGATCTAGGCCTCCTTACGTAACTTCATGAGCAGCTCTAAAGCCCTGAGCTGAGATGGGCCCACAGAGGCTGATGAGGGCCCCTGAGATGGTATGGGACTCCTGAGCTGGTTAAGTGTCTCCTGACTTGATCTGATATTCCCGAGCTGGTCGGAGACCACTGATCTGATTGTTTGTCCCCGAAGCTGATCTGGTGCCCTATGGGCATCTGGTGTCCCCTGAGCAGCTCTGGGGCTTTTGAGCTGATTGGGCCCCGTGCTGGTGAGGCATCCCTGAGCTAATTTAGTGCCCCTGACTTAAGCTTGCCCCCTGCACTGATCGATCTGGTTCACCCTGAGCAAATATATCTACTGCCTCCTGAACTTAACTAATGCCCCCTGAGTCGATCTGGTGCCTGCTAAGTCATCAGTGTGTTTGCTGAGCCCATCTTATTCCCTCTGAGCTTGTCTGGTGCCCCATGGCTAATATGGTGCCCTTTAAAGGGAAAGTGGCACCTTGGTCGAATCCTGGAATTTAGTGTAATTAGGCGTACTTTTAGCCAAGAAATAATGTAACCACTCAAGAGTTCTCTGAAAAAATGTTCAATAAGCTCAATATCTTGTTTTAAAAAATACTCCTCTAGGAAAATAAATAAATATATGCCTGTGGATGATGTCATGATCTGGCAACCACTACCATACTTGAAACGCTTCAATGGCTTCGATTGGCTGATGCTCATCGTGACGTCAGCATATGTCGTCACACAGGCAGCTCACAACAATGGCCGTCCGGCGAGGGGCTGATGAGGGGGCTGGTGTCAGGTAGGTTTTAGCTTTTTTCTACGGAAATATTGAGTTCCAAGATAAATGATGTATGGAGTACCGGGTTTCCAAACTTGCTTTACAACTTAGCTATCTCAGTTAAAATCACGTTATGAAGGTGCCAGATTCCCTTTAAGCTGACCCGGGCCTCCTGGGTTGATTACGTGATTTCCTGAGCAGCTCCCAGGCCCTGAGCTGAGCTGGGCCCACAGGGGTTGGTTAGGGCCCCTGAGATGGTATGGGGCTCCTGAGCTGATTAAGTGCCTCCTAACTTGATCTGGTATTAACGAGCTGATCTGGGCCCCGAGCTGGTCGGGGACCACTGATCTGATTGTGTGTCCCCGAGGCTGATCTGGTGCCCTATGGGCCGATCTGGTGTCCCCTGAGCAGCTCTGGGGCTTTTGAACTGCTTGGGCCTCGAGCTGGTGAGGGATTCCTGAGCTGAATTAGTGCCCCTGACTTGATCTTGCCCCCTAACCTGACTTGAGGCCCCTGGACTTATCTGGGGCCCTAAGAGCTGATTTGGGGCCCAAGAGCGGATCTAGGTTCTGAGGGTACCCTGAGCTGGTCTGGGCGCTGAACTTGTGAGAGCCCCTTAAGGTGGCTTGAGGCCCCCTGAGGTGATCTGGCGCCTTAAACTGTTCTGAGGCTTCTTGAACTGGTTTAAGGCCCCATTAGCCTATCTGTGGCCCATTGAGCTAGTTTGATGACCTCATCTCTGGGGTCAATGAGCTAGTCTAGTCCCTGGGTGAAGCATGAGCTGCTCTGTGGCCGTGATCTACATCAGGGGTCCATGAGGTGGTCTTTAACCCGCGCCCCACCGGGGGTCCGGCGCCACCTTCGCCCCACCGGGGGCCATCGATGCCCCCCTCTAACTCCGAAAATATGGGCGTTAGCGCAAATCTGCAAAGTGCAATAGAAAGCTCGCGTGAATTCAGTAAGAAATTAATTCGCATGTTTTAGTGCTCAGGTCAATGGTTTGACCTCCAGAGGTCAAATTAGGTCAAGATCGGCTATTTTCACTCAAATATGCAATGGTTAAGCAAACTGGGCATAACTCTTATGTCATTAGAGCTATTGAGGCCTGGTAAAGTACATTTGATTGCAAATTGCCAGTACATTTTCCGCTATGTGGAACGTAAAGACCTCCCGCCAGTGGTTTGACCGCCAAAGGTCACCTCGTGACCTAATATGACCTGAGGTCACGAAAGGTCAAAAAGTGACCTTGCCGTATATCAAATGAAAGCCAGTGACAAGACAAACACGATGGTGTTTGTTTCACCGCTCTAGCTTATTTAGGTCAAAAGTTATTGTCAAAATACTGTTTTTGACCTCTGGTGACCTTGGATGACCTTGGAAAAGTCAAAGGGCAAATATGACCCCTGGGATCCGTGAAAGGGTGTCCAAAAACGTTGTTCTGAGCTGTCTGAGTATTTGCAATCATTTTTGTGGCTTTTATATCATGAAATAGCTTTTCCCATGCTTTTCCAATGGGAGAGGTCGCCTCGTGACCTGACCTCAGGGCACGAAATCAAAAAATCCCGGATATACACCTTGTAGACCCTGGAGGGGTCATGAAGTGTAGGAAGTTTCAAATCGATCGACTTTGAAATGTAGCTCTTACAGAGCTCTAAAGGTGAAGTGAGGTGACCTTGGTTGACCTCGTCTGGTGACCTGACCTTGGGTGACCCGGGGTAAAAAATTTCAGGGATGATGGGAAAATGATGCAGTGAGAGGTAGAGCCCTCAACCGCGGTGCTGCGCCTCGTCGTTTTTCTGCTATTCCGGAAAAACCTTAGGGGAGCCATCGATGGCCCCCGGTGGGGCGAGGGTTAATACACAGATAATAAGAACACAAGGCCAACTCCCATAATCTCGGGGCGGGATCACTGAGCTAGTCTAGTCCCTGGAGGCACAACTAGGGGGATGGGGGAAGCTGCTCTGGAGACTTCTGATCCATACTTGGGGGCCCCAGAGTTGGTCTTGAATAGATGGGGAATAAGAACACAATGGAAACTCCCCTTGTAAAACGGAGCTCACGAGGAATGAGGAATCTCTAAAATGGCTTGTGATACCTAGGCACCCCTGGTTATATAAATTGCTTATTATAGTGGTGGATCCTGGGAAGGAATGATAAAAAGGAATGTGCCCCTGAGCTCAGAGCACACTCCCCTAAAAAAGGATTTATACTAATTAATTTAAATGAAGAACTAGTTTTCACAATTTTCAGCCCTGTCAAACAATTCCCATCCAAACCCCTGGCTTGCTCACCTTTTATTTACTCTTAACTGGGACCGATCCTTGAGAATATGGAACTTAATACACGCGTTCAAAATGTATCTCCCAAATTTTTCCGGCAGCAAGAATGTGTTCTTCCAAAGACACTATGCCACTCCCCGTCCCACGGCGATTGTGGGAGGCAGGGAACTTAATCAGTGTTCAGCAAGGGCTCACTCGTCACGACAAAACTAGTGGGCATAACAAATGAATTTTCGACTCCAATATGCCTTAACCTGCACATTGTTACAGATATCACATGCTCCGCTGATTTCTCTGATGTTAAGTACTTGCATGAGTTGGCTGATTCGTCCTTAAATCTATCCAAAACAGTCGTGTTTTTGCTACTTCCATGACATTTTTGTGGTATTGTTTCTTTTTTTGGTTTTAATCCAGTTTTCCTTCTCCGTCAATGATTTATTTGCATTTTTATTGAACCAAAGATGCCCAAAAAATGATATAAACCACGATATAGTAACTTTTTTTAGGTTACGTTAAAAAGTGCCCTTTTCCCCGAGGTGCCTCTCAAAGTTGGTGTGCCCCCCCCATACCAAAGCTCTGGCTGCACCCCTGGGTGGGACGTGCGATTTGGGTGCTCGACAGACCTAGTAAAAGCTTACTTTCCAAGTGCAAGATCACTCACCCATGGGGGAGAGGGGAGGGGGGGAGCGAGGATTTAATAGCTCGACAGACCTGGGGTAAACACCTTTTAAAAAAAATTGTATCCGGCTGTGGGGGCCAAAAGATGTTTGGCCCCCCTTCCAGCGCTTTGAGAGGTGTCATGGCCGGAATGCCCCCTGCCTCTGCCAATGCATTCGCACAATCTTTAACAGCCCCAGCTGCGGCGTTTGTCCATTTCTTTGCCAAGCAGCTTCTTTGTCAGCTTTCTTTGTCAACGACATCTTTGTTTCATTTGAGTCCCGCCAGGGGCGCAGGCGGCTCCTGGTACCTGGCAGGTGCACCGAAAACCACTATAGGTGCCACCATGTTTCGCTGCGAACTTGTTTAGCGCTCCCTGAGACGCCCGCTGCAGAGTGATCGGGAAACACGTCAGCCGGAACATGTGAGGGGGTCAGCCGATTTTCAAGCTCCTGTTGAATGGAAACTTTCACTGCTCGAACCGAACATTCCTAGGATTTGTTCTCCTCGGGAGTGTGGATTTTGGAACATCATTGGAGGTTGGATGGGTTGAGTTAGAAAAGGAAAATTGATAGTTGAGGAAGGAAAATTATAATGACCACCAAATGAAAGGAGATGGTCTTATATTATATTTGTTTTAGCCATTACACATTCCTTTTGAGTACTGAAAAAGATGAATAATAAAAGTTAAAATGTATTTTAACACTAACTCGATACTTCATCCCGGGTGCCCGGACAGTCTCAAAAATATATCGGTTTACAGCCGGTATGGCATCGCTCATTAAATTCGACGCAACAACCCATTACTGCCTTATTAAGAGGCTGCACAGCCACCGCTTACACTGACGTGTGCCATGCTATAAATATTTCATAATTCAATTTTAGATATTTTGAACAACCAAAAACCTAGCCGTTTAAAAATTGTCGGCGCTCTAAAGAATTTAATTAACGTTGGTTGATGTTTCATTATTGTCCTTTCCCACATCCTCGTATCAAAATTATTGTACGCTGTATTGTTTTGGTCAGTACGGAAATTCGGCCTGAAAAATCAACATCTACCAACAAAAGAATTTCTTTGGCTAGGATTCGCCCTTTCAATGCTTGGCACTACCGGTGAAGTCACCCACTGCCTCCATTCCACCAAATTCGGTATAATGCGAATGCTGAGACTTGAATGCCTTGATCTTACAACGCTACATAACTTTTCACAAGTTTTAATACATAAAAGGGCACAACTACACCCACGGCACGGCTCCAATTCTAGATCGAGGGCGGCCAGGCCTCAGTGCTTAACACCGCACTGGAGGGTCGAAAGCGCATTGAGGGGTCGTACCAGGCCCAGATCAGAAACCAGAGGCATAAAACCCGTGGGGTTAGTACGGTGAACCAATCATGACCAACTTCCATTGACTAGTCAGCATCTGGTCAAACGAGGTCATAAAGGTCAAATCGGCCACTGGGCGAGGGAAATGCGTATTATGGAAGCCAATATCAGGAACCAAGATCAAAAAAGGTCAAAAACCTCCAAATTCAAGTAGTCAGGTCTGACCTATAGGTCAAATAGTATACTACTTATAACCGCCCCCCGTCCCATGACGCGCCCCCGGGGGCGTTTTCGCCCCTCCGGATCCATTCCGCGAAAGTAATGATAATAATACAAAATAACTAGCTAGGAACGGCAACGTCACCCGGGATATTAATAGTGGAGTATTATAGCATACAAACCGATTTCTATATGCCTAAAGATATAAAATCGGACAATCACGGTTAGACGACCGTGCACAGTGGCTTCTGGCTGCCTGGAGACCTAGTGGCAGCGACATCGAAAGGATGTGGTAACTGGTAGGGGAAAAGCGTATGCTAAATGAATACAGTGATGTTCATGCCATTAAAATATACATACTTATCAGTTAATCCCCTCGGGCATCTTGTGCTTTGCCTTGGACCCTCCTTGTTTACATGATCAGAACTACTTATTTCTCCGCATCAAATTGTCATTTTAGCATTTTAAATGTCTAATGTTGCTTACGCATGAAATGTCAGATAGGCGTGTATGTCACATACACCGTTTGCTATATTACTAATAAGTGTGTCAATTTTAAAAGTCTTGAAAAGCTGCATCATCTACCCTGATACCGAAAAACACTATAGACTCGAACAGACTTGTTGATGACTCAAAAACATTGAGTCGACTCGACTCTGACTCACAGCTTACAGGCTGACTCTGATTCTGACTCGACTTGCTAAGTTGAAAATGGTGAGCCGACTCGACTCAACCAAAATTCAGAAGTGAGTCGACTCAACTCTGACTCAAATAAACATTGAGTCAGAGTCGACTCCGACTCAGAATTGTGACCACGTGTGTACACAAAAAATGCACAGTTCCTTTAATATTACACAAACTCCAATACATTTATTCATGGTATTAACTATTCAATAACTGCACATTTCTTTCAGTAAAATGTCAATTGCAATGTATTAATCAATGACATAAATTATGTCTGCATAGGAATGAAGATAGGTGCTAAATGCGAAGATATGAATGAGATGAAGGGCCTGAAGGATTTTCATTTTGAAGGTATGTCTTTCATGAGTTAAGTCATAATTGAGGCAATGAGCGAGGTTTCAAACACAAAGAACAGGACTCAATATTTTAACATTTGACATTTTGGGTGGCAATTCCTGCCCCAGTACATTCTGAAAAATCCTGTGACAAATTAAGCTTAGAAATACATACTAAGCCGCGTCGAACCGAACCCGTGCACTACCTCAATAAAAAACAAGAACAATGAACGCTCGCGTTGTCATCCCGATAAAGCTGTGGTAAGTACCATAGAGTGCGCACTGAAGACATTACGTGTACCTTAGCTCCGATAGGTCAAAAGGTGACGATCAGGGCAGTTGAATAACGAGCAGTTTAAGTAGTCACGTGAAAAGTTTAAGCAGCAGTTTAAAAGTAACGTCACTTAAAAAACCTGAGAAAATCTGCATACGTTGACCTCAGGCTACAAAGCAAAGCCAATATATTGTGGTGCACAATGATGGTTTTGTGATTGGCGTGGCGCGCGTGGGGTGCAGGGAGTGCAGTGCTATGTTGTGTACAGGCAGTGGGCGCTAAATAAGTAAATGATAATGAACATAATTTAAAGAGTAGTGGTTTGTGAGAGACTTAATATGTCGGGAATAGATAGGACTGAGTTTTACTTTCCATATACAGAGAACAGTAGGTACAGTGTTGTGTCGTCGGTGTTCATATTATCTACCAGGGGATGTCCTCAAACCATGACAAATCAAGAAAGTACTTTTAAAAAGCAGCTAATTGAAGCTTTTAGTTTCTATTTTGACCCATTTCAAGGTTGTGCAAAACAATATTTTTGGTACCCTCTATCTGGCGCTTATATTACTTAGTTTTCTTAGCGTTTTCAGTTTTGGTTAAAGGGACATTGTCACAAAAATTTTTACTGGATAGATCAATAGGTTGCAAAAAGTTGTTTCAGAAGTCATATTGTCATTTTTGCAAATTCAGGCTCAAATGCCTAAAAATTGGCCTCAAAGTCAACATTTGTAGACGGCTTTACTGAGTCCTTATGGTATCCATAAAATGACGTAGACTGGGCTATGGCTATCAATTGCTATATAAAAGAATGTCAAACATTTCCTTTAAAGCAGTTCAGTAGCTAAAACCTAAAACATAAAAATATCTTATAAAAATAACTTTCCAAAACGTTTCTGAATAAGCAATATAGGACTTTAAAGAAATACCATCAACCAATCAGAAGCCCAGTCCTTATGGGATTTGGTCACGTGGGCTTATCTTACATCAATGTGATGCCATCACGGCTTTCGATGAGTTATCGATATTCACCATTTGAAAATGCCTCGGCAAACGCGGAGATATGAACACAAATTCTATAACACTAATTAGCGCTGCGGTCAGGACCGACTACCCTAAAGATCATAATTAATAATTGTTCGTTATTGCATGATTGTATTGGAGCGAAAATGATACAATAAAAAGATACGGGTAGCGCGATCCAGAAGAGCCTCTTTTGAGGCATGAAGAAAGTTTTTGGTGGTTTTACGGACGAGGAGATTGTCGCCGCTCCGGTCTCGTGGATCAACATATCGTCGGTTTTCTGTACGTAAAATATTTTGAGCCTTTGATGTGGTCAATTGAGACTTGCTTAGAGGTAAAAAAATGTATGCGTGAAAACTTAATGAAACAATTTGAATTTTTGTCATCCATCGCTGCTAGCCGCCAATGCTTATTGAGGTTTTGTGTGGTGAGTGTAGTGAGTTAGGCACTAATCCCATCAAATATGGGCAATGTATTTAATGTTTCTGTTATGTATTAATTAGTTTCATGAAGTTGCCAGAAAGCAAATTGTATGTTTAATTGATAAATATTCATTTTGGCCCACTATTATAGCTGTGGTCTCATTCCGTCTGTCAACACCAATCAGCGAGCAGCATTGAGTCTATGTCATATGACTATAGCCTCTCCCTGAGAACCAATCTTAGAACCAATCTTAGATTTACAGGCTGAAAGCCTGCTGTGGTGCTGCTGGAAAAACAGAAACAGGACAACAGTGGTAGCATACTATTTTGTGATTGGTAGATAAGTATTCTGGTTCATTTTTGTTTGATTAGCCGTAGCACATACTAGAGGCAGTTTTGGCACTGATATTTCTTTTCTAGAGGAGAGGCTCGAGGGCCTGCGGACCAGACTGTGCTGACAGAGGGAACAAGGCTTATGAGTAGTGTCAATGCCAAAAAAATCCTCATTTTATTGTTGCACAGGTGAACTTGTGTACCAAAATGGGTGAAAATGATTGGTGATGTAAATTTTCCAATGATTATTTAGCTGTATTATTTTTGAATTTCCCATATTCCCTCTCTTTCTAGTCTAACTTTCTATTTACAATATTTGTGCATTCTAGTAAAAGTCTATATCAAGCTTGTAATTTGAATTACTAATTTCTACCTGTTACAAATACTAGCTTTGCACAATGTGTGCATGCTAGTGCTTTTGTTGCTTAGTTTACCTTTTTAAAAGTATGAAAATGTTTTTGTTTTTTTCAACTTACAGCAATGTATTGTCCTGGTTTGCATACATAGCAACACAGCAGTTTAATACACAAGTAAGCAATGGACTACCGATCTAAAGCGCCTCGCCTCTCGCTTAGCAAGCAATACCCGAAGTGCTCATTCCACATATGTTCCAACACACTCTTTCTGACAGCAATGTATGGCCATCGTGGCCTGACACCATAACCACCCTATTCATATTCTCTCGAATAAATGCCTTCCGAATTCAACATCGCCATGCTTATCCCTTCCCTAAACAACTTAATAGCAGATAGAAGACGGAGATTAGGTACATTTTCCTGTTTGTGTATGTATAAGTACTCTCTCATGTGGAAATGTTTATGTGTGTATGCTTGTGTGTGTGCGTGTGGGTGTGGGTGTGAGTGTATGCGGTTGGAAATGCAACCGTTTGTTTTGTTAACAACGCCGGAATATAGGTCGCCCTCACTAGCCAGGAACCAGCCACTAAGTTCCCTCCTCCTCCGCCTCATTCCGCAGACTGTCATAGATGACCCCCACTTTTGAGTGAAAGCAGACTCTTTACCCGATATTTTTGCAATATACTTTTCGATTGTCAAGTATTCCTTAACAAATTTTCTGAAATTTTTCGTATGTTATGCGCCCAGGTTGTTCCCCATGTCTCCAGATGAAATATTTTGTGAGAGATATCAAATGGTTCGCTTGAGACGTTAGTTCTGGAGTGTTTCGCTTAATGCCCATAATTACATGATAGCATGATACATGATTTTGGATATCTAGAACATTTCCAACTTCGCGCCAAAGATTACGCATGTTTGGACAGTGCCAAAGTTTATGAGCTAAAGTTTCTGAATACATTGGACAATGTTTACATTTGTCACTATCAAGGATTCCATAAATGTAGAGAAGTCTGTTAGTTGGCAGTATTCTTTTGATGCATCGGTATTCGAACCACTTTAACTTCACATCTGATGTTCGCGAATGAATTCCTTCATATACGGTTTTCCACACAGACGGGTCTTCTATCTTCAATTCTATGTGCCATTTTTCATGGCACTTCTCAGGCATGGTAGGTATGTTATCCTGTGCTTTACGGTAGGCCCAGCGAGCTGTCCTATGCACGGCCTTTAGGGTATCTATCATTTCATCTCCTTTCGGTGAGTCTGGTTTTTCATTCCTCAATTTCTGCTTCCACAATTGAGGAATTATTCTCAAAAGTGTTAAGGCCATCATGGGATGTATAGAAAACTTTATTCCTATCTCGTTTGCTGTTAACAGTCTTTTCTGTCTCGTATCATATATATCTATTACTTTTACCAGTCCCTTCTCAACGAGGTGTTTCCAATTCAAAGCTTTCCCGTTTTCCAGTTTAGTACACCTATTATTCCATAGAACTGTTTTTAATTTATTTCACAGATTGAAACAGATTTTTCGGTTTATTTTGGTACCATACAGTACATAATAGTCAGTGTACTTATCCACTTCTCAGATCAAGTTACTCATATTTCAAGTGCTACTGTTTGTTTCCAGACATAAAAGTGGCTGTAGTGGTGGCTGTATTCATCCATCTGCCCTCTGAAAATGCCCATCTGCTTGCTTTTTATAACTGATATTAAAAATGAACTGAAGGAAAACTAGGATAAGATGTATCATGATTTCAAAACTAGGAGTGTACCCAATACAACAATATAATTGTGAACAAAGAGTACGGATAGACATACATATAGGAATGACAGGAGAGCAGTCTTGGGTAATGCAATTTTTTGTGTTTTCCTGGAAGAACATGTGAAAGATTATGCTGGTCACTTCAAAGAGAAAATTTGTTTACTAGAAAACCTGTCTTTTCTAGCTGCTGCGTATCATCAAGCTATCATCCCAATGGACCAGCTTGTGTATGATCATTTTGTTTGTTAGTTTGAATGGGATGAACCCAATCAGACCCATTCTCCCATAGGCCTAAAATTTGGAATATTTGTTTCCTATTGTGGGCCAGTTTTGAAATAATGTATTATAATTTATTTAAAAAATCATGATTTTGCATGGTTTCATCCGACCCCTCCACCAACCCATGGTTTAGACTATACATCGTCTTTGGGGATGTCCTTCTTCTTGAATATATCTATTTTGTATATGTTTAAAACAAGATTCAGTGATATCTTGTTTGCTTCCATCGTGGGCTTGTGATATTCTATTTGTACCCTTTATTTGGTCACATATGTTCCTACTGTGAAAATTTCTTCTAATTTAAGAAGAGCCTACTCCAGCAAGCTGAACGCAAAACAGAAATGATCAGGTGCTGCCCCTCGACAGTGACTATCGCCAATTACGCCTGCTGCTGGAAGACAAGCTTCAGAGGACGAGTAATGGAATCCTAGAGTTGGCAGAGTACCACAGTTGTCTGCATTGAACACGAACCTGCCTGAGTGCGCCTCGGTCGTCTACCTGTGTGCCCGGAGTATACGTTCATGTGGGTACGTAAGTAGTGTTTATCGCCGTATATCAAGGCACATCCTCTCAGGACCTCAGTAAAACATGCGATTAAAAGTACTTTTTAGCCTCAAGGTAAGAAAACTAGTAATGCCAAGGGTCTTTGTAGTAAAAATCAAGTAGTCAGATTTTGTCGGTGGTCGTACGTGCGAAAGTCGGCGAAAATATTAAGTGACACCTCTGGGCTCAGACTATTGTGGTGTACATTTTATCCAACCGTGTAGCACTTATTGTGGACAGATGCAAAATCTGTTATGCTTTTGATGTACACTCAGTATTTGGTTCGCTCTCAGCCTTCTTAGAGTGCACTTCAAGAACTGGAAGTTAGAAACCGCATACCCACTGGTGGGTTCAGGGAAAAATGTACTTTCCTCCCAAACTCTGCGATTTTCGTCGATCTTTAAAAAATGTGTATTCACGATTTTGGACCCTTCAAAAAACATTGGCTTGGATTCCGTCACTGACGTACTGAGTTATATCCTCTAGTCCACGTTGCACTCGGAAGATTGCTCTTTGGGGACTCGCAGACCTGATTGTTTTACGCGTTTCTTACCAGCCGAGGGTTATCACTTGCTTGTAATTTCCTGATAGGTTATATTTTCTCATGTTTTTGTGAGTCTGAATATAAGCCTCATAGGTCAACTGATATCTGCTGGTTTTTAAAAGTTGATGAATTTTGCATTGCGTAGCCGAGGAGCATGATTATAAATTGGTAAGATGTTTCATGGCTTTGCCTCTCGAATTCTTGACGCAAAATGGAGCCTGTGATCACACTGTGATCACATACTCGGGCACAGCCCCTCGTCAGAATCCTCATAATACAATAAGCGAAAATTTGTGGTCATAGTGGCTTGAAATTTAGATCTGATATGGAACTCGAATGCTGGAATAATATAGTTCAGTGCTGGAATATTCGAATGGACCTCTAGATTGGAATTTGATTTAAGGTTATCCTAGCACTCTGACTAAACTTTTATGTGCTTACCTATTATATTATGAGAATTGTGGTGAAGGGATGTACCTGAATATTTATCAGTGTATTAGCCCCATTTTGTAACAATGATTCGAGGAGGCTGGTTATGAAACATCTTATCAACGTAGATAACCTAATAAACAATCTAATAAAAATAACGGTTAATATACTATTTTATATAATAATATGATGTTAAATGAAATGCTTCTGCGCTTGTTTGTTCTATTATGAGAAAGCACCGTTTCCGAACTCCCAAATATTAAAAATAAAAGTTTATCATTTTCATAAACAAAGCCATTCATGAGGCCATCAGCTTGCTTTTTTTAAAGCCGCAATGCGTCTTCTTAGGTTTAGACTCCGTCACTACCAATGTTTAGATTATATATAGAACCCTTTTTTATTTAATACGAACTGTTCCAGGCCAGACTTTTGAGGTATATTTTCTTGATGTCCCCTGATCAGAAACTAACTCAACTTGAAGTCAAAAACAATGTATTCTTAAATCTTGCAAATCTATATACGAGAAATATTTGGAAAGAGCTACCACCACGGACAGAGAAGTGAGGTGGCCAGTCCATAACCTGCAACACACAACAAACGTTCCCCCTGAAACAAAAAAGTGATCAGGTTTGGGTTCGTGGTGCGTGCCACACTTGGTGGCTGCACATATTTTTGTTAGTTCATCCAAGGATCGTGGTGGCTGCTCTCTGGTTCCCAAGTTCTGACGCATATCAAGAGTTATTCTTCCGTATCACATTCAGCTATTCTCCGGTTCTCTAGACTACGTGTTTTTATATTCTCCGGAGACCAAAGAATTACAATTATATCAAAGATTTAGATGTCGACGGACACATTTAATCTGATTCATTGATTGAGTGTTCCGGCCATACGGAAGGGGGGCGCCCCTGCAGGTGCTCCAACCGCCGCAGGAACATCGCCAGCCGTCGTGGGTCTGCCAGCGACTCCCGGATGGGCGGGTCGTCCCGTCCAAATATGTCCCAGCGCAGGTCAGCGCACGCAGGGCACCGGGTCAGAAGGTGGTGGAGAGTCTCGTCCTCTCCGTCGTCGCATTCCTGGCACGTGGCCTCCGGGTCCAGGCCGATCCTCTGTCGGTAGCTGTACAGGAGAAGGGAGTGGCCAGTGCGCAGGCGCCCCACCTCCACACTCTCCTGCCGTGAAAGGCCCAGGCGGTCTTTCAGGGTGGTCCGCCCTGGGAGACCGCCACATTTAATCTCGAACACGTTTTATCTCATACGGATTAACGTTTTATCTCGTTGTTTTACCAGATTAGCACGCGCATTGACGAGGCTCTGAGCCACCTTCGCTTTGACGGGGGAGGGCGGGTACCCCCGAAGATCTCGAGAACCACGGTAGGTAGTGAAAAATGGTAAACGGCGTTGGGTAGCCCATACGCTTCTCCATCGAAATATTTTAACTATTTTTGTCAGATCACTTCAATCGGATAAGCTCACTTTGTTCCGACTTGTGTTATCTTAAACTTTTTTGTGGTCAGGTCACTTGACCTGTACTGGTGACCTGACCTGAGATGACCTAACCTTAAAATGTTGACAAAAGTTGTAAAAATGATGATAGATAAGGTATGCCAAGTACGGCGGCGCTACGCGCCGCCGTTTTTATGCTCTCTCTCCGAAAAACCCGACGGGGGGGGCGGGTACCCGCCTCCCGTCAATGCGCGTGTTATAACGATTAATTAATCTCGAGGCACATTAATCTCGGGATTAACACATTTAATCTCAAAGAGACACCCCTGCTTTTTATTGGGTCGGTTTCTGGTTCCTGGTTTGCACCAAAACCGGGCAGCCTTCAAGAATGGCCTTCAGCAAAAGACACAAAAGACATTTTCGAACGTCGAACAGCGTCTCCCGGTGGTCAGGAAACAGGGGAACCAGTCTTCAATAGAGGAAAATCCGACGGATTGGGAACCATTGGAGGGAGCTAGAGACAAGCCGGTCCCAGTTTGGTACGCCGGTCAGATAAGAAAAATATTTGGGGTTAATATTCCCCTTCCCTCAACTACCCGGACGGGGGGATAACCAGAAGAAATTGTCCTTAGAATAGCTACTTCATCCCATAGGAGGATCCCGGAGGATAAAGGGGACACGTGCCCCCTCTCTGATCCACTCTCGGTGAACCCTAAAATTTCGCGTCCCATCCCCCCCCCCAGGATGCGAAAATCGGCGCACACCGATAGGATTTAGCGCCCATCTGATAGGTTTTGCCGGTCAAAAATGGCGCCCCCTGGTCCGGATGGTGCCCTCCCCGGAAGTCACCCCCTCCCCTGTCGGCAATCATGGATCCGACTATGCTTCATCCATGAGCACGCATGAACAAACAAGAAGAAAATCAGTAAAATGGTTCTTACAGTAAAATCTTCCACGCCCTAGATTCGAACCCCTATTACCCGTGTGCGGAGTCGGGAATTGAGGCCACTATACTACCCCCCGCCGTACAATATGTGGCCGATTTTAAAATTTTCGATTTAAAAATTTTTAAAATTTTTTTAAAAATCGGGAAAATGTGGCCGATTTTCCCGATTAGTTTTCTCAAGCCGGATGTTTTGGACAAACTAATGTAATATTCGTATTTTTGATTCTTAATAAAAATAAATTGAATACGAATACAGCATAAAAACATTTCCTACGCCCAACAAATTATTTCTAGAACTTAAAACTTTGATTGATAGAATAGAGGTGAAGAGCAGGTTACAGCCTATTATTGATATTGTTAACAAATTTGAATAATTGTTGAGTGGCTTCGAAAAATTTAGCTGGAGATAGAGAAATACCTGACTGTACCAGAATCAGGATTTTTCAAATATCAAGAAACCACAATATTTTTTGCGACAATGCCCCTTTAACTGAATAAAAAATAGAGAAAGAAAATGGAAAATAAAGATGTGGCTTCCTAAGAGTGAATTATTGCATGATTATTAGCTTAGGACTTTTTATGGTGTGCACCCTCAAAGTCGAAAAGTTTAAATGTGTGCGAGATCGCATTTGTCTGTATGATTTTGCATGCTATTGCTAATCATTGGCGGACGCAGGGGGCCATTCCGGCCATGCCCCCCCCAAAGCGCTGGAGGGGGCCAAACTATCTTTTGGGCCCCCAAACGCCGGAGAAATTTTTGAAAAAGGTGTTCACACTAGGTCTGTAGAGCAAAAAAATAGCAAAAAAATCTTCGCTCCCACGCCCCCCCCGGAGAGCGATCATGTACTTGGAGAGGTAGCTTATAGTAGGTCTGTCGAGCACTGAAAAAGGTGTTTACACTAGGTCTGTGGAGCAAAAATCTTCGCTCCCACCCTTCCCCCCAGGAGGAGAGGCAGACAGGAGTTTGACCCCTCCCAAAACTCGGGTCTGCGTCCGCCCCTGTTGCTAGTATTAAATGGAAAATACTAGGAAGTGTGTGTGCTTTTGAAACTGCATATTATACACAACCAGGGATGCGGAGCCGAGACAATTTTGGACGGCTCCGGCTCCGGCTCCGGTCCGGGGTTATGATTTCGGCTCCGGCTCCGGCTCCGGGTTCAAGTGCCCTAACGATTCCGGCTCCGGCTCCGGCTCCGGGCAAAATAGTCGGCTCCGACCGGCTCCGGCTCTGGCTCCGGCTCCGGCAATGTACCTATATCCAAAATGTGATCGAAACGTTCTCAAGGACGTGAAAGTCCATCAGATACAAAGTGACTATGTATTTGTACGAATGAAAAATGGTGACTGGATGAACAAACGCTCTTGACCAGATGCCAAAAGCCAGTGAACCTCAAAACTGGACCAACCTACACTGCAGTGCAGTCGTATGGCAAACTGCACTGCACTGTTATGGCAAACAGAAATATGGGTCAGACATGCCCGCAAACCCACATAAAAATTAAAGATACAACGATCAAGTAAAGCTTGGACAGCCCGCAAAGAAAAACTTCGATGAGCTAAGAGCAGGGTCGTTAAATAAATATTGTTTTACTTTTCAGATTCGAACCCACTTTTTCCCATTATATATTCAATTCTGATTTCAATGAGCCACTTTTCAAGCGTCTACGACAGCGGGAAAGATCGCCTCAAAACGGTTAAAGATTTCATGTTTCGGGCGCAATTGGCCACCCGGCGTTCCAGTCTCCCCTTGTTAAATTGGGATGAAAGGGGTGCATAACCTACCAGTAAAGACAGCCTGGCATGTGCGTGCGTATAAGAGCGGTAGATGGGATTTAACATGCAGGCATCTACTTGTCAGATGTATTTGCAGCGCAATACAAATACATGTTATTCCACAAAAGACCTGAAATTAAATGATTCAGCACCCTAGTACTCTAAATCCCGACAGAGCAGGAATTCCTTCCGGAGGCGAACCTTTCTCTAGCAACTATCGCTGGAGAACGTCGTGAGGCAGATGCTTCTCCCTATTCTCCTGCGAACTATTTAAGAGCTCTGGTACTGATAAAAGAAGATCCTGTTTCATATTTTTACCCTTTAGGTGGCTCACGAAATCTTCCACCAGCTTCACACCACGTTCTGTGGGACCGTTCACGACAGTAAGTTCTGGAATACCTTGAAACAGGGGAAGCTATACCAGTCACCAGCTTCTCAACGGAGCCATTTCATGTCAGAATCTTTCAGATTCAGGCGCTCGAATACCATCCAGGTTTCAGGAATGAGAAATTGGGAGAGGCTTGGTATCGAGCCGAGCTCTTCATAGCCTCTGTCTACCTAACTGAAAGGTGGATGGTTTTGCTGTTTAGGCCAGGTACTGTATCACTGCCTTTTTACCTTCAGCTTTGTGATTCTTATTTGCGAAGCAGATTATAACTTTCTGGTCACAAATAACAGTTGCGTTTGCACATTGACTTCAGCGCCTCTACACAATATCGGAGTATTATCTCGAATTGCGCAAGCTGGTTTACGTGTGGCTGTCAGGAGAGGTTGTCTCCAACAACTGTCTGTTTAGAAGACCCGGAGCTCACCAGCGAGCCATATTATGGAATATAGGACATTTATGGTATGAAGTGCGTGCTACTACTTTGTGAGATTCCGTTCATCATTCCAGAAGATACTTAAAGACAGAATATTATAATTTTTGGAGTTTAACAACGCATCCACTGCTCAGGTCATATGGCATCAGAGGAGAGAGGGAAAGAATTAGCTCGGGCTAGAGCAGGGCGCCAGATTCTGCCTCTGGGTGGGCTCGAACCCACGACACCCAGCACATAATTAATGTCATTGGCCAAGCCGAGCGCAAGCGCTAACCGACTGAGCCACTCAGACTCCGAAATAGTTAGCGGCTTTCCTTATAAGTGGTTCTAAACCATGCATTTGGGTTCCTCCGTCGCGGAGAGTCAGCTTCAGAGCCTTCTATGAGCCTCAAAGCTATCCATAAAATGCAATGCAGTGCTTTCATTAAGTTAATATAAAATCGCCCTGAATGTGCTGAAGTCAATTTGTCATCAGCTGTGGTATCTGTGCACAGAAAGTTATATCTGTCACGCTGGTGAGAACCACCATCGTGGAGGTAAGGAGCCAGTCGCACAAAAATTGGCCAAAACAGCAAACGATTCACATTTGACTAGGGCAGGCTTAAGTTTCCGATAGAGGCTATGAAAAGCTCTGTAAATGGTCGGTACTAAGCCTCAGCCGGCTTTTTACTCGTGACAGCTGGCTGGTATTCGATTGCCTGAATCTGAAATATTCTGACCAGAAATGGCTCCGTTGAGAAGCTGGTATAGCTTCCCCTGTTTCAAGGTATTCCAGAACTTACTGTCATTAACGGTCCCACAGAACGTGGTGTGAAGCTGGTGGAAGATTTTGTGAGCCACCTAAAGGATAAAAATATGAAACAAGATCTTCTTTTATCAGTACCAGAGCTCTTAAATAGTTCGCAGGAGAATATGGAGAAGCACCTGCCTCACGACGTTCTCCAGCGATAGTTACTAGAGAAAGGTTCGCCTACGAAAGGCATTCATGTTCTGTCGGGATTTAGAGTACAAGGGTGCTGAATCACTTAATTTCAGGTCTTTTGTGGAATAACATGTATTTGTATTGCGCTACAAATACATCTGACAAGTAAATGCCTGCATGTTAAATCCCATCTACCGCTCTTATACTCACGCACGTGCCACGCGGTCTTTACTTGTAGGTTATGCACCCTTTATATCACAATTTAACAAGGGAGACTGCAACGCCGGGTGGCCAATCGCGCCCGAAACATGAAATCTTTAACCGTTTTGAGGCGATCTTTCCCGCTGTCGTAGACGCTTGAAATGTGGCTCATTGAAATCAGAATTGAATATATAATTGCAAAAAGTGGGTTCGAGTCTGAAAAGAAAAAAACAAAGTTTGTTTGAACGACCCTATGCGAACAGTGTTCAACATCGAAAAACACATCAGATAGGCTGATGGCATAATTCCTTCTCGAGAAAAATCGGAGCCAACCACCCTACTGCCCAGGGCCCAGCACCTGGTTCGCTCACTACACCGCCCAATCGCGGCTGGAGCGGAGCAGCAACATTGCCTCCAATATGTCTGCTCTTAGTCTGGACCTGAGGTCAGTAAGCAGTAGCTTCATCGCGGAGAATAACCTCTCCACGGACACCTGAGTAACTAGTAGCGCGGCCATTACCAGGCTAGCCGGCTGGATGATGGCTGGATATCTATCTAAGATGTCGCATACGGTCGCCCTCTTTAGGCGACCCAGGTTTTTGAAGTCGGCTAGTGCCGCATCGAGTGACGGGAATGCTGTTTTCTGCGCCTTTTTGCCCTGTGTTCTCGACAGACCTAGTATAAACTACTTCTCCGAGTACATGATAGCTCCCCTGGGGGGGAGGTGGGAGCAAAGATTTTATTGCTCGACAGACCTAGTGTAAACATCTTTTTCAAACAATTTCTTTGGCCTTTGGGGGCCAAAAGATAGTCTGCCCCCCTTCCAGGGCTTTGGGGGGGGCATGACCGGAATGGCATCCCCCTGCGTCTGTCAACAGGGGCGGATGCAGGCCGACGGTATAGGGTAAATTGTGAAAAACATATGGTTTTTAAGAAAATCGCCAAAAATTGGGCAGTTTGGGGAGCAAATGCCTTTTTGCTCCCTCTCATGGATCCGCCAGTGTCCGCCAATGCTTTCATTTGTTGCCAATTTCTGCCCATGCTAAATGGCCGGGGCGCATTACCTGCCCGAGAGTGAGACCGTCTACGGAACACCCTAGTTGCAATATTTCATTAATCTCGATATACATAACATATTGAGAAAATGTAATTTTCAGGTGAATAAAGGTGTTTCCATGTGACATCTCACGAGGTAAAATGTGACCATTTCACGTTTGATTTTGATAATTTTAGAGCTCTTTGGGAGCCGGAGCCGGACCCTTTCTGGCGGCTCCGGCTCCGGCTCCGGCTCCGATCAAAAGTGTTTTGGCGGCTCCGGCTCCGGCTCCGGCTCCGATCAAAAGTGTTTTGGCGGCTCCGGCTCCGGCTCCGGCTCCGAGCAGAATGGTCGGCTCCGACCGGCTCCGGCTCCGGCTCCGGCTCCGCATCCCTGTACACAACTTATTTTTGCCAATGACTGATCCCGGGATAGGAGTAGTGCTGATATGAATAATAGGTAATAAGTTCCCTACTATTACCAAATTGCAATATAAAATCATGAAGTATTATGTGCAAACATTTCTAAAACGCCAGCGATGTGATCAGATATGTTAAGAAAAAGAGTGCAGAGTCGACTCAACTCCCGACTCACAGCTTAGAGACTGACTCCGATTCTGACTCGACTCAACTGGTCGAACAGTTGAGTCGACTCAGACTCAACCCAAATCTGGAAGTGAGTCGACTCAACTCTGACTCAAGGAAATTTTGAGTCGACTCAGAGTCGACTCTGACTCTGAGTAGCGACTCTACAAGTCTGGACTCGAAATTAGTGCCTGCAATTTCGTCTGCCAAGCATACTCAAAAACCGAACTCATTCCATGAACTCTCACCAGTGGCGCAACCAGGATTTCGTTTCGGAGGGGGGAATTTGAGAGTGTGCCCCCACCTAGGTGTGCCCTCCCAATTTTTCAAGTCTGCAAAAAACATCCACTTATTTTGGGGTGTGCCTCCTGTTGTAGTGCGATTTTTTACAGTTCAAGATTTGAAGGTCTATTTATTTTGGATTCAGCTTTAGAAAGCACATTTTTCCTTAGAACTGGATCTAGCTTTAGATGCTCACAGTCGGTATTTACCTGAATGCGCTTCCCCGGTTTCGCTTTCGGTAAAAAC
The DNA here is from genome assembly GCA_034440635.1 of Lepas anatifera. NCBI lineage: Eukaryota > Metazoa > Arthropoda > Thecostraca > Lepadidae > Lepas > Lepas anatifera. The sequence continues at coordinate 776,171 of JAOTON010001031.1, read as the reverse complement.
CTATGTATCACAAAAACCAGGTTCATTATATGTCGGGACCCACAATCCTGCATTGAGGTAAACTGCCTCTCTATACTTTCGTTGGGAAATGATATCACATTTCAACAAGCAATTATGTTAGACCTCTTCCGCATGACCAAAGATGGAATTAAAATTATGAGTTGCGTCTACTGCTCGTTTGTGAGCGTGCCCTGGCTAGTCAAGGAGTTGTCGTTTTCTCAACGACCCGCAGAATTCAACAGAAGAGAGTATGTATGAAGCCAATGATATTAAACGTAAAACAAGGTTGCACCATAATACCAGTGCATAACCCATGTGCGCAATAATGCAGCGACACAAATGAAATGAAATCATTCGTTTGCTGTAAGATGGCATTTTTACTAATTTTGTATGCATGACACTCAAATATTTGATCACCTACAGTTCAAGATGAAAAAAATCAAAGACACTCGGTCATGATAAAGTCATGAATTGAAAGATAATCTGTCACATATTCTCTTTAAGATGACACCCAAGACATTCCAATTTATTTTTGGCGATGAAATATACCGAAAAATTATCTATAAAATACTTAAACAAACCCAATGCACATTTCAAATTTAAAAATGATGTTACATTTTATGAACGTATGAACGATGACCAAAAAATTAGCCGTCCACTCAGGAAATTATTTCCGGTGGATATATTTCTCCCTTTGCCTATTATGGATCAAATATATGACCTATTTGATATCATACTTCAATTGCTGTAAGGATATTAGATATTAGGTAGAGGTGCGCATTAAGAATACAAGCTCTCAGACAAGGGCGATTATAACAAAACAACCGCCTCATTATGTACGGGAAAGCCTTCCAGGACAAAAGAAGATGGGACAGGAAAGAAAGCAGAAATCGAGCTGCTGGTATGATTTGGTCCTTGACAAACGTGCGAACAAGTTACATTATTTTGACAGAATCAATTTACACTTCCTGGCTGTGTTTACCCAACTGGCTTGTTGCAATGTCTCTTTTGCTAAATACGACTGGTATCTTTTATCATTTATTCCGGACCAGTGACGGCGGAACTTTCGAATTCAAGGGGGCACCATGAGCTTTTCAACCCATTTCTTTCCAGTCAACGCCATAGGGATATTGTTAAAATTTATGATTTAAGGGATGCAGTGTATCCCGGTGCCCCCCCCCAGTTCAGCCACCAGTATTTCAGACCCAGAGACAAACTCTGGGGTGCTCCCGAGACTAATTATTGGACCCTCTCATGGAGATCAACCCTGCGAGCTCTCATGACTTACTCTTGGGCCCTGACACCAACACTGAGGCCCTCAAGACCACCTTTTGAAGCCCCGAACCAGCTTTAGGGTTCCGAAACGGACTCTTGGGAATCTCTGAGACCAGCTCCTGGGCCCCAGACCAAAACTTTGGGCCACTGAGACCAACTCTTGTGGGCCTTCCGAAACAGCGCATGGGGCCCCGACACCGACTCTGGGGGTCTTCTGAGACCAACTTCTTGAGGTCTGAGACTACAACTTTGGGCCCCTGAGATTAACTCTTGTGGGCCTCCAGAGACCAATTTAAAAGGCTCGACACAAACTCCTGAGGGCCCTCAAGACCATCGCCGAGGCCATTCCAGACCAGCCCTGGGGTCCCAAGACCAATTATTGATCTCCAAGAACAAATCGTGACGCTCCTGAGACCACCACTTGGGGCCCGCGAAAACAGCTGTCCAACACCGCTTCTGCAACAGCGCAACAACGTTAGGGCCTTCTGAGGCAGCTTTTGAGAGATCGAGACCAAAACTTTGGGCTCTGAGACCAACACTTGTGGGCCTCCCGAGACCAACTCTGGGGCCCCTGAGACAAATCATTGAGGGCTCTCCGACACCAACTCTTGGGTCACCAGAACAACTCGCGGGCCCCAGAACAACTCCTGGGTCCCCAGAACAACTCACAGGCCCCCAGAACAACTCGCGGGTCCCCAGAACAACTCGCGGGCCCCAGACCAACTCGCGGGCCCCAGACCAACTCGGGGTCCCCAGAACAACTCACGGGCCCCAGAACAACTCGCAGGCCCCAGAACAACTCGCGGGCCCCAGAACAACTCGGGGCCCCCAGAACAACTCGCGGGCCCCAGAACAACTCGCGGGCCCCAGAACAACTCGCGGGCCCCAGAACAACTCGCGGGCCCCAGAACAACTCGCAGGCCCCAGAACAACTCGGAGTCCCCAGAAAAACTCGCGGGCCCCAGAACAACTCGCGGGCCCCAGAACAACTCGGGGTCCCCAGAACAACTCGCGGGCCCGCAGAACAACTCGCGGCCCCCGAGCCCGACCTGAGGCCGACTGTGGGAGGCCCTCTGTTAGTTCTGATTAGTCCCTGGGATACCCTCTGATACCAATTCTGGGATCCCGAGACTAGCTCTTGGCGCCCCCCGAGAACAACTCTTGAGGCTCCCGTAAACGACTCTGAGGACCCCGAGACTGACTCTGGGGTCCCCCATGCTAACTTTTAAGGGCCCTACGAGACCAACTCTGGGCCTCCGAGAACAACTCTTGGGACCTTGAGACCAACTAGACCGAATCTGGGGGCCCCGAGACTAGCTTTTGGGGGCCTATGAGAAAAAATCTGGGGGACTCTAAAACGTGTCCTCTAAATCTTAAGCCTACCCGTCCACACATGCACGTTAACATGTGTCTAATGTGCTGTGTGTGCCCCAATAGGTTTTTGTGTGTTCCCAAATGTACAATGCAGTAGCATAGCCAGGATCCAGCCAGGGGGGGTGGTCTGACAACCGTTGGGGGCTCCCTTAGTAACCGGGGGCCATCTCTCATGTTTTTCGTATCGTATTCTAACCTTATATTTCCCCAAACAAAATTTTCCATTGCCCTTTTATGTGTTTCCTCTTATTTTCTTTATAGTTTGATTTTTCTCGATCAGACCAGGAGTTGGTAAATTTAGGTTGCCAAGTACTAAAGCTGGCCCATATGTATATGACAATCTGGCTATAAAAACAGCTAGCTTTATGGCACATTCCAGAAGTCATGTTTCTGCGTTAATTATGTTAAACCTGACTCTACCCCAAGTCACTCTGGCTATCAGACTGATCAGCATTACACGTTCAGAACTTCCTGGTGGCGGCGCTGAACACGCGTAGTCGTGTGGTGTCCGGCGGGGGCGGTGGCGGTGCTTCGCCATCCGGCGCGTAGGCGGGGCAACCAGTGGCCGTGGCGGCGGCTAGATTTTTATGTTTAGTTGAGGTTTTGCTTAAAGTTTTTCAATTTATAAATAAGTGTAATGACTGTTGTAGAGGTGCTTAGAGTTAAGCTGTGAGCTTTTGCGCCAATCCGCTATGTTGTTATATGTGTTTTGTGCATATGACATTACATAATTAAATTTATACTACTACTACTACTACACGCTTTGATCTTGAAGGCATTGAAGGTATTGAAGGTCAATGGCTTTGAGCACAAAGCAATTACAGTCTCCTCTACGGGAAATTATTACCAATGCTTTGCGAGCACCGAATTCATTCACTCTTTCTGGATATTTCCAAAGAAACGAAAATAAAAATTGAGCAGAATACATGGCATATCGGAATGTGTCGCGGACGTTATATGACGTCTATTCCACGGACAGATCCTGTTGAATTTAACACAGCTATTTTCTCACCCTTGCTACGTTGTAGATGGCCAAATTACAAAGACAATAAGCCCCTGTCTATTTATCGCCTTGGTGAACCCTGCTATTATCATTTTCATTTTTTCTAGTATTTTTTCTTCTTTGGATTATGTGCATTCATTTCTGTCATTATCCTTGTGTGTCTAGTTTCCTACGAAGACATTTGAAAAAACAGTTCAGAATGTTTAGGAAGACAGTGATCCGGGGCAAGCTAATAAATCTAGAATCAGCTAAAGTTACAAATTTCCTCTTCGATTTGCTCTTCTAGATTATGAAAACTACATCAATTTTTACATTTCCTTCGGCACTGGTGCCAGATCGGCATGATTCAATTTGCGTTTTTTTCGCACACAATGGGCGTAGATGATATCTAAAGCGATATGTTTTGATTGTATTCTAAATTCTAGAAGATATAGAAAGGAAAAAACCGCTCAATATAGGGGATATGTGAGTGTGCCCCAGATGCCATATAATACCTATTCCTTGGAGGGTTCTTCTGATGAAATCGCTCACTTACCCTCCCTAGCCATGGGTGGAGATCACTCGGGGTTGTGGGTCAGGACTCCCTCAGACTTTGGACCTCCGATAAGCTGTGCATAGGGCTTGTACTGCTGTCCCAGCGCTAAGCCACCCCCGAGACTGAGTATTTGGCCCTCCTGAGACAACCCCTCGGAGGCCCCAGATTAGCCCTCAAGGGCCTGAGCCCAACTCGGGGCCCCTTGAGATATACTCTCGGGCCCGTTAGACGAAAACAGACGAAAACAAGGTTGTTGATGAGACTTTCAAAAAACATCTAAAAAAGACCGGTAGTGACAAGGCGCCAGAAGCAAAATCCATCAGGCTCTACTACCGCAACTTTATGAGCAGTGCCCATAAAGATGACGAAAGAATCATGCAGCATATCATTCGCGACAACTTAAGGTGCACAAATTCTGACACCCAGCTGCATCTATTACAAAAATAGAAAAACTTCCAACCTCATCATTCGCAACAACACATCAGACAAGACTACCCCTCTGTCACGCACCAATGTACTTTCTCAATTTAACTGCCCCTTAGGAGACTGTAGGCTCATTGCCGCTAAGTACACCGGTGCCACGACAACATCCCTCTCACGACGCCTCACTCTACACAAAGCACCAGGTCACACCAGCTCCATCAAGAACCACGTAGAATAACACCACTAAACACAGCTCACCAGAAAAATCCTCACCGACAACACATTTACGCACAAGCATATCAATGATCATCTCAGAATATGGATCACAGAAGCACTATACATCCGCGAACACAACCCTGAACTAAACACGCAACTCGATCAAACTGAGAAGCTCCATCTGTGGAATACATGACAACTGTAAGCTAAGAAGAAAAAAATTGTGAAAGACTTTAGGCCTCATGTTTTTTTGTGTATGCTCAAAAAGAGCAAGTTAAAAGCTTTAGTCACGTTATCATATGTTCATACATATTGTGAGCTTCATTCTTCATACAACCGATCATCTTTTGAAATCCCCTCGACCCTGCCACGACTTTTATATAATATGTGCTTTTGTATGTAATATTTTTATGTGGTTATGTCATTAATGTCTCGATAATGATCGCTGAAAGCCTTCGAAACGTCGACTGTACCTGTAAATGCCGTGAATAATATAACTGTGTAATGCCTACCGATTTAGGACTTATATTATCTTCCATCAACGACAACAGAGTGAAAAAACTTATACGAACCTGCGAAAACGAAAACAGAAAACTAGCTAAAACGAACTGTTCGCTGAAGTTTAATCGACAGTGTTTGAGAGAAAATATATGGCCAAAATACACACACATATATATATATATATATATATCACCGGAAATACATTTGTGACGGCTAACACGCGCAATGATGGTGGCGGGTACCCGCCCCTCGGGTTTTTTGGAGATAGCATAGGCATACCTTTCTTTCCTTATTTTTACAACTTTTTCCAAAATCTTAAGGTTAGGTCATCTCAGATAAGGTCCCCAGCAGAGGTCAAGTGACCTGACCTCAAAAAGTTTAACATAGCATAAGTCGGAACAGGGTGAACTTATCCGATTGAAATTCATATCACATAACGAGCTCGCCGAGGTCTCTAAAATATGTTTCGGTATTTTTTTACATCGATGACCTAAAGTCAGGTACGCGCCATGACTCCTCCATTGAAAATACACGGGAAAAATAGTTTTAACTGAATAACTTAGTATTGGATGGTGATAAGGCGTTTGTTTTAACTGCATTAGATTTGCCTTGTCTTTGCGGTTCTAATGATATGCATTTTACCTAATTTGACCTCGACCTGACCTCAGGTCAGATCAAGTCCTTGATTTCATAAGTGTCGCCACTGGCAAAAAGTGGGGGGGCCAGCCAAACTTCAACCTGATGCTGACAAAAACTTTCAACATCAGGACCAAAAACTCTTCGAATTTGGGCTCCTTGTTGCCTTCCGCAGCGGCTGGAAATAAAAATGTCCGGCTTTCTCTCATTTTGACTGAGATCAGGAAATTTTTGGCCAAAAGTGGGGGGCCAGGCCCCCTGGCCCCCTTTTCCGACGCGTATGCTTGATTTGACCTAGCATGGTCATATTATATATCATTCGATTCGGATTGCTGCGAGGATTCATACAGTACAGGTTGTTTTGCTCTATCTTTACTTGTTCAGATGTAATGACCGAAAACCTTCATTTACATGTTATCCCTATGACGGCATGTTTTGACCTCTAGTGACCTTAAATGGGACCCGACAAAAATGCTTCAAATATTTTCGATGGAGAAGTGAATGGGCTACCCAATGCCGTTTACCGTTTTTCGCTATCTAGCGTGGTTCTCGAGATCTTAAGGGGGCGGGTACCCGCCCCCGTCAAAGCGAAGGTGGATCAGACCCCTGTCAATGCGCGTGTTAATACATATATATTTGGGTGTCTCAAGTCTCCTGAGTCCCAAGTCTCCCCAGTCTCCCCTTCGTGTCGCCGCCGCAACGGGACCGCGGGAGGCCACCCGGCCGCGGCGACTGGAGACATCAAATTGATACGCGAACAGTACTGAGTGTGAAAAGGCTGATAGCGGTTCTTAACGGATTTTCCGTATCATCAAGAAAACAAAACGCCACGTCTATTTGGATTCAAGAGAAGGAAAACGAAAGCGCTGTGTTGAGCTGAATATAAGGCGCTAATCCTTTCGGTGTTAGAGCGTGTGTCGCAAGGCATCGGTGGTTCAGTGGTAGAATGCTCGCCTGCCACGCGGGCGGCCCGGGTTCGATTCCCGGCCGATGCATTTTGCTCACGCCTTATAAACGCTTGCTACGTTTCTGGAGCCCTATTTTGAAGGGAATTCGGCACCTTCATTATAATATTTTAACGGAGATCGCCAAGGTGTCACATTCCCTTTAAAGTGAATGTGGCACCTTCCTTTAAAGGCAATGTGGCGCCTTCCTTTAAAGGGAATATGGCACCTTGGCTATAGCCCTGTTCCAGCTGTCAGCACAGTTTTGTCAGCAGGACCTCTAACCTCTCCTCCAGAAAAGTAACATCAGTGCCATAACCGCCTCTTGTTTGTGCTAAGCAAAGGGAACTTAAGCCTTTACACCATTAAAAATATTAGACTGCCACTTCGTGCACTTACTATTTTTCATCAGCGCAAACAGCAGGCCGTCAGCCCGTAAAACCTCTAGAACTAGTTCCCGGGGAGAGGCTACAGTCCTGTGACGTAGGCGCAACGCGGTCCGCTGATTGGTGCTGACAAAACTGTGCTGACAGCTGGAACAGGGCTTATCTCTCTGTAAAGGGAATGTGGGAAAGGGAATGTGGCACCTCCCTTTAAAGGGAATGTTGCACCTTGGCTATCACCGTTAAAATGTTATATCGAAGGTGCCGAATTCCCTTCAAAATGTGGCTCAGGAAACGGAGCAAGCGTTTATAAGATGTGAGGAAAATGCATCGGCCGGGAATCGAACCCGAGCCGCCCGCGTCGCAGGCGAGCATTCTACCACTGAGCCACCGACACCCTGCTGATCACAGTGCAACGCAGAAAGGATTAGCCCATTATATCCAGCTTAACACGGGGCTTTCGTTTTCTTCCTGGCGAGTCCACATAGAGGTGGCATTTTGTTTTCTTGATGAGACGGAAAATCCGTAAAGAACTGTTCTCAGCCTTTTCATACGGTGTATTGCTCGCGTATCAATTTGAGGTGTGCTATACCTCTTTTACAGCGATGGAATCGGCAGCGTCCGATTTTGGACCATGAATTACGTAAAAGTACAAGTTAGAGTTTTAATATCACAGATTTAATTAGTTATGACCATTATAATGCAAATCATGGGGAAAACAGCCCTACACTCTTTGTAGAGCAAAGTCCGGTAGAGCCTGAACCAGTCAGGTACGTGTCTGATATTTCGAGCACAGTACTTTTCCAAATAACTATATAGGTATGTATGTATGTACCTGCAGTCAAATCTGAGATGGGGAACCATATCTTTAGGGGTGTCCAGTCATCAATGGCGGATCCAGGACTTCATTTGAAGGGGAGTGCTAGGAGGCTCCAGCCTCCCCTGCCATTGCCTCGGAAAAAGCCTTCGGCCATGCATTTGCTATCTGCACTCTGACATGTGCAGGGGGGACTGGGCTCCCCCTTTGTATCCGTCATTGTTGGACATCCCCAATAAAATGTGAAAGAAGTTAAATTATAATTTAAACTTAAGTGTTTGTTCACGACTTTGGATTAGTTTTATTCAGTTCACTGGGTCTGTGGGAGGCCTGAAACTGACTACATTATACAGGGAGGTGTCGCTAAGATCGATCATTACCATGCCAGTTTGTTTTTATCTTTGTAATCGATACAAGAGTGCAAATAATTTTCTCAGTTTCTGGTCTTTTTTTATTGCATATAAATATAGAAATAACTTGATATGCTAAGGAACAATCTTTACTACATTTTCCTATCAATAATGGTGCCACAAACAAGCCAAATAACCGAAATATTTGTATTATATATCCAGCTTTTAATACAATAGTTGTTGGCATTCTTTGAGATTCCCACTGATTTTCTCAAAGTTTCACACTCCTGGGTCAAATAAAATCATGGGAACAAGCCACGAAAAGTGCACGTTTTTAATCAATACGTGGTGAAGATAAAAAGGAGAACAAATCCGAGGGTTTTTGGTTCTAAAAGTGAAAGTTTCTTATCGCCAGGAGGCGATCCGCTACTGAAGGGGAGCCGCAAACAATTTCAACGCACTAAAAAATCTTAGCCATTAAAAAATTCACATCGTTCAAAAGTGTTTTGATAATGTTCATTGATGTTTCATTAGCGTCTTCACCCGATCTCTCCGGACCACCTACGAATCCTTGGTTTGTACGACAAATGGAGAATATTTATTTCAAATTGCAAATCTTCTATCCCAATTGAGAATCTTGGATCCCAAAAAAGAATTTTGGATTCCGATTGAGAATCTTGGATCCTAATTTATAGTCTTGGATCCCAATAGAGAATCTTGAATCCCAATAGAGTATTTTAGTTACAAACTGGAAATTTTGGACCCTAATCTTAGATCTTGGATCCCCCGTAGACGTGTTCAGGGATACAGCCAGCCGAAAACATGTTCAGTTAGGTTAGGAAATCAATGTTTTGACCTCCAGAGGTCAAATTAGGTCAAGATCGGCTATTTTCACTCAAATATGCAATAATTAAGCAAACTGGGCATAACTCTTATGTCATTAGAGCTATTGAGGTCTGGTAAAGTACATTTGATAGAAAATTGCCAGTACTTTTTCCGCTATGTGGAACGTAAATACCTCCCGCCAGTGGTTTGACCTACAGAGGTCACCTCGTGACCTAATATGACCTGAGGTAACAAAAGGTCAAAAAGTGACCTTGCTGTATATCATATGAACGCCAATGACAAGACAAACAGGATGGTGTTTGTTTCACCGCTCTAGCTTAATTAGGTCAAAAGTTATTGTCAAAATACTGTTTTTGACCTCTGGTAACCTTGGATGACCTTGGAAAAGTCAAAAGGCAAATATGTCCCCTGGGATCCGTGAAAAAGTGTCAAAAACGCTGTTCTAAGCAGTCTGAGTATTTGCAATCACTTTTGTGGCTTTTGTATCATGAAACAGCTTTTCCCTATATTTTCCAAGGGGCGAGTTCGCCTCCTGACCTGACCTCAGGTCACGAAATCGAAAATTCCCGAAAATACACCTTGTAGACCCTGGAGGGGTCATGAAGTGTAGGAAGTTTCAAATGGATCGACTTTGAAATGTAGCTCTTACAGAGCTCTAAAGTTGAAGTGAGGTGACCTTGGTTGACCTCGTCTGGTGACCTGACCTTGGGTGACCCGGGGTAAAAAATTTCAGGAATGATGGGAAAATGATGCAGTGAGAGGTAGAGCCCTCAACCACGGTGCTGCACCTCGTCGTTTTTCTGCTATCTCGGAAAAACCTTAGGTAGGGCCCATCGATGGCCCCCGGTGGGGCGAGGGTTAACCTAACCTAACCTAACCTTGCCTAAGATGACATAACCTGACCTAACCTAACCTAACATAACCAAACCTAACATAACCTTACCTAACCTAACCTAACCTAGCCTGACCTAACCTAACCTAACCTAACCTAACCTAACCTAACCTTACCTAACCTTACATAACCTAACCTAACCTAATCTAACCTAAGCTAACCTAACCTAACCTAACCTAACCTAACCTAACTTAACCTAACCTAACCTATCCTAACCTAACCTAACCTAACCCAACCTAACCAAACCTAACCTAACCTAACCTAACCTAACCTGACCTAACCTAACCTAACCTACCTAACATAACCTAACCTAACCTAACCTTACCTAACCTGACTTAACCTAAGGTAAGGTAACCTAACCTAACCTAACCTAACGTAACCTAACCGAACCTAACCTAACCTAACCTAACCTAACCTAATCTAGCCAAACCTAAAATAACCTAACTTAACTTAACCCAACCTAACCTAACCTTGCCTAAGATGACATAACCTGACCTAACCTAACCTAACCTAACCCAACCTAACCAAACCTAACCTAACCTAACCCTACCTAACCAAACCTAACCTAACCTGACCTAACCTAACCTAACCTAACCTAACCTAACCTAACCTAACCTAACCTAACGTAACCTTGACTAACCTGACTTAACCTAAGGTAAGCTAACCTAACCTAACCTAACCTAACCTAACCTAACCTTACCTAACCTGACTTAACCTAAGGTAAGGTAACCTAACCTAACCTAACCTAACATAACCTAACCGAACCTAACCTAACCTAACCTAACCTAACCTAATCTAGCCAAACCTAAAATAACCTAACCTATCTTAACCTAACCTAACCTAACCTAACCTAACTTTACCTAACCTTACCTAACCTAAACTAACCAAACCTAACTTAACCTAACCTAACCCAACCTAACCTAACCTAACCTTACCTAACCTGACTTAACTTAAGGTAAGTTAACCTAACCTAACCTAGCTTAACCTAACCTAGCTTAACCTAAACTAACCTAACCTAACCTAAACTACCCTAACTTAACCTAACCTAACCTAACCTAACCTAACCCAACCTAACCAAACCTAACCTAACCTGACCTAACCAAACCTAACCTAACCTAACCTAGCCTAACGTAACCTAACCTAACCTAACCTTACCTAACCTGACTTAACACGCGCATTGACGGGAGTCTGAGCCACCTTCGAATTGACGGGTGGCGGGTACCCGCCCCCTAAGATCTGGAGAACCACGGCAGGTAGCGAAAAACGGTAAACGGCGTTGGGCTGCCCATCCACTTCTCCATCGAAAACATTTGAACCATTTTTTTCTCAGGTCACCTTTAAGGTCACGAGAGGTCAAAACATGCCCGTCATAGGGATAACATGTAAATTCAGTTTTTCGGCCATTTCATCTGAACAAGTAACGATAGAGCAAAACGATTTAAACTATATGAATCCTCTTAGCAAGCCGAATCGAATGATATATAATTTGACCTTGCTAGGTCAAATCAAGGATTTGACCTGACCTGACTTCAGGTCAGGGTCAAATTATATAAAATGCATATCATTAGAACTGCAAAGCCCAGGCGAGTCTAATGCAGCTAAAATAAATGCTCTATCACCATCCGTTACTGAGTTATTCCGTAAAAACCATTTTTCCCATGTATTTCCAATGAAGAGGTCATGCCTCGTACCTGACCTTAGGTTATCGATATCAAAAATACCAGAACATATTTTAGAGAACTTGGTAGGGCTATTATGTGAGGTGAGTTTCAATCGGATAAGTTCACCCTGCTCCGACTTATGCTATCTTAAACTTTTTTTGAGGTCGGGTCACTTGACCTGTACTGGGGACTTGACCTGAGATGACCTAACCTTAAAATTTTCGCAGAAGTAGTAAAAATGATGAGGGAAAAGGTATACCAAGTACAGTGGCGCAACGCACCGCCGTTTTTCTGCTGTCTCCGAAAAACCCGAGGGGGGGGGGGGTACCCACCCCCCGTCAATGCGCGTGTTAACCTAAGGTAAGCTAACCTAACCTAACCTAACTTAACCTAACCTAACTTAACCTAAACTAACCTAACCTAACCTAACCTAACCTAGCCTAACTTAACCTAGCCTAACCTAACCTAGCCTTGCCTAAGCTAACCTAACCTGATGTAACCTAACCTAACCAATTGAAAGCCGTAAATTTCAGGTAAAAATATTGGATCCCAATCTAGAATATTGAATTCCCATTCAGGAAGTTGGATCCTAATTGGGAATCCTCAATCCCAATTGAGAGTCTTTCATGCGAAGTGAGAATCTTGGATCCCAATTCAGAATCTTGGATTGCAAAAGAGAATCTAAAATCCCCATAGAGTATTTTGAATCCAAATTAGAAATCCTGGATTCCATTCTTGGAGCTTGGATCCCCTTTAGACGTGTTCAGATATTCAGCCTCCCATGCTCGTGTTCAGAGACTCAGGCCGCCGTAAACGTGTCGAAAGATTCAGCCTACCATAGACAAGTGCAGAGATTCAGCCCACCGGAGCCGTTTTCAGCAATTCTACTTTCCGTTGACGTGTTCATATATTCAGTTGCTGTGGATGTGTTTAGAGTTTCTACTGCTGTAGACGTGTGCATATATTTAGCCTGCCATAGAACTAGCCTGACCTAACCTAGCCTAACCTAACTTAACCTAACCAAACCTAACCTAATCTTATCTATCCAAATTCCAATTGAGATTGCAATAGATAATCTTGGATCCCAGTCAGGAATCCTGGATCCTTAATGAGATTCATGGATCCCAATGTAAATTTTTTGATTCATAGGCAGAATCTTGGATTGCAATAGAGAATCTTGGATCCCCATTGAGAGTCATGGATCCTAAATAGGAAAATTGAATCCCAATTGAAAATCTTTGTTTTGAATTGAGGATCTTGTATCCCAATTGAGAATCTAGGTCCAAATAAAGAATCTTGGATCCCAATTTAGAATCTTGGATCCCAATTTATAGTCTTGGATACCAATTGAGAAACATTGATTGCATTTAAGAATCTTCGAATCCCAATAGAGAGTCTTGGATACCATTAAGAATCTATGTTCCCAATTAAGAAACTCGAATCCCAATTGAGAATCTTTGTTTTGAAATTTAGACTCCTGTATCCCAATTGAAAATTATGGATCCCAATAAATAATCTTGGATTCCAATTGACAGTCATGGATCCTAATTGGGAAAATTAAATCCCAAATGAAAATCTTTGTTTTAAATTGAAAATCTTGGATCCCAGTTGAGAATCTTGAATCCTAATAAAACATCTTGGATCCCAATTGAGAATCTTGGATGCTGATTTATAATCTTAGATACCAAATGAGAAACATTGATTGCAATTAAGAATCTTCGATCCTAATAGAACATTTTAGATCCCATTAAGAATCTTGGATCACAATAAAAAGTCTTGGATTCCAATTGAAAATCTTGGATCCAAATTTATAGTCTTGGGTACCTATTCAGAACCACTATAAGAGGTAAAAATGATGGGTTCTAATCTAAAATAGTAAATCCCCATTCAGGATATTGGATCCCAACTGGGGATTTTGAATTCCAACTAGAGTCTTTGATCCAAACTGAGAATGTTGGATCCCAATTGGAATGTTGGATCCCAATAGAGCATCTTGAATTACTAAAAAAAAAAACGGTTTAAATCTATGAAAACTGTAAACGGTGTTTGGTTGCCCATCCACTTCTCCATCGAAAACAATTGAACCATTTTTTGTCAGGTCACAATTAAGGTCACGGAGGTCAAAACATGCCGTCATAGGGATAACATGTAAATTAAGTTTTTGGGTCATTTCATCTGAACAAGTAACGATAGCGCAAAACGACTTAAACTATATTAATCCTCTCAGCAAGCAGAATCTAATGACATATAATTTGACCTTGCTAGGTCAAAGTCAAGGATTTGACCTGACCTGAGGTAAGGTCGGGGTCAAATTATATAAAACGCATATGATTACAACTGCGAAGCCCAGGCGAGTCTAATGCAGCTAAAATAAATGATCTATTACCCTTCGTTGCTGATTTATTCTGTAAAAACCATTTTTTCCATGCATTTCCAAAAGAGAGGTCATGCCTCGTTCTTGTACTTAGGTGATCGATATAAAAAATACCGGAACATTTTTTTAGAGAACTCGGTGGGCTTATTATGTGATATGAGTTTCAACCAAATAAGTTCACCCTGCTCCGACCTATGCTATCTTAAACGTTTTTTGAGGTCAGGTCACTTGATCTGTACTTGTGACCTGACCTGAGGTATCCTAACCTTAAAATTTTCACAATAGTTGTGAAAATGATTAGGAAAAGGTATGCCAAGTACGGCGGCGCTACGCGCCGCATGTTTTCTGCTGCCTCTGAAAAACCCAGGGGGCGGGGACCCGCCCTTCGTCAATGTGCGTGTTAACCTTACCTAACCCAAACTAACCTAACCTAACTTAACCTAAGCTAAACCAACCCAACCTAATCTAACCTAATCTAAAGTATCATCGCCGAACATAACCCAACCCATCGTAGCCTAACCTAACCTAACTAAACCTAAGGTAGCCAAACCTAACCTAATCTAACCGAACCTAACCTTATCTATACAAATTCAAACTGAGATCGCAATAAAGAATCTTGGATCCCAGTGGAGAATATTGGTATTTATTGAGAATCTTGGATCCACATGGATAATTTTTTATCTTAATTCAGAACCTTGGATTCCAAAAGAGAATCTTTGATTCCAATTAAGAACCTTGGATCCCCTTGGAAGGGCATGGATCCCAATGCAGAATATTGGATCCCCTTAGAGAATCTTGGATCCAAATTGAGAGGCTTGGATCCCAATAGAGAATTTTGAATCCCAATAGAGTATGTTGGATCCAAATTGGGAATCTTGGATCTCCTGTAGACGTGGTCAGAGATTCAGCCGGCTATAGCCGTGTGCAGAGACTAAGCGCGGCGCAGACGTGTTCAGAGATACAGTTGCTGTGGAAGTGTTTAGAGTTTCTACTGCTGTAGACGTGTGCATATATTTTGCCTCCCGTAGAACTAACCTAATCTAACCTAACCTAACCTAACCCAACCTAACCTAACCTAACCTAACCTAACCTAACCCAACCTAACTAAACCTAACCTAACCTAACCTAGCCTAACCTAACCTAATCTAACCTAACCTAGCCTAGCCTAACCTAACCTAACCTGAACTAACCTAACCTAACCAATTGAGAGGCGTAAATTTAAGGTAAAAATATTGGATTCCGATGTAGAACCTTGATTCCCCACTCAGTATCTTGTATCCCAATTGGGAATCTTCAATCCCAATGGAGAGTCTTTCATCCGAATTGAGAATCTTGGATCCCAATTCAAAATCTTGGATTTTAATAGAGCATCTACAATCCCCATAGAGAGGTTTTGATCCAAATTGGAAATCCTGGATCCAAATCTTGGATCTTGGATTCCCTTTAGACGTGTTCAGATATGCAGCCTCCCATGCTCGTGTTCAGAGACTCAGGCGGCCGTAATCGTGTCCAAAGATTCAGCCCTCCATAGACAAGTGCAGAAATTCAGCCCACCGGAGCCGTTTTCAGACATTCTACTTTCCGTTGACGTGTTCATAAATTCAGTTGCTGTGGAAGTGTTTAGAGTTTCTACCGCTGTAGACGTGTGTAAATATTTAGCCTGCCGTGGAACTAGCCTGAACTAACCTAGCCTAAACCTAACGTAACCTAACGTAATCTAACCTAACCTAACCTAGCCTAACCTAACCAGACCTAACATGACCTAACCTAACCTAACCTAACTTAACCTAACCAAACCTAACCTAATCTTATCCATCCAAATTGCAATTGACATTGCATTAGAGAATCTTGGATCCCAGTCAGGAATCCTGGATCCTTAATGACATTCTTGGATCCTAATGTAAAATTCTTGATTCATAGACAGAATCCTGGATTGCAATAGAGAATCTTGGATCCCCATTGAGAGTCATGGATCCTAAATGGGAAAATTGAATCCCAATTGAAAATCTTTGTTTCGAATTGAGGGTCTTGTATCACAATTGAGAATCTAGGATCCAATAAAGAATCTTGGATCAAAATTTAGAATCTTGGATCCCGATTTATAATCTTGGATACCAATTGAGAAACATTGATTGCATTTAAGAATCTTAGATCCCAATAGAGAATCTTGGACACCATTGAGAAACTATGATCCCGATTAAGAAATTTGATTCCCAATTGAAAATCTTGGTTTTGAAATTTAGACTCTTGTATCCCAATTGAAATTTATGGATCCCAATAAATAAGCTTGGATTCCAATTGAGAGTCATGGATCCTAAATGGGAAAATTGAGTCCCAATTGAAAATCTTTGTTTTAATTGAGGATCTTGTATCACAATTGAGAATCTTGGATCCAATAAAGAATCTTGGATCCGAATTTAGAATCTTTGATCCCGAATTATAATCTTGGATACCAAATGAGAAACATTGATTGCAGTTAAGAATCTTCGATCCCAATAGAAAATCTTGGATCCCATTGAGAATCTTAGATCCCAATAAAAAATCTTGGATACAAATTGAGAATCTTGGATCCCAATTTATAGTCTTGGGTACCAATTGAGAACCACTATAACAGGTAAAAATGCTGGGTTCCAATCTAGAATCGTGAAACCCCACTCAGGATATTGGATCCCAACTGGGGATTTTGAATCCCATCTAAGAGTCGTTGATTCAACCTGAGAATCTTGGATCCCAATTGAGAATGTTGGATCCCAATAGAGCATCTTGAATTACTAAAAAAACGATATAAATCTATGAAAACTGTAAACGGTGTTTGGTTGCCCGTTCACTTCTCCATCGAAAACAATTGAACCATTTTTTTCAGGTCACATTTAAGGTCACGAGAGGTCAAAACCTGCCGTCATGGGGATAACATGTAAATTAAGTTTTTCGGCCATTTCATCTGAAGAAGTAAAGATAGCGCCAAACGACTTAAACTATATGAATCCTCTCAGCAAGTGAAATCGAATGATATATAAGTTGACCTTGCTAGGTGAAATCAAGGATTTGTCCTGACCTGAGTTCAGGTCGTGGTCAAATTATATAAAACGCATATCATTAGAACTGCAAAGTCCAGGTGAGTCTAATGCAACTAAAATAAATGCTCTATCACCAATCGTTACTGAGTTATTCCGTAAAAAAACATTTTTCCCATGCATTTCCAAAGGAGAGGTCATGCCTCGTACCTGACCTTAGGGCATCGATATCAAAAATACCGTAACATATTTTAGAGAACTTGGTAGGGCTATTATGTGAGGTGAGTTTCAATCGGATAAGTTCACCCTGCTCCGACTTATGCTATCTTAAACTTTTTTGAGGTCAGGTCACTTGATCTCTACTGGTAACCTGACCTCAGGTGACCTAATTTTAAAATTTTCACAATAGTTGTGAAAATGATTAGGGAAAGGTATGCCACGTACGGCGGCGCTACGCGCCGCAATTTTTCTACTGTCCCTGAAAATCCCAAGGGGGCGGGGACCTGCACCTCGTCAATGTGCGTGTTAACCTTACCTAACCCAACGTAACCTAACCTAACTTAACCCACGCCCCAACGGGGGTCAGGCGCAACCTTCGCCCCTCCGGGGGCTATCAATGGCCCCCTCTAACTCCGAAAATATGGGCGTTCGCGCAAATCTGCAAATTGCACTAGAAAGCTTGCGTGAATTCAGTAAGAAATTGCTTCACATGTTTTAGTGCTCAGGTCAATGGTTTGACCTCCAGAGGTGAAATTAGGTCAAGATCGGTTATTTTCACTCAAATATGCAATGATTAACCCTCGCCCCACCGGGGGCCATCGATGGCCCCCCTAAGGTTTTTCTGTGATAGCAGAAAAACGACGAGGCGCAGCACCGCGGTTGAGGGCTCTATCTCTCACTGCATCATTTTCCCATCATCCCTGAAATTTTTACCCCAGGTCGCCCAAGGTCAGGTCACCAGACGAGGTCAAGCAAGGTCACCTCACTTCACATTTAGAGCTCTGTAAGAGCTACATTTCAAAGTCGATCGATTTGAAACTTCCTACACTTCATAACCCCTCCAGGGTCTACAAGGTGTATATCCGGGATTTTTCGATTTCGTTCCCTGAGGTCAGGTCACGAGGCGAACTCTCCCATTGGAAAAGCATGGGGAAAAGTTGTTTCATGATATAAAAGCCACAAAAATGATTGTAAATACTCAGACTGCTTAGAACAACGTTTTGGGACACCCTTTCACGGATCCCAGGGGTCATATTTGCCCTTTGACTTTTCCAAGGTCATCCAAGGTCACCAGGGGTCAAAAACAGTATTTTGGCAATAACTTTTGACCTAACTAAGCTAGAGCGGTGAAACAAACACCATCGTGTTTATCTTGTCACTGGCTTTCATTTGATATACGGCAAGGTCACTTTTTGACCTTTCGTGACCTCAGGTCATATTAGGTCACGAGGTGACCTCTGGAGATCAAACCACTGGCGGGAGATCTTTACGTTCCACATAGCGGAAAAAAACTGGCAATTTGCTATCAAATGTACTTTACCAGGCTTCAATAGCTCTAATGACATAAGAGTTATGCCCAGTTTGCTTAATCATTGCATATTTGAGTGAAAATAGCCGATCTTGACCTAATTTGACCTCTGGAGGTCAAACCATTGACCTGAGCACTAAAACATGCGAAGTAATTTCTTACTGAATTCACGCCAGCTTTCTATTGCACTTTGCAGATTTGCGCTAACGCCAATATTTTAGGAGTTAGAGGGGGGGCATCGATGGCCCCCCGGTGGGGCGAAGGTGGCGCCGGACCCACGGTGGGGCGCGGGTTAAGCAAACTGGGCATAACTCATAGTTCATTAGAGCTATTGAGGCCTGGTAAAGTTCATTTGATAGCAAATTGCCAGTACATTTTCCGCCATTTGAATTGTAAAGACCTCCCGCCATTGGTTTAACCTACAGAGATCACCTCGTGACCTTATATGACTTGAGGTCACCAAAGGTCAAAAATTGACCTTGCCGTATATCAAATGAAAGCCAGTGACAAGAAAAACACGATGGTGCTTGTTTCACTGCTCTAGCTTAATTAGGTCAAAAGTTATTGTCAAAATACTGTTTTAGACCTCTGGTGACCTTGGATGACGTTGGAAAAGTCAAAGGGCAAATATGACCCCTTGAATCCGTGAAAGGGTGTCCAAAAACGCTGTTCTGAGCAGTCGGAGTATTTGCAATCATTTTTGTGACTTTTATATCATGAAACAGCTTTTCCCATGCTTTTCCAATGGGAGAGGTCACCTCGTGACCTGACCTCAGGGCACGAAATCGAAAAATCCCGAAGATACACCTTGTAGACCCTGGAGGGGTCATAAAGTGTAGGAAGTTTCAAATGGATCGACTTTGAAATGTAGCTCTTACAGAGCTCTAAAGTTGAGGTGAGGTGACTTGGTTGACCTCGTCTGGTGACCTGACCTTGCGTGACCCGGGGTAAAAAATTTCAAGGATGATGGGAAAATGATGGAATGAAAGGTAAGGCCCTCAACCGCAGTGTTGCGCCTCGTCGTTTTTCTGCTATCCCGGAAAAACCTTAGGGGGCCATCGCTGGCCCCAGGTGGGGCGAGGTTAACCTAACCTAACCTAACCTTGCCTAACATGACATAACCTGACCTAACCTAACTTAACATAACCAAACCTAACATAACCTCACCTAACCTAACCTAACCTAACCTGACCTAACCTAACCCAACCTAACCTAACCTAAACCTAACCTAACCTAGCCTCACCCAACATAACCTCACCTAACCTAACCTAACCTAACCTGACCTAACCTAACCTAACCTAACCTAACCTAACCTAACCTAACCTAACATAACTTAACCTAACCTAACCTAACCTAACCTAACCAAACATAACCTTACCTAACCTTACCTAACCTAACCTAGTCTAACCTAACCTAACCTAACCTAACCTAACCTAACCTAAAACAACCTAACCAAAACTAACCTAACCTAAGCTAACCTAACCTAACCTAACCTAACTTAACCTAACCTAACCTAACATAACCTAACCTAACCTAACCCAACCTAACTAAACCTAACCTAACCTAATCTAACCTAACCTAACCTAACCTAACCCAACCTAATCTAACCTAACCCTACCTAACCAAACCTAACCTAACCTGACCTAACCTAACCTAACCTAACCTTACCTAACCTGACTTAACACGCGCATTGACGGGGGTCTGAGCCACCTTCGCATTGACGGGGGCGGGTACCCGCCCCCCTAAGATCTCAAGAACCACGGTAGGTAGCGAAAAACGGTATACGGCGTTGGGCTGCCCATCCACTTCTCCATCGAAAACAATTGAACCATTTTTTGTCAGGTCACCTTTAAGGTCACGAGAGGTCAAAACATGCCCGTCATAGGGATAACATGTAAATTCAGTTTTTCGGCCATTTCATCTGAACAAGTAACGATAGAGCAAAACGATTTAAACTATATGAATCCTCTTAGCAAGCCGAATCGAATTATATATAATTTGACATTGCTAGGTCAAATCAAGGATTTTACCTGACCTGACTTCAGGTCAGGGTCAAATTATATAAAATGCATATCATTAGAACTGCAAAGCCCAGGCGAGTCTAATGCAGCTAAAATAAATGCTCTATCACCATCCGTTACTGAGTTATTCCGTAAAAACCATTTTCCCATGTATTTCCAAAGGAGAGGTCATGCCTCGTACCTGACCTTAGGTCATCGATATCAAAAATACCGTAACATATTTTAGAGAACTCGGTGGGGCCATTGTGTGAGGTGAGTTTCAATCGGATAAGTTCACCCTGCTCTGACTTATGCTATCTTAACACGCGCATTGACGGGGGGAGGGGCGGGTACCCGCCCCATCTCGGGTTTTTCGGAGATAGTAGAAAAACGGCGGCGCGTAGCACCGCCGTACTTGGTATACCTTTTCCCTCATCATTTTTACAACTTCTGTGAAATTTTTAAGGTTACGTCATCTCAGGTCAGGTCACCAGTACAGGTCAAGTGACCCGACCTCAAAAAAGTTTAAGGTAGCATAAGTCGGAGCAGGGTGAACTTATCCGATTGAAACTCATATCACATAATAGCCCCACAGAGTTCTCTAAAATATGTTCCGGTATTTTTGATATCGATGACCTAATGTCAGGTACAAGGCATGACCTCTCCATAGGAAATACATGGGAAAAATGGTTTTTACGGAATCAATCATTAACGGATGGTGATAGAAGCATTTATTTTAGCTGCATTAGACTCGCCCGGGCTTTGCGGTTCTAATGATATGCATTTTATATAATTTGACCCTGACCTGACCTCAGGTCAGGTCAAATCTTTGATTTGACCTAGCAAGGTCAAATTATATATCAATCGATTCGGCTTGCTAAGAGGATTCATACAATTCAAATCGTTTTGCTCTATCTTTACTTGTTCAGATGTAGTGGCCGAAAAACTGAATTTACATGTTATCCCTATGACGGGCATGTTTTGACCTCTCGTGACCTTAAATGTGACCTGAAAAAAAGGTTAATATGTTTTCGATGGAAAAATGGATGGGCAGACCAGCACCGTTTACCGTTTTTCGCTCCCTACCGTGGTTCTTGAGATCTTAGGGGGCGGGTACCCGCCCACCCCGTCAATGCGAAGGTGGCTCAGACCCCCGTCAATGCGCGTGTTAAACTTTTTTTGAGTTCGGGTCACTTGACCTGTACTGGTGACCTGACCTGGGATGACCTAACCAAAAAATTTTCACAGAAGTTGTAAAAATGATTAGGGAAAAGGTATACCAAGTACGGCGGCGCTACGCACCGCCGTTTTTCTGCTGTCTCCGAAAAACCCGAGGGGGCGGGGCTGGTACCCGCCCCCGTCAATGCGCGTGTTAACATAAGGTAAGCTAACCTAACCTAACCTAACTTAACCTAACCTAACTTAACTTTGATAAGTTTTGAAGTGCTGCGGCGAGGAGCATGATGATGAGTTGTTAAGATGTTCCCTGGCCTCTCCCCTCGAATCCAGAAATGTAAAAAACACTGAAGATTATATATTCGGGCACAGCCCTTCATCAGAATCCTGGAGTAAATATTAATAATTCTCAGTCCTAGTATAGCCAGACCTCGAATTGAGCTTCACACAAAAATGCCTTTTAGAATGAATCGTTAAAAATAAGATTGGATGTCGAATCTTACTTTCTTCTTTTCTTTGATTGGATTGGATGTCGAATCTTTCTTTCGACATCCAATCTTATTTTTAACGATTCATTCTAAAAGGTATTTTTGTGTGAAGCTCAATTCGAGGTCTGGCTATACTAGGACTGAGAATTATTGATATTTTCTCCACGATTCTGATGAAGGGCTGTGCCCGAATATATAATCTTCATTGTTTTTACATTTTCGGATTCGAGGGTAGAGGCCAGGGAACATCTTAACAACTAACCTAACTTAACCTAAACTAACCTTACCTAACCTAGCCTAACTTAACCTAGCCTAACCTAACCTCGCCTTGCCTAAGCTAACCTAACCTGAACTAACCTAACCTAACCAATTAAGAGCCGTAAATTTCAGGTAAAAATATTGGATCCCAATCTAGAATATTGAATTCCCATTCAGGAAGTTGGATCCTAATTGGGAATCCTCAATCCCAATTGAGAGTCTTTTAACCGAGGTGAGAATCTTGGATCCCAATTCAGAATCTTGGATTGCAAAAGAGAATCTAGAATCCCCATAGAGTATTTTGAATCCAAATTGGAAATCCTGGATTCCATTCTTGGAGCTTGGATCCCCTTTAGACGTGTTCAGATATTCAGCCTCCCATGCTCGTGTTAAGAGACTCAGGCCGCCGTAAGCGTGTCAAAAGATTCAGCCTACCATAGACAAGTGCACAGATTCAGCCCACCGGAGCCGTTTTCAGCAATTCTACTTTCCGTTGACGTGTTCATATATTCAGTTGCTGTGGATGTGTTTAGAGTTTCTACTGCTGTAGACGTGTGCATATATTTAGCCTGCCGTAGAACAAGCCTGACCTAACCTAGCCTAACCTAACTTAACCTAACCAAACCTAACCTAATCTTATCTATCCAAATTCCAATTGAGATTGCAATAGAGAATCTTGGATCCCAGTCAGGAATCCTGGATCCTTAATGAGATTCATGGATCCCAATGTAAATTTTTGATTCATAGGCAGAATCTTGGATTGCAATAGAGAATCTTGGATCCCCATTGAGAGTCATGGATCCTAAATAGGAAAATTGAATCCCAATTGAAAATCTTTGTTTCGAATTGGGGATCTTGTATCCCAATTGAGAATCTAGGATCCAATAAAGAATCTTGGATCAAAATTTAGAATCTTGGATCCCAATTTATAGTCTTGGATACCAATTGAGAAACATTGATTGCATTTAAGAATCTTCGATCCCAATAGAGAGTCTTGGATACCATTGAGAATCTATGTTCCCAATTAAGAAACTTGAATCCCAATTAAGAAACTTTGTTTTGAAATTTAGACTCTTGTATCCCAATTGAAAATTATGGATCCCAATAAATAATCTTGGATTCCAATTGACAGTCGTGGATCTTAATTGGGAAAATTAAATTCCAAATGAAAATCTTTGTTTTAAATTGAAAATGTTGGATTCCAAATGAGAATCTTTAATCTTAATAAAACATCTTCGATCCCAATTGAGAATCTTGGATCCTTATTTATAATCTTGGATATCAAATGAGAAACATTGACCACGAATAAGAATCTTCGATCCAAATACAAAATCTTGGATCCCATTGAAAATGTTGGATCCCAATAAAGGATCTTGTATTCCAATTGAGAACCTTGGATCCCAATTTATAGTCTTGGGTACTAATTGAGAACCACTATAACAGGTAAAAATGATGGGTTCAATCTAGAATCGTGATTCCCCATTCAGGTTATTGGATCCCATCTGGCGATCTTGAATCCCAACTAAGAGTCTTTGATCCAAACTGAGAATCTTGGATCCCAATTGAGAATGTTGGATCCCAATAGAGCATCTTGAATTACTAAAAAAAACGGTAGGAATCTATGGAAACTGTAAACGGTGTTTGGTTCCCCATCCACTTTTCCATCGAAAACAATTCAACCATTTTTTGTCAGGTCACATTTAAGGTCACGAGAGGTCAAAACATGCCGTCATAGGGATAACATGTAAATTAGGTTTTTCGGCCATTTCGTCTGAACAAGAAAAGATAGCGCAAAACGACTTGAACTATATTAATCCTCTCAGTAAGCAGAATCGAATGAAATATAATTTGACCTTGCTAGGTCAAAGTCAAGGATTTGACCTGACCTGAGGTAAGGTCGGGGTCAAATTATATAAAACGCATATAATTACAACTGCGAAGCCCAGGCGAGTCTAATGCAGCAAAAATAAATGATCTATTACCCTTCGTTGCTGATTTATTCTGTAAAAAACATTTTTCCCATATATTTCCAAAGAGAGGTCATGCCTCGTACCTGTCCTTAAGTCATTGATATAAAAAATACCGGAGCATTTTTTTTAGAGAATTCGGTGGGCTTATTATGAGTTTAAACCAAATAAGTTCACCCTGCTCCGACTTATGCTATCTTAAACGTTTTTTGAGGTCAGGTCACTTGATCTGTACTGGTGACCTGACCTGAGGTATCCTAACCTTAAAATTTTCACAAGAGTTGTGAAAATGATTAGGGAAAAGGTATGCCAGGTACGGCGGCGCTACACGCCGCAATTTTTCTGCTGTCTCTGAAAAACCCAGGGGGCGGGCGGGGACCCGCCTTTCGTCAATGTGCGTGTTAACCTTACCTAACCTAACCTAACCTAACCTAACTTAACCTAAGTTAAACTAACCCAACCTAATCTAACCAAATCTAAACTATCCTCGCCGAACATAACCCAACCCATCGTAGCCTAACCTAACCTAACTAAACCTAAGGTAGCCAAACTTACCTAATCTAACCGAACCTAACCTTATCTATACAAATTCAAATTGAGATCGCAATAAAAAATCTTGGATCCCACTGGAGAATCTTGGTATTTATTGAGAATCTTAGATCCCAATAGATAATTTTTATCTTAATTCAGAACGTTGGATTCCAAAAGAGAATCTTTGATTCCAATTAAGAACCTTGGATCCCCTTGGAAGGGCATGGATCCCAATGCAGAATATTGGATCCCCTTAGAGAATCTTGGATCCAAATTGAGGGGCTTGGATCCCAATAGAGTATTTTGAATCCCAACAGAGTATGTTGGATCCAAATTGGGAATCTTGAATCTCCTGTAGACGTGTTCAGAGATTCACCCGGCTATAGCCGTGTGCAGAGACTAAGCGCGGCGTAGACGTGTTCAGAGATGCAGTTGCTGTGGAAGTGTTTAGAGTTTCTACTGCTGTAGACGTGTGCATATATTCAGCCTGCCGTAGAACTAACCTAATCTAACCTAACCCAACCTAACCTAACATAAGCTATTTTAACCTAACTTAACCTAACCTAAGCTAACCTAACCTAACCTAACCTAACCTAACCCTACATAACCAAATCTAACCTAACCTGACCTAACCTAACCTAACCTAACCTAACTTAACCTAACCTAATCTAACCAAACCTAACATAACCTATCCTAACCTAACCTAACCTAACCTAACCTTACCTAACCTTACCTAACCTAACCTAATCTAACGTAGCCTAACCTAACCTAACTTCCTAGCCTAACCTAAGCTAACCTGAACTAACCTAACCTAACCAATTGAGAGCCGTAAATTTAAGGTAAAAATATTGGATCCCGATGTAGAATCTTGGTTCCCCACTCAGTACCTTGCATCCCAATTGGGAATCTTCAATCCCATTGGAGAGTCTTTGATCCGAATTGAGAATCTTGGATCCCAATTCAAAATCTTGGATTTCAATAGAGCATCTACAGTCCCCATAGAGAGGTTTTGATCCAAATTGGAAATCCTGGATCCAAATCTTGGATCTTGGATTCCCTTTAGACGTGTTCAGATATTCAGCCTCCCATGCTTGTGTTCAGAGACTCAGGCCGCCGTAAACGTGACCAAAGATTCAGCCCTCCATAGACAAGTGCAGAAATTCAGCCCACCGGAGCCGTTTTCAGACATTTTACTTTCCGTTGACGTGTTCATAAATTTAGTTGCTATGGAAGTGTTTAGAGTTTCTACCGCTGTAGACGTGTGCAAATATTTAGCCTGCCGTGGAACTAGCCTGAACTAACCTAGCCTAACCTAACTTAACCTAACGTAATCTAACCTAACCTAACCTAACCTAACCTAACCTAACCAGACCTAACCTGACCTAACCTGACCTAACCTAACTTAACCTGACCAAACCTAACCTAATTTTATCTATCCGAATTGCAAATGAGATTGCATTAGAGAATCTTGGATCCCAGTCAGGAATCCTGGATCCTTAATGAGGTTCTTGGATCCCAATGTAAAATTTTTGATTCATAGACAGAATCTTGGATTGCAATAGAGAATCTTGGATCCCCATTGAGATTCATGGATCCTAAATGGGAAAATTGAATCCCAATTGAAAATCTTTTTTTCGAATTGAGGATCTTGTATCACAATTGAGAATCTAGGATCCAATAAAGAATCTTGGATCCCACTTTAGAATCTTGGATCCCGATTTATAATCTTGGATACCAATTGAGAAACATTGATTGCATTTAGAAATCTTTGATCCCAATAGAGAATTTTGGACACCATTGAGAAACTATGATCCCGATTAAGAAATATGATTCCCAATTGAGAATCTTGGTTTTGAAATTTAGACTCTTGTATCCCAATTGAAATTTATGGATCCTAATAAATAATCTTGGATTCCAATTGAGAGTCATGGATCCTAAATGGGAAAATTGAATCCCAATTTAAAATCTTTGTTTCCATTGAGGATCTTGTATCACAATTGAGAATCTTGGATCTAATAAGGAATCTTGGATCCCAATTTAGAATCTTGGATCCCGATTTGTAATTTTGGATACCAAATGAGAAACATTGATAGCAGTTAAGTTGGTGCGTCGATAAGCCCCAATAATTATTATTATTATTGGGTTCCAAAGGATAATCTTGGATTTCAATTAAGAACTTTGGATCCCCTTGGAAAGGCATGGATCCTAATGCAGAATATTGGATCCCCTTAGAGAATCTTGGATCCAAATTGAGAGGCTTGGATCCCAATAGAGAATTTGGAATCCCAATAGAGTATGTTGGATCCAAATTGGGAATCTTGAATCCAATCGTAGAGCTGTGACCTCCCGTAGACGTGGTCAGTGAAAGAGCCAGCCGTTAACGTGTTCAGAAAATCAAGCTCCCGTAGACGTGTTTAGAGATTCAGGCAACTGCAGACCTCTGTAGAGATTTAGCCTGCTGTAGACATGTTCAAAGATTCAGTTGCTATAGACGTTTTCATAGATTCAGCCTGCCATACTGGTGTTCAGAGATTTAGGCCGCGGTAGACGTGTCCAAAGTTTCAGCCCGACATAAACGTGTGCAGAGACTGTGCCCACTGTAGAACTAGCCATACCTCACATAACATAACCTAACCTAAACTGGGCGCATGTTAACCTAACCTAACCTATCTTAACCTAACTAAAACTAGCCAAACTTAACCTAACCTAACCTAACCTAACCTAACCTAACCTAATCTTATCTATCCAAAATCCAATTGAGATCCCATTAGAGAACGTTGGATCCCAGTCCGGAATCCTGGATCCTTAATGAGATTCTTGGATCCTAATGTAAAGTTTTTAATTCATAGGCAAAATCTTGGATTGCAATAGAGAATCTTGGATCCCCATTGAGAGTCATGGATCCTAATTCCAAAAATTGAATCCCAATTGAAGTTCTTTGTGTCAAATTGAGAATCTTGTATCCCAAATGAGAAGATAGGATCCCAATAAAGAATCTTGGATCCCAATTGGGAATCTTGGATCCCGACTTATAATCTTGCATATCAATTGAGAAACATTGATTGCAGTTAAGAATCTTCGATCCCAATTGAGAATCTTGGATCCCAATAGAGAATCTTGAATCCCCAGAGAGTAATTTGGATCCCAATTGAAAATCTTAGATCCCAATCGTGGATCTTGGATCTCCTGTAGACGTGTTCAGAGATTTAGCCGGCTATAGCCGTGTGCAGAGACTAAGCGCGGCCTAGACGTGTTCAGAAATTCAGTTGCTGTGGATGTGTTTAGAGTTTCTACCGCTGTAGACGTGTGCATATATTTAGCCTGCCGTAAAACTAGCCTGACCTAACCTAGCCTAAACTAACTTAACCTAACCAAACCTAACCTAATTTTATATATCCAAATTCCAATTGAAATTGCAATAGAGAATCTTGGATCCCCATTGAGAGTCATGGATCCTAAATAGGAAAATTGAATCCCAATTGAAAATCTTTGTTTTAAAATTTACAGTCTTGTATCCCAATGAAAATTATGGACCCCAATAAATAATCTTGGATTCCAATTGACAGTCATGGATCCTAATTGGCAAAATTAAATCCCAATTGAAAATCTTTGTTTTAAATTGAAAATCTTAGATCCCAGTTGACAATCTTGAATCCTAATAAAACATCTTGGATCCCAATTGAGAATCTTGGATCCTGATTTATAATCTTGGATACCAAATGAGAAACATTGATTGCAAATAAGAATCTTCGATCCCAATAGAAAATTTTAGATTCCATTGAGAATCTTGGATCACAATAAAAAATCTTGGATTCCAATTGAGAATCTTGGATCCAAATTTATAGTCTTGGGTACCTATTGAAAACCACTATAACAGGTAAAAATGATGGGTTCTAATCTAGAATAGTGAATCCCCATTCAGGATACTGGATCCCAACTGGGGATCTTGAGTCTTTGATCCAAACTGAGAATCTTGGATCCCAATTGGAATGTTGGATCCCAATAGAGCATCTTGAATTACTAAAAAAAACGGTTTGAATCTATGAAAACTGTAAACGGTGTTTGGTTGCCCATCCACTTCTCCATCGAAAACAATTGACCCATTTTTTTCAGGTCACAATTAAGGTCACGAGAGGTCAAAACATGGCGTCATAGGGATAACATGTAAATTAAGTTTTTGGGCCATTTCATCTGAACAAGTAAAGATAGCGCAAAACGACTTAAACTATATGAATCCTCTCAGCAAGCAGAATCGAACGATATATAATTTGACATTGCTAGGTCAAAGTCAAGGATTTGACCTGACCTGAGGTCAGGTCGGGGTCAAATTATATAAAATGCATATCATTAGAACTGCAAAGCCCAGGGGAGTCTAATGCAGCTAAAATAAATGATCTATCACCATTGGTTACTGAGTTATTCCGTAAAAACCATTTTCCCATGCATTTCCAAAGGAGCGGTCATGCCTCGTACCTGACCTTAGGCCATCGATATAAAAAATACCGGAACATTTTTTTTGAGAACTCGGTGGGCTTATTATGTGATATGAGTTTCAACCAAATAAGTTCACCCTGCTCCGACTTATGCTATCTTAAACGTTTTTTGAGGTCAGGTCACTTGATCTGTACTGGTGATCTGACCTGAGGTATCCTAACCTTAAAATTTCCACAATAGTTGTGAAAATGATTAGGGAAAAGGTATGCCAAGTACGGCGGCGCTACGCGCCGCAATTTTTCTGCTGTCTCTGAAAAACCCAGGGGGCGGGGACCCGCACCTCGTCAATGTGCGTGTTAACCTTACCTAACCCAACCTAACCTAACCTAACTTAACCTAAGCTAAACTAACCCAACCTAATCTAACCTAATCTAAACTATCTTAACCGAACATAACCCAACCCATCGTAGCCTAACCTAACCTAACTTAACCTAAGGCAGCCTAACCTAACCTAACCTAACCGAACCTAACCTTATCTATACAAATTCAAATTGAGATCGCAATAAAGAATCTTGGATCCCAGTGGAGAATCTTGGTATTTATTGAGAATCTTGGATCCCAATAGATAATTTTATCTTAATTCAGAACCTTGGATTCCAAAAGAGAATCTTTGATTCCAATTAAGAACCTTGGATCCCCGTGGAAGGGCATGGATCCCAATGCAGAATATTGGATCCCCTTAGAGAATCTTGGATCCAAATTGAGAGGCTTGGATCCCAATAGAGAATTTTGAATCCCAATAGAGTATGTTGGATCCAAATTGGGAAACTTGGATCCAATCGTGGAGCTGGGACCTCCCGTAGACGTGTTCAGTGAAACAGCCAGCCATTAAAGTTTTCAGAAATTCACGCTCCCGTAGACGTGTTTAGAGATTCAGGCAACTGCATACCTCTGTAGAGTTTCAGCCTGCTGTAGACATAATTAAAGATTCAGTTGCTGTAGACGCTTTCATAGATTCAGCCTGCCATATTAGTGTTCAGAGATTCAGCCTGCCATAGACAAGTGCAGAGATTCAGCCCACCGGAGCCGTTTTCAGAAATTCTACTCTCCATTGAAGTGTGCATAGATTCAGCTGCTGTTGAAGTTTTTAGAGTTTCTGCCGCTGTAGACGTGTGCAGATATTCAGCCCGCCGTAACACAAACCTAACCTAACCTAACCTACCCTAACCTAACGTAACCAAACCTAACTTTACCTAACCTAACCTTACCTCACCTGATGTAACCTAACCTAACCTAACCTAACGTAACCAAAGCTAACTTAACCTAACCTAACCTTACCTCACCTGATCTAACCTAAGCTAACCTAACCTCACCTAACCTAACTATCCTAAACTTACGTAACCTAACCCAACCAACCTATCCTGACCTAACCTAACATAACCATATCTATCCAAATTTTATTACAGTTCCCAATAGAGAATTTTGACCCCAGTAGAGAATCTTGAGTCCTCCTGGAGTGTCTCGAACCCCAATGGAGATTCTTAGATCCCCGTGGAATACCTTTGATCTCAATTAAGAACGTTATTTCCAATAGAGAATCTTTGATCCTAATTAAAAATATTTGTTCCCAATTGAAAAACATGTATCCAAATTCAGAATCCTATATCCCGAAAAAGACTCTTGGATCCCAATTAAGAACCCAATTGATTGCAGTTGAGAATCTTTAATCCCAATAGAGAATCTTGGATCCCCATTGAGAATCTATGATCCCAATTGGGAAACTTGAATCCCAATTGGAGTCTTAAGTTCAAATGAGAATGCTGTATCCCAATTGAGAATCTTATATTCCGATTTATAATCTTAAATACCAATTGAGAACCGTTTATTGCAGGTAATAATCTTGGATCTTAATGTAGAATCTTAAATGCCAATTCAGAATCTGCTATCCTAATTGGGAATCTTGAATCCCCATAGAGTAATTTGGAACCCAATTGGAAATCTTGGATCCCAATCATGAATCTTGGATCTACTGTAGACGTGTTCATAGATTCAGCCGGCTATAGCCATGTGCAGAGACTAAGCGCGGCTTAGACAGGTTCAGAGATACAGTTCCTGTGGAAGTGTTTAGAGTTTCTACTGCTGTGGACGTGTGCATATATTCAGCCTGCCGTAGAACTAGCCTGACCTAGCCTAGCCTAACCTAACGTAACCTAACGCAATCTAACCTAACCTAACCTAACCTAACATAACCAGTCCTAACCTGACCTAACCTAACCTAACCTAACTTAACCTAACGAAACCTAACCTAATCTTATCTATCCAAATTCAAATTGAGATTGCAATAGAGAATCTTGGATCCCAGTCAGGAATCCTGGATCCTTAATGAGATTCTTGGATCCCAATGTAAAATTTTTTATTCATAGGCAGAATCTTGGATTGCAATAGAGAATTGTGGATCCCTATTGAGAGGCATGGATCCTAAATAGGAAAATTAAATCCCAATTGAAAATCTTTGTTTCGAATTTAAGGATCTTGTATCCCAATTGAGAATCTAGGATCCAAATAAAGAATCTTGGATCCCAATTTAGAATCTTGGATCCCGATTTATAATCTTCGATACAAATTGAGAGAAATTGATTGCATTTAAGAATCTCCGATCCCAATAGAGAATCTTGGACACCATTGAGCATCAATGATGCCAATTAAGAAACTTGAATCCCAATTGAGAATCTTAGCTTTGAAATTTAGACTCTTGTATCCCAATTGAAAATTATTGATCCCAATAAATAATCTTGGATTCCAATTGAGAGTCATGGATCCTAATTGGGAAAATTAAATCCCAATTGAAAATCTTTGTTTTAAATTGAAAATCCTGGATCCCAGTTGAGAATCTTGAATCCTAATAAAACATCTTGGATTTCAATGGACAAACTTGGATTCCAATTTATAGACTTGGGTACCAATTGAGAACCACTATAACAGGTAAAAATGATGGGTTCCAATTTAGAATGGTGAATCCCCATTCAGGATATTGGATCCCAACTGGGCATCTTGAATCCCATTTAAGAGCCTTTGATCCAGACTGAGAATCTTGGATCCTAATTGGAATGTTGGATCCCAAGAGAGCATCTTGAATTACTTAAAAAACGGTTTGAATCTATAAATACTGTAAACGGTGTTTGGTTGCCCATCCACTTCTCCATCGAAAACAATTGAACCATTTTTTGTCAGGTCACATTTAAGGCCACGAGAGGTCAAAACATGCCGTCATAGGGAGAACATGTAAATTAGCTTTTTCGGCCATTTCATCTGAACAAGTAAAGATAGTGCAAAACGACTTAAACTATATGAATCCTCTCAGAAAGTATAATCGAATAATATATAATTTGACCTTGCTAGGTCAAAGTCAAGGATTTGACCTGACCTGAGGTCAGGTTGGGGTCAAATTATATAAAACGCCTATCATTAGAACTGCAAAGCCCAAGCGAGTCTAATGCAGCTAAAATAAATGATCTATCAACATTCGTTACTGAGTTATTCCGTAAATACCATTTTCCCATGCATTTCCAAAGGAGAGGTCATGCCTCGTACTGACCTTAGGTCATCGATATAAAAAATACCGGAACATTTTTTAGAGAACTCGGTGGGCTTATTATGTGATATGAGTTTCAACCAAATAAGTTCACCCTGCTCCGACTTTGCCATCTTAAACGTTTTTTGAGGTCAGGTCACCTGATCTTTACTGGGGACCTGACCTGAAGTAACCTAACCTTAAAATTTTTACAATTGTTGTGAAAATGATTAGGGAAAAGGTATGCCAAGTACGGCGGCGCTACGCGCCGAAACTTTTCTTCTGTCTCTGAAAAACCCAGGGAAGGCGGGGACCCGCCCACCGTCAATGTGCGTGTTAATCTTACCTAACCCACCCTAACCTAACCTAACTTAACCTAAGCTAAACAAACCAACCTAACCTAACATATTCTAACCGAACCTAACCTTTTCTATGCAAATTCAAATTGAGATTGCAATAAAGAATCTTGGATCCCAGTGGAGAATCTTGGTATTTATTGAGAATCTTGGACCCCAATAGTTAATTTTTATCTTAATTCAGAACCTTGGATTCCAAAAGAGAATCTTTGATTCCAATTAAGAACCTCTGATCCCCTTGGAAGGGCATGGATCCCAATGCAGAATTTTGGATCTCCTTAGAGAATCTTGGATCCAAATTGAAAGGCTTGGATCCCAATAGAGAATTTTGAATCCCAATAGAGTTTTTTGGATCCAAATTGGGAATATTGGATCCAATCGTGGAGCTCGGATCTCCCGTAGACGTGTTCAGTGAAACAGCCAGCCGTTAAGGTATTCAGAAATTCAAGCTCCCGTAGACGTGTGTAGAGATTCAGGCAACTGCAGACCTCTGTAGGGATTCAGCCTGCTGTAGACATGTTCAGAGATTCAGTTGCTACAGACGTTTTCATAGATTCAGCCTGCCATACTGGTGTTCAGAGATTTAGGCTGCCGTAGACGTGTCCAAAGATTCAGCCCACCATAGACGTGTGCAGAGTTTGAGCCCACCGTAGAACAAGCCATACCTCACATAACGTAACCTAACCTAAAATGGGCGCATATTAACCCAACCTAACCTAACCTATCTTAACCTAACTTAAACTAACCAAACTTAACCTAACCTAAACTAACCTAATCTTATCTATCCAACATCAACTTGAGATCCGATTAGAGAACCTTGGATCCCAGTCGGGAATCCTGGATCCTTAATGAAATTCTTGGACCCCAATGTAAAATTTTTAATTCAAAGGCAGAATCTTGGATTGCAATAGAGGATCTTGGATCCCCATTGAGAGTCATGGATCCTAATTCCAAAAATTGATTCCCAATTGAAGACTTTTTTCAAATTGAGAATGCTGTATCCCAAATGAGAATATAGGATCCCAATAAAGAATCTTGGATATCAATTGAGAATCTTGGATCCCGACTGATAACCTTGCATATCAATTGAGAAACATTGATTGCAGTTAAGAATCTTCGATCCCAATTGAGAATCTTGGATCCCAATAGAGAATCTTGAATCCCCAGACAGTAATTTGGATCAAAATTGAAAATTTTGGATCCCAATTGTGGATCTTGGATCTCCTGTAGACGTGTTCAGAGATTCAGCCGGCTATCGCCGAGTGCAGAGACTAAGCGCGGCGTAGACGTGTTCAGAGATACAGTTGCTGTGGAAGTGTTTAGAGTTTCTACCGCTGTAGACGTGTGCATATATTCAGCCTGCTGTAGGACTAACCTGACCTAACCTAATCTAACCTAACCTAACCTAACCTAACCTAACCTTACCTAACCTTACCTAACCTAACCTAATTTAACCTAACCTAACCTAACCTAACCTAACATAATCCAACCTAACCAAACATAACCCCTAACCTAACCTAACCTAACCTAACCTAACCTAACCTAACCTAACCTAACCTAACCTAACCTAACCTTACCTAACCTTACCTAACCTAACCTAATCTAACCTAACCTAACCTAACCTAACCTAACCTGGCCTAACCTAACCTAACCTGAACTAACCTAACCTAACCAAATGAGAGCCGTAAATTTAAGGTAAAAATATTGGATCCCGATGTAGAATCTTGATTCCCCACTCAGTACCTTGCATCCCAATTGCGAATATTCAATCCCAACGGTGAGTCTTTGATCCGAATTGAGAATCTTGGATCCCAATTCAAAATCTTGGATTTCAATAGAGCATCTACAATTCCCATAGAGAGGTTTTGATCCAAATTGGAAATCCTGGATCCAAATCTTGGATCTTGGATTCCCTTTAGACGTGTTCAGATATGCAGCCTCCCATGCTCGTGTTCAGAGACTCAGGCGGCCGTAATCGTGTCCAAAGATTGAGCCCTCCATAGACAAGTGCAGAAATTCAGCCCACCGGAGCCGTTTTCAGACATTCTACTTTCCGTTGACGTGTTCGTAAATTCAGTTGCTGTGGAAGTGTTTAGAGTTTCTACCGCTGTAGACGTGTGCAAATATTTAGCCTGCCGTGGAACTAGCCTGAACTAGCCTAGCCTAAACCTAACGTAACCTGACGTAATCTAACCTAACCTAACCTAACCTAACCTAACCTAACCTAACCTATCCTAAACTAAACTAACCTAACCTAACCTAAC
Organism: Lepas anatifera; assembly: GCA_034440635.1. NCBI lineage: Eukaryota > Metazoa > Arthropoda > Thecostraca > Lepadidae > Lepas > Lepas anatifera. The sequence goes on along the minus strand of JAOTON010001031.1, from coordinate 740,354 downwards.
TTAACTTAACCTAACCTAACCTAACCTAACATAACCTAACCTAACCTAACCTAACCTAACCTAACATATCCTAACCTAACTTAACCTAACCTAACCTAACCTAACCTAACCTTACCTAACCTTACCTAACCTAACCTAATATAACCTAACCTAACCTAACCTAACCTAACCTAACATAATCCAACCTAACCAAACATAACCTAACCTAACCCAGCCTAACCTAACCAAACCTAACATAACCTAACCTAACCTATCCTAACCTAAACTAACCTAACCTAACCTAACCTAACCTAACCTAACCTAACCTAACCTAACCCAACCTAACCAAACCTAACCTAACCTAATCTAACCTAACCTAACCTAACCTAACCTAACCTAACCTAACCTAACCTAATCTAACCTAACCTAACCTAACCTAACAAAACCTAACCTAACCTAACCTAACCTAACCTAGTCTAACCTAACCTGACCTTACCTAACCTAATCCAACCAAACCTAACATAACCTAACCTAACCTAACTTATCCTAACGTAACCTAACCTAACCTAACCTAACCTAACCTAACCTAACCCAACCTAACCAAACCTAACCTAACCTAATCTAACCTAACCTAACCTAACCTAACCTAACCTAACCTAACCTAACCTAACCTAACCTAGCCTAACCTAATCTAACCTAACCTTACCTAACCTAACCTAACCTAACCTAACCTGACCTAACCTAACCTAACCTAACCTAACCTAGCTTAACCTAACCTAACCTAACGTAACCTAACCTAACCTAACCTAACACAACCTAACCAAAACCAACCTAACCTAACCTAACCTAACCTAACCTAACCTATCCCAACCTTACCAAAACTAACTTAACCTGACCTAAACTAACCTAACCTAACCTAACTTAACTTAACCTAACCTAACCTAACCTAACCTAATTTTATCTATCCAAACTCCAATTGAGATTGCAATAGAGAATCGTGGATTCCCATTGAAAGTCATGGATACTAAATAGGAAAATTGAATCCCAATTAAAAATCTTTGTTTTGAAATTTAGAGTCTTGTATCCCAATGAAAATTATGGACCCCAATAAATAATCTTGGATTATAATTGACAGTCATGGATCCTAATTGGCAAAATTAAATCCCAATTGAAAATCTTTGTTTTAAATTGAAAATCTTGGATCCCAGTTGAGAATCGTGAATCCTAATAAAACATCTTGGATCCCAATTGAGAATCTTGGATCCTGATTTATAACCTTGGATACCAAATGAGAAACATTGATTGCAGTTAAGAATCTTCGATCCCAATAGAAAATTTGAGATGTAATTGAGAATCTTGGATCACAATAAAAAATCTTGGATTCCAATTGAGAATCTTGGATTCGAATTTATAGTCTTGGGTACCTATTGAGAACCACTATAACAGGTAAAAATGATGGGTTCCAATCTAGAATTGTGAATCCCCATTCAGGATATTTGATCCCAACTGGGGATCGTGAATTCCAAATAAGAGTCTTTGATCCAAACTGAGAATCCTGGATCCCAATTGGAATGTTGGACCCCAATAGAGCATCTTGAATTACTAAAAAAAACGTTTTGAATCTATGAAAACTGTGCACGGTGTTTGGTTGCCCATCCACTTCTCCATCGAAAACAATTGAACCATTTTTTGTCAGGTCACAATTAAGGTCACGAAAGGTCAAAACATGCCGTCATAAGGATAACATGTAAATTAAGTTTTTGGGCCATTTCATCTGAACAAGTAAAGATAGCGCAAAACGACTTAAACTATATGAATCCTCTCAGCAAGCAGAATCGAATGATATATAATTTGACATTGCTAGCTCAAAGTCAAGGATTTGACCTGACCTGAGGTCAGGTCGGGGTCAAATTATATAAAATGAATATCATTAGAACTGCAAAACCCAGGCGAGTCTAATGCAGGTAAAATAAATGATCTATCACCATTGGTTACTGAGTTATTCCGTAAAAACCATTTTCCCATGCATTTCCAAAGGAGCGGTCATGCCTCGTACCTGACCTTAGGCCATCGATATAAAAAATACCGGAACATTATTTTTAGAACTCAGTGGGCTTATTATGTGATATAAGTTTCAAACAAATAAGTTCACCCTGCTCCGACTTATGCTATCTTAAACGTTTTTTGAGGTCAGGTCACTTGATCTGTACTGGTGATCTGACCTGAGGTATCCTTACCTTAAAATTTTCACAATAGTTGTAAAAATGATTAGGGAAAATGTATGCCAAGAACGGCGGCGTTACGCGCCGCAATTTTTCTGCTGTCTCTGAAAACCCCAGGGGGCGGGGACCCGCACCTCGTTAATGTGCGTGTTAACCTTACCTAACTAACCCAACCTAACCTAACCTAACTTAACCTAAGCTAAACTAACCCAACCTAATCTAACCTAATCTAAACTATCTTCACCGAACATAACCCAACCCATCGTAGCCTAACCTAACCTAACTTAACCTAAGGTAGCCTAACCTAACCTAACGTAACCGAACCTAACCTTATCTATACAAATTCAAATTAAGATCGCAATAAAGAATCTTGGATCCCAGTGGAGAATCTTGGTATTTATTGAGAATCCTGGATCCCAATAGATAATTTTTATCTTAATTCAGAACCTTGGGTTCCAAAGGAGAATCTTTGATTCCAATTAAGAACTTTGGATCCCCTTGGAAAGGCATGGATCCTAATGCAGAATATTGGATCCCCTTAGAGAATCTTGGATCCAAATTGAGAGGCTTGGATCCCAATAGAGAATTTGGAATCCCAATAGAGTATGTTGGATCCAAATTGGGAATCTTGGATTCAATCGTGGAGCTGTGACCTCCCGTAGATGTGGTCAGTGAAAGAGCCAGCCGTTAACGTGTTCAGAAAATCAAGCTCCCGTAGACGTGTTTAGAGATTCAGGCAACTGCAGACCTCTGTAGAGATTTAGCCTGCTGTAGACATGTTCAAAGATTCAGTTGCTATAGACGTTTTCATAGATTCAGCCTGCCATACTGGTGTTCAGAGATTTAGGCCGCGGTAGACGTGTCCAAAGTTTCAGCCCGACATAAACGTGTGCAGAGACTGTGCCCACTGTAGAACTAGCCATACCTCACATAACATAACCTAACCTAAACTGGGCGCATTTTAACCTAACCTAACCTATCTTAACCTAACTAAAACTAGCCAAACTTAACCTAACCTAACCTAACCTAACCTAACCTAATCTTATCTATCCAAAATCCAATTGAGATCCCATTAGAGAACGTTGGATCCCAGTCCGGAATCCTGGATCCTTAATGAGATTCTTGGATCCTAATGTAAAGTTTTTAATTCATAGGCAAAATCTTGGATTGCAATAGAGAATCTTGGATCCCCATTGAGAGTCATGGATCCTAATTCCAAAAATTGAATCCCAATTGAAGTTTTTGTGTCAAATTGAGAATCTTGTATCCCAAATGAGAATATAGGATCCCAATAAAGAATCTTGGATCCCAATTGGGAATCTTGGATCCCGACTTATAATCTTGCATATCAATTGAGAAACATTGATTGCAGTTAAGAATCTTCGATCCCAATTGAGAATCTTGGATCCCAATAGAGAATCTTGAATCCCCAGAGAGTAATTTGGATCCCAATTGAAAATCTTAGATCCCAATCGTGGATCTTGGATCTCCTGTAGACGTGTTCAGAGATTTAGCCGGCTATAGCCGTGTGCAGAGACTAAGCGCGGCCTAGACGTGTTCAGAAATTCAGTTGCTGTGGATGTGTTTAGAGTTTCTACCGCTGTAGACGTGTGCATATATTTAGCCTGCCGTAAAACTAGCCTGACCTAACCTAGCCTAAACTAACTTAACCTAACCAAACCTAACCTAATTTTATATATCCAAATTCCAATTGAAATTGCAATAGAGAATCATGGATCCCCATTGAGAGTCATGGATCCTAAATAGGAAAATTGAATCCCAATTGAAAATCTTTGTTTTAAAATTTACAGTCTTGTATCCCAATGAAAATTATGGACCCCAATAAATAATCTTGGATTCCAATTGACAGCATGGATCCTAATTGGCAAAATTAAATCCCAATTGAAAATCTTTGTTTTAAATTGAAAATCTTAGATCCCAGTTGACAATCTTGAATCCTAATAAAACATCTTGGATCCCAATTGAGAATCTTGGATCCTGATTTATAATCTTGGATACCAAATGAGAAACATTGATTGCAAATAAGAATCTTCGATCCCAATAGAAAATTTTAGATTCCATTGAGAATCTTGGATCACAATAAAAAATCTTGGATTCCAATTGAGAATCTTGGATCCAAATCTATAGTCTTGGGTACCTATTAAAAACCACTATAACAGGTAAAAATGATGGGTTCTAATCTAGAATAGTGAATCCCCATTCAGGATACTGGATCCCAACTGGGGATCTTGAGTCTTTGATCCAAACTGAGAATCTTGGATCCCAATTGGAATGTTGGATCCCAATAGAGCATCTTGAATTACTAAAAAAAACGGTTTGAATCTATGAAAACTGTAAACGGTGTTTGGTTGCCCATCCACTTCTCCATCGAAAACAATTGACCCATTTTTTTTAGGTCACAATTAAGGTCACGAGAGGTCAAAACATGGCGTCATAGGGATAACATGTAAATTAAGTTTTTGGGCCATTTCATCTGAACAAGTAAAGATAGCGCAAAACGACTTAAACTATATGAATCCTCTCAGCAAGCAGAATCGAACGATATATAACTTGACATTGCTAGGTCAAAGTCAAGGATTTGACCTGACCTGAGGTCAGGTCGGGGTCAAATTATATAAAATGCATATCATTAGAACTGCAAAGCCCAGGGAGTCTAATGCAGCTAAAATAAATGATCTATCACCATTGGTTACTGAGTTATTCCGTAAAAACCATTTTCCCATGCATTTCCAAAGGAGCGGTCATGCCTCGTACCTGACCTTAGGCCATCGATATAAAAAATACCGGAACATTTTTTTGGAGAATTCGGTGGGCTTATTATGTGATATGAGTTTCAACCAAATAAGTTCACCCTGCTCCGACTTATGCTATCTTAAACGTTTTTTGAGGTCAGGTCACTTGATCTGTACTGGTGATCTGACCTGAGGTATCCTAACCTTAAAATTTCCACAATAGTTGTGAAAATGATTAGGGAAAAGGTATGCCAAGTACGGCGGCGCTACGCGCCGCAATTTTTCTACTGTCTCTAAAAAACCCAGGGGGCGGGGACCTGCACCTCGTCAATGTGCGTGTTAACCTTACCTAACCCAACCTAACCTAACCTAACTTAACCTAAGCTAAACTAACCCAACCTAATCTAACCTAATCTAAACTATCTTAACCGAACATAACCCAACCCATCGTAGCCTAACCTAACCTAACTTAACCTAAGGCAGCCTAACCTAACCTAACCTAACCGAACCTAACCTTATCTATACAAATTCAAATTGAGATCCCAATAAAGAATCTTGGATCCCAGTGGAGAATCTTGGTATTTATTGAGAATCGTGGATCCCAATAGATAATTTTATCTTAATTCAGAACCTTGGATTACAAAAGAGGATCTTTGATTCCAATTAAGAACCTTGGATCCCCGTGGAAGGGCATGGATCCCAATGCAGAATATTGGATCCCCTTAGAGAATCTTGGATCCAAATTGAGAGGCTTGGATCCCAATAGAGAATTTTGAATCCCAATAGAGTATGTTGGATCCAAATTGGGAAACTTGGATCCAATCGTGGAGCTGGGACCTCCCGTAGACGTGTTCAGTGAAACAGCCAGCCATTAAAGTTTTCAGAAATTCACGCTCCCGTAGACGTGTTTAGAGATTCAGGCAACTGCATACCTCTGTAGAGTTTCAGCCTGCTGTAGACATAATTAAAGATTCAGTTGCTGTAGACGCTTTCATAGATTCAGCCTGCCATATTAGTGTTCAGAGATTCAGCCTGCCATAGACAAGTGCAGAGATTCAGCCCACCGGAGCCGTTTTCAGAAATTCTACTCTCCATTGAAGTGTGCATAGATTCAGCTGCTGTTGCAGTTTTTAGAGTTTCTGCCGCTGTAGACGTGTGCAGATATTCAGCCCGCCGTAACACAAACCTAACCTAACCTAACCTACCCTAACCTAACGTAACCAAACCTAACTTTACCTAACCTAACCTTACCTCACCTGATCTAACCTAACCTAACCTAACCTAACGTAACCAAAGCTAACTTAACCTAACCTTACCTTACCTCACCTGATCTAACCTAAGCTAACCTAACCTCACCTAACCTAACTATCCTAAACTTACGTAACCTAACCCAACCAACCTATCCTGACCTAACCTAACATAACCATATCTATCCAAATTTTATTACAGTTCCCAATAGAGAATTTTGACCCCAGTAGAGAATCTTGAGTCCTCCTGGAGTGTCTCGAACCCCAATGGAGATTCTTAGATCCCCGTGGAATACCTTTGATCTCAATTAAGAACGTTAATTCCAATAGAGAATCTTTGATCCCAATTAAAAATATTTGTTCCCAATTGAAAAACATGTATCCAAATTCAGAATCCTATATCCCGAAAAAGACTCTTGGATCCCAATTAAGAACCCAATTGATTGCAGTTGAGAATCTTTAATCCCAATAGAGAATCTTGGATCCCCATTGAGAATCTATGATCCCAATTGGGAAACTTGAATCCCAATTGGAGTCTTAAGTTCAAATGAGAATGCTGTATCCCAATTGAGAATCTTATATTCCCATTTATAATCTTGGATACCAATTGAGAACCGTTTATTGCAGGTAATAATCTTGGATCTTAATGTAGAATCTTAAATGCCAATTCAGAATCTGCTATCCTAATTGGGAATCTTGAATCCCCATAGAGTAATTTGGAACCCAATTGGAAATCTTGGATCCCAATCGTGAATCTTGGATCTACTGTAGACGTGTTCATAGATTCAGCCGGCTATAGCCATGTGCAGAGACTAAGCGCGGCTTAGACAGGTTCAGAGATACAGTTCCTGTGGAAGTGTTTAGAGTTTCTACTGCTGTGGACGTGTGCATATATTCAGCCTGCCGTAGAACTAGCCTGACCTAACCTAGCCTAACCTAACGTAACCTAACGCAATCTAACCTAACCTAACCTAACCTAACCAGTCCTAACCTGACCTAACCTAACCTAACCTAACTTAACCTAACGAAACCTAACCTAATCTTATCTATCCAAATTCAAATTGAGATTGCAATAGAGAATCTTGGATCCCAGTCAGGAATCCTGGATCCTTAATGAGATTCTTGGATCCCAATGTAAAATTTTTTATTCATAGGCAGAATCTTGGATTGCAATAGAGAATTGTGGATCCCTATTGAGAGGCATGGATCCTAAATAGGAAAATTAAATCCCAATTGAAAATCTTTGTTTCGAATTTAAGGATCTTGTATCCCAATTGAGAATCTAGGATCCAAATAAAGAATCTTGGATCCCAATTTAGAATCTTGGATCCCGATTTATAATCTTCGATACCAATTGAGAGAAATTGATTGCATTTAAGAATCTCCGATCCCAATAGAAAATCTTGGACACCATTGAGCATCAATGATGCCAATTAAGAAACTTGAATCCCAATTGAGAATCTTAGCTTTGAAATTTAGACTCTTGTATCCCAATTGAAAATTATTGGATCCCAATAAATAATCTTGGATTCCAATTGAGAGTCATGGATCCTAATTGGGAAAATTAAATCCCAATTGAAAATCTTTGTTTTAAATTGAAAATCCTGGATCCCAGTTGAGAATCTTGAATCCTAATAAAACATCTTGGATTTCAATGGACAATCTTGGATTCCAATTTATAGACTTGGGTACCAATTGAGAACCACTATAAAAGGGAAAAATGATGGGTTCCAATTTAAAATCGTGAATCCCCATTCAGGATATTGGATCCCAACTGGGGATCTTGAATCCCAACTAAGAGCCTTTGATCCAGACTGAGAATCTTGGATCCTAATTGGAATGTTGGATCCCCATAGAGCATCTTGAATTACTTAAAAAAACGGTTTGAATCTATAAATACTGTAAACGGTGTTTGGTTGCCCATCCACTTCTCCATCGAAAACAATTGAAGCATTTTTTGTCAGGTCTTATTTAAGGTCACGAGAGGTCAAAACATGCCGTCATAGGGAGAACATGTAAATTAGCTTTTTCGGCCATTTCATCTGAACAAGTAAAGATAGTGCAAAACGACTTAAACTATATGAATCCTCTCAGAAAGTATAATCGAATAATATATAATTTGACCTTGCTAGGTCAAAGTCAAGGATTTGACCTGACCTGAGGTCAGGTTGGGGTCAAATTATATAAAACGCCTATCATTAGAACTGCAAAGCCCAAGCGAGTCTAATGCAGCTAAAATAAATGATCTATCAACATTCGTTACTGAGTTATTCCGTAAATACCATTTTCCCATGCATTTCCAAAGGAGAGGTCATGCCTCGTACTGACCTTAGGTCATCGATATAAAAAATATTGGAACATTTTTTAGAGAACTCGGTGAGCTTATTATGTGATATGAGTTTCAACCAAATAAGTTCACCCTGCTCCGACTTTGCCATCTTAAACGTTTTTTGAGGTCAGGTCACCTGATCTTTACTGGGGACCTGACCTGAAGTAACCTAACCTTAAAATTTTTACAATTGTTGTGAAAATGATTAGGGAAAAGGTATGCCAAGTACGGCGGCGCTACGCGCCGAAACTTTTCTTCTGTCTCTGAAAAACCCAGGGAAGGCGGGGACCCGCCCACCGTCAATGTGCGTGTTAATCTTACCTAACCCACCCTAACCTAACCTAACTTAACCTAAGCTAAACAAACCAACCTAACCTAACATATTCTAACCGAACCTAACCTTTTCTATGCAAATTCAAATTGAGATTGCAATAAAGAATCTTGGATCCCAGTGGAGAATCTTGGTATTTATTGAGAATCTTGGATCCCAATAGTTAATTTTTATCTTAATTCAGAACCTTGGATTCCAAAAGAGAATCTTTGATTCCAATTAAGAACCTCTGATCCCCTTGGAAGGGCATGGATCCCAATGCAGAATTTTGGATCTCCTTAGAGAATCTTGGATCCAAATTGAAAGGCTTGGATCCCAATAGAGAATTTTGAATCCCAATAGAGTTTTTGGATCCAAATTGGGAATATTGGATCCAATCGTGGAGCTCGGATCTCCCGTAGACGTGTTCAGTGAAACAGCCAGCCGTTAAGGTATTCAGAAATTCAAGCTCCCGTAGACGTGTGTAGAGATTCAGGCAACTGCAGACCTCTGTAGGGATTCAGCCTGCTGTAGACATGTTCAAAGATTCAGTTGCTACAGACGTTTTCATAGATTCAGCCTGCCATACTGGTGTTCAGATATTTAGGCTGCCGTAGACGTGTCCAAAGATTCAGCCCACCATAGACGTGTGCAGAGTTTGAGCCCACCGTAGAACAAGCCATACCTCACATAACGTAACTTAACCTAAAATGGGCGCATATTAACCCAACCTAACCTAACCTATCTTAACCTAACTTAAACTAACCAAACTTAACCTAACCTAAACTAACCTAATCTTATCTATCCAACATCAACTTGAGATCCGATTAGAGAACCTTGGATCCCAGTCGGGAATCCTGGATCCTTAATGAAATTCTTGGACCCCAATGTAAAATTTTTAATTCATAGGCAGAATCTTGGATTGCAATAGAGGATCTTGGATCCCCATTGAGAGTCATGGATCCTAATTCCAAAAATTGATTCCCAATTGAAGACTTTTTTCAAATTGAGAATCCTGTATCCCAAATGAGAATATAGGATCCCAATAAAGAATCTTGGATCTCAATTGAGAATCTTGGATCCCGACTGATAACCTTGCATATCAATTGAGAAACATTGATTGCAGTTAAGAATCTTCGATCCCAATTGAGAATCTTGGATCCCAATAGAGAATCTTGAATCCCCAGACAGTAATTTGGATCAAAATTGAAAATTTTGGATCCCAATTGTGGATCTTGGATCTCCTGTAGACGTGTTCAGAGATTCAGCCGCCTATCGCCGAGTGCAGAGACTAAGCGCGGCGTAGACGTGTTCAGAGATACAGTTGCTGTGGAAGTGTTTAGAGTTTCTACCGCTGTAGACGTGTGCATATATTCAGCCTGCTGCAGGACTAACCTGACCTAACCTAATCTAACCTAACCTAACCTAACCTTACCTAATCTTACCTAACCTAACCTAATTTAACCTGCGCCCCACCGGGGGTCCGGCGCCACCTTCGCCCCACCGGTGGGCCATCGATGGCCCCCCCTCTAACTCCGAAAATATGGGCGTTAGCGCAAATCTGCAAAGTGCAATAGAAAGCTCGCGTGAATTCAGTAAGAAATTACTTCGCATGTTTTAGTGCTCAGGTCAATGGTTTGACCTCCAGAGGTCAAATTAGGTCAAGATCGGCTATTTTCACTCAAATATGCAATGATTAAGCAAACTGGGCATAACTCTTATGTCATTAGAGCTATTGAGGCCTGGTAAAGTAAATTTGATAGCAAATTGCCAGTACTTTTTCCGCTATGTGGACCATAAAGACCTCCCGCCAATGGTTTGACCGCCAGAGGTCACCTCGTGACCTAATATGACCTGAGGTCACAAAAGGTAAAAAAGTGACCTTGCCGTATATCAAATGAAAGCCAATGACACGACAAACACGATGGTGTTTGTTTCACCGCTCTAGCTCAATTAGGTCAAAAGTTATTGTCAAAATACTGTTTTTGACCTCCGGTGACCTTGGATGACCTTGGAAAAGTCAAAGGGCAAATATTACCCCTGGGATCCGTGAAAGGGTGTCCAAAAACGTTGTTCTGAGAAGTCTGAGTATTTGCAATCATTTTTGTGGCTTTTATATCATGAAATAGCTTTTCCCCATGCTTTTCCAATGGGAGAGGTCGCCTCGTGACCTGACCTCAGGGCACGAAATCGAAAAATCCCGGATATACACCTTGTAGACCCTGGAGGGGTCATGAAGTGTAGGAAGTTTCAAATCGATCGACTTGAAAATGTAGCTCTTACAGAGCTCTAAAGGTGAAGTGAGGTGACCTTGGTTGACCTCGTTTGGTGACCTGACCTTGGGTGACCCGGGGTAAAAATTTTAGGAATGATGGGAAAATGATGCAGTGAGAGGTAGAGCCCTCAACCACGGTGCTGCGCCTCGTCGTTTTTTGCTATCCCGGAAAAACCTTAGGGGGTGCCATCGATGGCCCCCCCCGTTTGGGCGAGGGTTAACCTAACCTAACCTAACCTAACCTAACATAATCCAACCTAACCAAACATAACCCAACCTAATCCAGCCTAACCTAACCAAACCTAACCTAACCTAACCTAAACTAACCTAACCTAACCTAACCTAACCTAACCTAACCTAACCTAACTTTCTAGCCTAACCTAACCTAACCTGAACTAACCTAACCTAACCAAATGAGAACCGTAAATTTAAGGTAAAAATATTGGATCCCGATGTAGAATCTTGATTCCCCACTCAGTACCTTGCATCCCAATTGCGAATCTTCAATCCCAATGGCGAGTCTTTGATCCGATTGAGAATCTTGGATCCCAATTCAAAATCTTGGATTTCAATAGAGCATCTACAATCCCCATAGAGAGGTTTTGATCCAAATTAGAAATCCTGGATCCAAATCTTGGATCTTGGATTCCCTTTAGACGTGTTCAGATATGCAGCCTCCCATGCTCTTGTTCAGAGACTCAGGCGGCCGTAATCGTGTCCAAAGATTCAGCCCTCCATAGACAAGTGCAGAAATTCAGCCCACCGGAGCCGTTTTCAGACATTCTATCTTCCGTTGACGTGTTCATGAATTCGGTTGCTGTGGAAGTGTTTAGAGTTTCTACCGCTGTAGACGTGTGCAAATATTTAGCCTGCCGTGGAACTAGCCTGAACTAAACTAGCCTAAACCTAACGTAACCTAACGTAATCTAACCTAACCTAACCTAACCTAACCTAACCTAACCTAACCTAACCTAACCTATCCTAAACTAACCTATCCTAACCTAACCTAACCTAACCTAATCTAACCTAACCTAACTTAACCTAACCTAACATAACCTAACCTAACCTAACCTAACCTAACCTAACCTAACCTAACCTAGCCTAACCTAACCTAACCTGAACTAACCTAACCTAACCAAATGAGAGCCGTAAATTTAAGGTAAACATATTGGATCCCGATGTAGAATCTTGATTCCCCACTCAGTACCTTGCATCCCAATTGCGAATCTTCAATCCCAATGGTGAGTCTTTGATCCGAATTGAGAATCTTGGATCCCAATTCAAAATCTTGGATTTCAATAGAGCATCTACAATCCCCATAGAGAGGTTTTGATCCAAATTGAAAATCCTGGATCCAAATCTTGGATCTTGGATTCCCTTTAGACGTGTTCAGATATGCAGCCTCCCATGCTCGTGTTCAGAGACTCAGGCGGCCGTAATCGTGTCCAAAGATTGAGCCCTCCATAGACAAGTGCAGAAATTCACCCCACCGGAGCCGTTTTCAGACATTCTACTTTCCGTTGACGTGTTCATAAATTCGGTTGCTGTGGAAGTGTTTAGAGTTTCTACCGCTGTAGACGTGTGCAAATATTTAGCCTGCCGTGGAACTAGCCTGAACTAAACTAGCCTAAAACTAACGTAACCTAACGTAATCTAACCTAACCTAACCTAACCTAACCTAACCTAACCTAACCTAACCTAACCTATCCTAAACTAACCTAACCTAACCTAACCTAACCTAACCTAACCTAACCTAACCTAACCTAACCTAACCTAACCTAACCTAACCTAACCTAACCTAACCTAACCTAACATATCCTAACCTAACCTAACCTAACCTAACCTAACCTAACCTAACCTAACCTAACCTGACCTATCCTAACCTAACCTAACCTAAGCTAACCTAACCTAACCTAACCTAACCTAACCTAACCTAACCTAACCTATCCTAAACTAACCTAACCTAACCTAACCTAACTTAACCTAACCTAACCTAACCTAACCTAACCTAACCTAACCTAACCTAACCTAACCTAACCTAACCTAACCTAACCTAACCTATCCTAACCTAAACTAACCTAACCTAACCTAACCTAACCTAACCTAGACCTAACCCAACCTAACCAAACCTAACCTAACCTAATCTAACCTAACCTAACCTAACCTAACCTAACCGAATCTAACCTAACCTAACCTAACCTAACCTAACCTAACCTAACCTAACCTAACCTAACCTATCCTAAACTAGCCTATCCTAACCTAACGTAACCTAACCTAATCTAACCTAACCTAACTTAACCTAACCTAACATAACCTAACCTAACCTAACCTAACCTAACCTAACCTAGCCTAACCTAACCTAACCTGAACTAACCTAACCTAACCAAATGAGAGCCGTAAATTTAAGGTAAACATATTGGATCCCGATGTAGAATCTTGATTCCCCACTCAGTACCTTGCATCCCAATTGCGAATCTTCAATCCCAATGGCGAGTCTTTGATCCGATTGAGAATCTTGGATCCCAATTCAAAATCTTGGATTTCAATAGAGCATCTACAATCCCCATAGAGAGGTTTTGATCCAAATTAGAAATCCTGGATCCAAATCTTGGATCTTGGATTCCCTTTAGACGTGTTCAAATATGCAGCCTCCCATGCTCGTGTTCAGAGACTCAGGCGGCCGTAATCGTGTCCAAAGATTCAGCCCTCCATAGACAAGTGCAGAAATTCAGCCCACCGGAGCCGTTTTCAGACATTCTACTTTCCGTTGACATGTTCATAAATTCGGTTGCTGTGGAAGTGTTTAGAGTTTCTACCGCTGTAGACGTGTGCAAATATTTAGCCTGCCGTGGAACTAGCCTGAACTAGCCTAGCCTAAACCTAACGTAACCTAACATAATCTAACCTAACCTAACCTAACCTAACCCAACTTTCTAGCCTAACCTGACCTAACCTGAACTAACCTAACCTAACCAAATGAGAGCCGTAAATTTAAGGTAAAAATATTGGATCCCGATGTAGAATCTTGATTCCCCACTCAGTACCTTGCATCCCAATTGGGAATCTTCAATCTAATTGGAGAGTCTTTGATCCGAATTGAGAATCTTGGATCCCAATTCAAAATCTTGGATTTCAATAGAGCATCTACAATCCCCATAGAGAGGTTTTGATCCAAATTGGAAATCCTGGATCCAAATCTTGGATCTTGGATTCCCTTTAGACGTGTTCAGATATGCAGCCTCCCATGCTCGTGTTCAGAGACTCAGGCGGCCGTAATCGTGTCCAAAGATTCAGCCCTCCATAGACAAGTGCAGAAATTCAGCCCACCGGAGCCGTTTTCAGACATTCTACTTTCCGTTGACGTGTTCATAAATTCGGTTGCTGTGGAAGTGTTTAGAGTTTCTACCGCTGAAGACGTGTGCAAATATTTAGCCTGCCGTGGAACTAGCCTGAACTAAACTAGCCTAAACCTAACGTAACCTAACGTAATCTAACCTAACCTAACCTAACCTAACCTAACCTAACCTAACCTAACCTATCCTAAACTAACCTAACCTAACCTAACCTAACCTAACTTAACCTAACCTAACCTAACCTAACCTAACCTAACCTAACCTAACCTAACCTAACCTAACCTAACCTAACCTAACCTAACCTAACCTAACCTATCCTAACCTAACCTAACCTAACCTAACCTAACCTAAACTAACCTAACCTAACCTAACCTGACCTATCCTAACCTAACCTAACCTAAGCTAACCTAACCTAACCTAACCTAACCTAACCTAACCTAACCTATCCTAAACTAACCTAACCTAACCTAACCTAACCTAACCTAACCTAACTTAACCTAACCTAACCTAACCTAACCTAACCTAACCTAACCTAACCTAACCTAACCTAACCTAACCTAACATAGCCTAACCTATCCTAACCTAAACTAACCTAACCTAACCTAACCTAACCTAACCTAGACCTAACCCAACCTAACCAAACCTAACCTAACCTAACCTAACCTAACCTAACTTAACCTAACCTAACCTAACCTAACCTAACCTAACCTAACCTAACCTAACCTAACCTAACCTGAACTAACCTAACCTAACCAAATGAGAGCCGTAAATTTAAGGTAAAAATATTGGATCCCGATGTAGAATCTTGATTCCCCACTCAGTACCTTGCATCCCAATTGCGAATCTTCAATCCCAATGGTAAGTCTTTGATTCGAATTGAGAATCTTGGATCCCAATTCAAAATCTTGGATTTTAATAGAGCATCTACAATCCCCATAGAGAGGTTTTGATCCAAATTGGAAATCCTGGAACCAAATCTTGGATCTTGGATTCCCTTTAGACGTGTTCAGATATGCAGCCTCCCATGCTCGTGTTCAGAGACTCAGGCGGCCGTAATCGTGTCCAAAGATTCAGCCCTCCATAGACAAGTGCATAAATTCAGCCCACCGGAGCCGTTTTCAGACATTCTACTTTCCGTTGACGTGTTCATAAATTCAGTTGCTGTGGAAGTGTTTAGAGTTTCTACCGCTGTAGACGTGTGCAAATATTTAGCCTGCCGTGGAACTAGCCTGAACTAGCCTAGCCTAAACCTAACATAACCTAACATAATCTAACCTAACCTAACCTAACCTAACCTAACCTAACCTAACCTAACTTAACCCTCGCCCCACCGGGGGGGCATCGATGGCCCCCCCTAAGGTTTTTCCGGGATAGTAGAAAAACAACGAGGCGCAGCACCGCGGTTGAGGGCTCTACCTCTCACTGCATCATTTTCCCATCATCCCTGAAATTTTTTACCCCGGGTCACCCAAGGTCAGGTCACCAGACGAGGTCAACCAAGGTCACCTCACTTCACTTTAGAGCTCTGTAAGAGCTACATTTCAAAGTGGATCGATTTGAAACTTCCTACACTTCATGACCCCTCCAGGGTCTACAAGGTGTATATCCGGGATTTTTCGATTTCGTGCCCTGAGGTCAGGTCACGAGGCGACCTCTCCCATTGGAAAAGCATGGGGAAAAGCTATTTCATGATATAAAAGCCACAAAAATGATTGCAAATACTCAGACTGCTCAGAACAACGTTTTTGGACACCCTTTCACGGATCCCAGGGGTCATATTTGCCCTTTGACTTTTCCAAGGTCATCCAAGGTCACCGGAGGTCAAAAACAGTATTTTGACAATAACTTTTGTCCTAATTAAGCTAGAGCGGTGAAACAAACACCATCGTCTTTGTCTTGTCACTGGCTTTCATTTGATATACGGCAAGGTCACTTTTTGACCTTTCGTGATCTCAGGTCATATTAGGTCACGAGGTGACCTCTGGCAGTCAAACCACTGGCGGGAGGTCTTTACGTTCCACATAGCGGAAAAAGTACAGGCAATTTGCTATCAAATGTACTTTACCAGGCCTCAATAGCTCTAATGACATAAGAGTTATGCCCTGTTTGCTTAATCATTGCATATTTGAGTGAAAATAGCCGATCTTGACCTAATTTGACCTCTGGAGGTCAAACCATTGACCTCAGCACTAAAACATGCGAAGTAATTTCTTACTGAATTCACGCGAGCTTTCTATTGCACTTTGCAGATTTGCGCTAACGCCCATATTTTCGGAGTTAGAGGGGGGCCATCGATGGCCCCCCGGTGGGGCGAAGGTGGCACCGGACCCCCGGTGGGGCGCGGGTTAACCTATCCTAAACTAACCTAATTTAACCTAACCTAACTTAACTTAACCTAACCTAACCTAACCTAACCTAACCTAACCTAACCTAACCTATCCTAACCTAACCTAGCCTAACCTAACCTAACCTTACCTTACCTAACCTTACCTAACCTAACCTAATTTAACCTAACCTAACCTAACCTAACCTAACATAATCCAACCTAACCAAACATAACCTAACCGAACCCAGCCTAACCTAACCAAACCTAACATAACCTAACCTAACCTAACCTATCCTAACCTAAACTAACCTAACCTAACCTAACCTAACCTAACCCAACCTAACCAAACCTAACCTAACCTAATCTAACCTAACCTAACCTAACCTAACCTAACCTAATCTAACCTAACCTAACCCAACCTAACCTAACCTAACCTAACCTAACCTAACCTAACCTAGTCTAACCTAACATGACCTTACCTAACCTAATCCAACCAAACATAACATAACCTAACCTAATTTAACTTATCCTAACCTAACATAACCTAACCTAACCTAACCTAACCCAACCTAACCAAACCTAACCTAACCTAATCTAACCTAACCTAACCTAACCTAACCTAACCTAACCTAAACTAACCTAACCTAACCTAGCCTAACCTAACCTAACCTAACCTAACCGAACCTAATCTAACCTAACCTTACCTAACCTAACCTAACCTAACCTAACCTAACCTAACCTAGCTTAACCTAACCTAACCTAACCAAACATAACCTAACCGAACCCAGCCTAACCTAACCAAACCTAACATAACCTAACCTAACCTAACCTATCCTAACCTAAACTAACCTAACCTAACCTAACCAAACATAACCTAACCAAACCCAGCCTAACCTAACCAAACCTAACATAACCTAACCTAACCTAACCTATCCTAACCTAAACTAACCTAACCTAACCTAACCTAAACTAACCCAACCTAACCAAACCTAACCTAACCTAATCTAACCTAACCTAACCTAACCTAACCTAACCTAACCTAATCTAACCTAACCTAACCTAACCTAACCTAACCTAACCTAACCTAACCTAACCTAACCTAGTCTAACCTAACCTGACCTTACCTAACCTAATCCAACCAAACATAACATAACCTAACCTAACCTAACTTATCCTAACCTAACATAACCTAACCTAACCTAACCTAACCTAACCTAACCTAACCTAACCTAACACAACCTAACCAAAACTAACCTAACCTAACCTATCCCAACCTTACCAAAACTAACTTAACCCGACCTAAACTAACCTAACCTAACCTAACTTAACTTAACCTAACCTAACCTAACCTAACCTAATTTTATCTATCCAAACTCCAATTGAGATTGCAATAGAGAATCGTGGATCCCCATTGAAAGTCATGGATCCTAAATAGGAAAATTGAATCCCAATTGAAAATCTTTGTTTTGAAATTTAGAGTCTTGTATCCCAATGAAAATTATGGAGAACATGTAAATTAAGTTTTTGGGCCATTTCATCTGAACAAGTAAAGATAGCGCAAAACGACTTAAACTATATGAATCCTCTCAGCAAGCAGAATCGAATGATATATAATTTGACATTGCTAGCTCAAAGTCAAGGATTTGACCTGACCTGAGGTCAGGTCGGGGTGAAATTATATAAAATGAATATCATTAGAACTGCAAAACCCAGGCGGGTCTAATGCAGGTAAAATAAATGATCTATCACCATTGGTTACTGAGTTATTCCGTAAAAACCATTTTCCCATGTATTTGCAAAGGAGCGGTCATGCCTCGTACCTGACCTTAGGCCATCGATATAAAAAATACCGGAATATTTTTTTGAGAACTCAGTGGGCTTATTATGTGATATAAATTTCAAACAAATAAGTTCACCCTGCTCCGACTTATGCTATCTTAAACGTTTTTTGAGGTCAGGTCACTTGATCTGTACTGGTGATCTGACCTGAGGTATCCTTACCTTAAAATTTTCACAATAGTTGTAAAAATGATTAGGGAAAAGGTATGCCAAGTACGGCGGCGCTACGCGCCGCAATTTTTCTGCTGTCTCTGAAAAATCCAGGGGCGGGGACCCGCACCTCGTCAATGTGCGTGTTAACCTTACCTAACTAACCCAACCTAACCTAACCTAACTTAACCTAAGCTAAACTAACCCAACCTAATCTAACCTAATCTAAACTATCTTCACCGAACATAACCCAACCCATCGTAGCCTAACCTAACCTAACTTAACTTAAGGTAGCCTAACCTAACCTAACCTAACCTAACCGAACCTAACCGAACCTAACCTTATCTATACAAATTCAAATTGAGATGGCAATAAAGAATCTTGGATCCCAGTGGAGAATCTTATTATTTATTGAAAATATTGGATCCCAATAGATAATTTTATCTTAATTCAGAACCTTGGATTCCAAAAGAGAATCTTTGATTCAAATTAAGAACTTTGGATCCCCTTGGAAGGGCATGGATCCCAATGCAGAATATTGGATCCCCTTAGAGAATCTTGGATCCAAATTGACAGGCTTGGATCCCAATAGAGAATTTGGAATCCCAATAGAGTATGTTGGATCCAAATTGGGAATCTTGGATCCAATCGTGGAGCTGGGACCTCCCGTAGACGTGTTCAGTGAAACAGCCAGCCATTTAAGTTTTCAGAAATTCACGCTCCCGTAGACGTGTTTAGAAATTCAGGCAACTGCACACCTCTGTAGAGTTCAGCCTGCTGTAGACATGTTCAAAGATTCAGTTGCTGTAGACGCTTTCATAGATTCAGCCTGCGATATTAGTGTTCAGAGATTCAGCCTGCCATAGACAAGTGCAGAGATTCAGCCCACCGGAGCCGTTTTCAGAAATTCTACTCTCCATTGAAGTGTGCATAGATTCAGCTGCTGTTGAAGTTTTTAGAGTTTCTGCCGCTGTAGACGTGTGCAGATATTCAGCCCGCCGTAACACAAACCTAATCTAAC
This sequence comes from Lepas anatifera, assembly GCA_034440635.1. Classification (NCBI taxonomy): domain Eukaryota; kingdom Metazoa; phylum Arthropoda; class Thecostraca; family Lepadidae; genus Lepas; species Lepas anatifera. The sequence continues at coordinate 720,550 of JAOTON010001031.1, read as the reverse complement.
CTAACCTACCCTAACCTAACGTAACCAAACCTAACTTTACCTAACCTAACCTTACCTCACCTGATCTAACCTAACCTAAGCTAACCTAACCTAACCTAACGTAACCAAAGCTAGCTTAACCTAACCTAACCTTACCTCACCTGATCTAACCTAAGCTAACCTAACCTCACCTAACCTAAACTATCCTAAACTTACGTAACCTAACCCAACCAATCCTATCGTAGCCTAACCTATCCTGACCTAACCTAACATAACCATATCTATCCAAATTCTATTACAGTTCCCGGCGCTATATGGCCTTGCCAGGCTGGTGCGCCCTTAAGCCCAAATAACTAAGAGAATTTTGACCCCAGTAGAGAATCTTGAGTTCCCCTGGAGTGTCTCGAACCCCAATGGAGAATCTTAGATCCCCGTGGAATACCTTTGATCTAAATTAAGAACGTTAATTCCAATAGAGAATCTTTGATCCCAATTAAAAATATTTGTTTCCAATTGGAAAACATGTATCCAAATTCAGAATCCTATATCCCGAAAAAGACTCTTGGATCCCAATTAAGAATCCAATTGATTGCAGTTGAGAATCTTTAATCCCAATAGAGAATCTTGGATCCCCATTGAGAATCTATGATCCCAATTGGGAAACTTAAATCCCAATTGGAGTCTTAAGTTCAAATGACAATGCTGTATCCCAATTGAGAATTTTATATCCCAAATTATAATCTTGGATACCAATTGAGAACCGTTTATTGCAGGTAATAATCTTGGATCTTAATGTAGAATCTTAAATGCCAATTCAGAATCTGGTATCCTAATTGGGAATCTTGAATCCCCATAGAGTAATTTGGAACCCAATTGGAAATCTTGGATCCCAATCGTGAATCTTGGATCTACTGTAGACGTGTTCATAGATTCAGCCGGCTATAGCCATGTGCAGAGACTAAGCGCGGCGTAGACAGGTTCAGAGATACAGTTGCTGTGGAAGTGTTTAGAGTTTCTACTGCTGTGGACGTGTGCCGTAGAACTAGCCTGACCTAACCTAGCATAACCTAACGTAAACTAACGCAATCTAACCTAACCTAACCTAACCAGACCTAACCTGACCTAACCTAACCTAACCTAACTTAACCTAACGAAACCTAACCTAATCTTATCTATCCAAATTCAAATTGAGATTGCAATAGAGAATCTTGGATCCCAGTCAGGAATCCTGGATCCTTAATGAGATTCTTGGATCCCAATGTAAAATTTTTTATTCATAGGCAGAATCTTGGATTGCAATAGAGAATTGTGGATCCCTATTGAGAGGCATGGATCCTAAATAGGAAAATTAAATCCCAATTGAAAATCTTTGTTTCGAATTTAAGGATCTTGTACCCCCAATTGAGAATCTAGGATCCAAATAAAGAATCTTGGATCCCAATTTAGAATCTTTGATCCCGATTTATAATCTTGGATACCAATTGAGAGAAATTGATTGCATTTAAGAATCTTCGATCCCAATAGAGAACCTTGGACACCATTGAGAATCAATGATCCCAATTAAGAAACTTGAATCCCAATTGAGAATCTTAGTTTTGAAATTTAGACTCTTGTATCCCAATTGAAAATTATGGATCCCAATAAATAATCTTGGATTCCAATTGAGAGTCATGGATTCTAATTGGGAAAATTAAATCCCAATTGAAAATCTTTGTTTTAAATTGAAAATCTTGGATCCCAGTTGAGAATCTTGAATCCTAATAAAACATCTTGGATTCCAATTGACAACCTTGGATCCCAATTTATAGTCTTGGGTACCAATTGAGAACCACTATAACAGGTAAAAATGATTGGTTCCAATTTAGAATCGTGAATCCCCATTCAGGATATTGGATCCCAACTGGGGATCTTGAATCCCAACTAAAAGTCTTTGATCCAAACTGAGAATCTTGGATCCTAATTGGAATGTTGGATCCCAATAGAGCATCTTGAATTACTTAAAAGAACGGTTTGAATATATGAAAACTGTAAAAGGTGTTTGGTTGCCCATCCACTTCTCCATCGAAAACAATTGAACCATTTGTTGTCAGGTCACATTTAAGGTCACGATAGGTCAAAACATGCCGTCATAGGGAGAACATGTAAATTAGCTTTTTCGGCCATTTCATCTGAACAAGTAACGATAGTGCAAAACGACTTAACCCACGCCCCACCGGGGGTCCGGCGCCACCTTCGCCCCACTGGGGGCCATTGATGGCCCCCCTCTAACTCCGAAAATATGGGCGTTAGCGCAAATCTGCAAAGTGCAATAGAAAGCTCGCGTGAATTCAGTAAGAAATTACTTCGCATGTTTTAGTGCTCAGGTCAATGGTTTGACCTCCAGAGGTCAAATTAGGTCAAGATCGGCTATTTTCACTCAAATATGCAATGATTAAGCAAACTGGGCATAACTCTTATGTCATTAGAGCTATTGAGGCCTGGTAAAGTACATTTGATAGCAAATTGCCAGTACTTTTTCCGCTATGTGGAACGTAAAGATCTCCCGCCAGTGGTTTGACCGCCAGAGGTCACCTCGTGACCTAATATGACCTGAGGTCACGAAAGGTCAAAAATTGACCTTGCCGTATATCAAATGAAAGCCAGTGACAAGACAAAGACGATGGTGTTTGTTTCACCGCTCTAGCTTAATTAGGTCAAAAGTTATTGTCAAAATACTGTTTTTGAACTCTGGTGACCTTGGATGACCTTGGAAAAGTCAAAGGGCAAATATGACCCCTGGGATCCGTGAAAGGGTGTCCAAAAACGCTGTTCTAAGCAGTCTGAGTATTTGCAATCATTTTTGTGGCTTTCATATCATGAAACAGCTTTTCCCTATGCTTTTCCAATGGGAGAGGTCGCCAGTGACCTGACCTCAGGGCACGAAATCGAAAAATCCCGGGTATACACCTTGTAGACCCTGGAGGGGTCATGAAGTGTAGGAAGTTTCAAATCGATCGACTTTGAAATGTAGCTCTTACAGAGCTCTAAAGGTGAAGTGAGGTGACCTTGGTTGACCTCGTCTGGTGACCTGACCTTGGGTGACCCGGGGTAAAAAATTTCAGGGATGATGGGAAAATGATGCAGTGAGAGGTAGAGCCCTCAACCGCGGTGCTGCGCCTCGTCGTTTTTCTGCTATACCGGAAAAACCTTAGGGGGGCCATCGATGGCCCCCCGGTGGGGCGAGGGTTAAACTATATGAATCCTCTCAGAAAGTAGAACCGAATGATATATAATTTGACCTTGCTAGGTCAAAGTCAAGGATTTGACCTGACCTGAGGTCAGGTTGGGGTCAAATTATATAAAACGCCTATGATTAGAACTGCAAAGCCCAGGCGATTCTAATGCAGCTAAAATAAATGATCTATCACCATTCCTTACTGAGTTATTCCGTAAATACCATTTTCCCATGCAATTTATAAAGGAGAGGTCATGCCTCGTACTGACCTTAGGTCATCGATATAAAAAATACCGGAAATTTTTTTAGAGAACTCAGTGGGCTTATTATGTGATATGAGTTTCGACCAAATAAGTTCACCCTGCTCCGACGTATGCTATCTTAAACGTTTTTTGAGGTCAGGTTACTTGATCTGTACTGGTGACCTGACCTAAAGTAACCTAACCTTAAAATTTTCACAATAGTTGTGAAAATGATTAGGGAAAAGGTATGCCAAGTACGGCGGCGCCACGCGCCGAAATTTTTCTTCTGTCTCTGAAAAACCCAAGGAAGGCGGGGACCCGCCCACCGTCAATGTGCGTGTTAATCTTACCTAACCCACCCTAACCTAACCTAACTTAACCTAAGCTAAACTAACCCAACCTAACCTAACCTATTCTAACCGAACCTAACCTTATCTATGCAAATTCAAATTGAGATTGCAATAAAGAATCTTGGATCCCAGTGGAGAATCTTGGTATTTATTGAGAATCTTGGATCCCAATAGATAATTTTTATCTTAGTTCAGAACCTTGGATTCCAAAAGAGAATCTTTGATTCCAATTAAGAACCTCTGATCCCCTTGGAAGGGCATGGATCCCAATGTAGAATCTTGGATCTCCTTAGGGAATCTTGGATCCAAATTGAAAGGCTTGGATCCCAATAGAGAATTTTGAATCCCAATAGAGAATTTTGAATCCCAATAGAGTATTTTGGATCCAAATTGGGAATCTTGGATCCAATCGTGGAGCTCGGATCTCCCGTAGACGTGTTCAGTGAAACAGCCAGCCGTTAAGGTGTTCAGAAATTCAAGCTCCCGTAGACGTGTGTAGAGATTCAGGCAACTGCAGACCTCTGTAGGCATTCAGCCTGCTGTAGACATGTTCAAAGATTCAGTTGCTATAGACGTTTTCATAGATTCAGCCTGCCATACTGGTGTTCAGAGATTTAGGCTGCCGTAGACGTGTCCAAAGATTCAGCCCACCATTGACGTGTGCAGAGTTTGAGCCCACCGTAGAACTAGCCATACCTCACATAACGTAACCTAACCTAAAATGGGCGCATATTAACCCAACCTAACCTAACCTATCTTAACCTAACTTAAACTAACCAAACTTAACCTGACCTAACCCAACCTAATCTTATCTATCCAACATCAAATTAAGATCCGATTAGAGAACTTTGGAAATCAGTCGGGAATCCTAGATCCTTAATGAGATTCTTGGATCCCAATGTAAAATTTTTAATTCATTGGCAGAATCTTGGATTGCAATAGAGGATCTTGGATCCCCATTGAGAGTCATGGATCCTAATTCCAAAATTGAATCCCAATTGAAGACCTTTTCTTCAAACTGAGAATCCTGTATCCCAAATCAGAATATAGGATCTTAATAAAAAATCTTGGATCTCAATTGAGAATCTTGGATCCCGATTTATAATCTTGGATACCAATTGAGAAACATTGATTGCAGTTAAGAATTTTCGATCCCAATTGAGAATCTTGGATCCCAATAGAGAATCTTGAATCCCCAGAAAGTAATTTGGATCAAAATTGAAAATCTTGGATCCCAATTGTGGATCTTGGATCTCCTGTAGACGTGTTAAGAGATTCAGCCGGCTATTGCCGAGTGCAGTGACTAAGCGCGGCGTAGACGTGTTCAGAGATACAGTTGCTGTGGAAGTGTTTAGAGTTTGTACTGCTGTAGACGTATGCATATATTCAGCCTGCCGTAGAACTAACCTAATCTAACCTAACTTAACCTAACCTAACCTAACCTAACCTAACCTAACCTTACCTAACCTTACCTAACCTAACCTAATTTAACCTAATCTAACCTAACCTAACCTAACATAATCCAACCTAACCAAACATAACCTAACCTAACCCAGCCTAAACTAACCAAACCTAACCTAACCTAACCTAACCTAACCTAACCTAACCTTACCTAACCTGACTTAACCTAAGGTAAGCTAACCTAACCTAACCTAACCTAACCTAACATAATCCAACCTAACCAAACATAACCTAACCTAACCCAGGCTAACCTAACCAAACCTAACCTAACCTAACCTAACCCAGCCTAACCTAACCAAACCTAACCTAACCTAACCTAACCTAACGTAACCTAGCCTAGCCTAACCTAACCTAACCTGAACTAACCTAACCTAACCAATTGAGAGCCGTAAATTTCAGGTAAAAATATTGGATCCCAATGTAGAATCTTGATTTCCCACTCAGTATTTTGCATCCCAATTGGGAATCTTCAATCCTAATGGAGAGTCTTTGATCCGAATTGAGAATCTTGGATCCCAATTCAAAATCTTGGATTTCAAGAGAGCATCTAAAATACCCATATAGTGTTTTTGATCCAAATTGGAAATCCTGGATCCAAATCTTGGATCTTGGATTCCCTTTAGACTTGTTCAAATATTCAGCCTCCCATGCTCGTGTTCAGATACTCAGGCCACCGTAAACGTGTCCAAAGATTCAGCCCTCCATAGACAAGTGCAGAAATTCAGCCCACCGGAGCCGTTTTCAGACATTTTACTTTCCGTTGACGTGTTCATAAATTTAGTTGCTGTGGAAGTGCTTAGAGTTTCTACCGCTGTAGACGTGTGCAAATATTTAGCCTGCCGTGGAACTAGCCTGAATTAACCTAGCCTAACCTAACTTAACCTAACGTAATCTCACCTAACCTAACCTAACCTAGCCTAACCAGACCTAACCTGACCTAACCGGACCTAACCTAACTTAACTTGACCAAACCTAACCTAATCTTATCTATCCGAATTGCAAATGAGATTGCATTAGAGAATCTTGGATCCCAGTCAGGAATCCTGGATCCTTATTGAGGTTCTTGGATCCCAATGTAAAATTTTTGATTCATAGACAGAATCTTGGATTGCAATAGAGAATCTTGGATCCCCATTGAGAGTCATGGATCCTAAATGGGAAAATTGAATCCCAATTGAAAATCTTTGTTTCTAATTGAGGATCTTGTATCACAATTGGGAATATAGGATCCAATAAAGAATCTTGGATCCCAATTTAGAATCTTGGATCCCGATTTATAATCTTGGATACCAAATGAGAAACATTGATTGCAGTTAAGAATGTTCGATCCCAATAGAAAATCTTGGATCCCATTGAGAATCTTGGATCCCAATAAAGAATCTTGGATTCGAATTGAGAATCTTGGATCCCAATTTATAGTCTTGGGTACCAATTGAGAATCACTATAACAGGTAAAAATGCTGGGTTCCAATCTAGAATCGTGAATCCCCACTCAGGATATTGGGTCCCAACTGGGGATCTTGAATTCCATCTAAGAGTCATTGATCCAAACTGAGAATCTTGGATCCCAATTGAAAATGTTGGATCCCAATAGAGCATCTTGAATTACTAAAAAAAAACGGTATGAATCTATGAAAACTGTAAACGGTTTTTGGTTGCCCGTCCACTTCTCCATCGAAAACAATTGAACCATTTTTTGTCAGGTCACATTTAAGGTCACGAGAGGTCAAAACCTGCCGTCATAGTGATAACATGTAAATTAAGTTTTTCGGCCATTTAATCTGAACAAGAAAAGATGGCGCCAAACGACTTGAACTATATGAATCCTCTCAGCAAGCCGAATCAAATGATATATAATTTGACCTTGCTAGTTTAAATCAAGGATTTGTCCTGACCTGCGTTCAGGTCGGGGTCAAATTATATAAAACGTATATCATTAGAACTGCAAGTACAGGTGAGTCTAATGCAGCTAAAATAAATGCTCTATCACTAATCGTTACTCAGTTATTCCGTAAAAACCATTTTTCCCATGCATTTCCAAAGGAGAGGTCATGCCTCGTACCTGACCTTAGGGCATCGATATAAAAAATACCGGAACATTTTTTAGAGAACTCGGTGGGCTTATTATGTGATATGAGTTTCAACCAAATAAGTTCACCCTGCTCCGACGTATGCTATCTTAAACTTTTTTTGAGGGTCAGGTCACTTGATCTCTACTGGTAACCTGACCTGAGGTGACCTGATTTTAAAATTTTCACAATAGTTGTGAAAATGATTAGGGAAAAGGTATGCCACGTACGGCGCCGCTACGCGCCGCAATTTTTCTACTGTTTCTGAAAATCCCAAGAGGGGCGGGGAACCCGCCCTTCGTTAATGTGCGTGTTAACCTTACCTAACCCAACGTAACCTAACCTAAATTAACCCGCTCCCCACCGGGGTCCGGCAAAACCTTCGCCCCACCGGGGGGCCATCGATAGCCCCCTCTAACTCCGAAAATATGGGCGTTAGCGCAAATCTGCAAAGTGCATTAGAAAGCTCGCGTGAATTCAGTAAGAAGTTGCTCTACATGTTTTAGTGCTCAGGTCAATGGTTTGAACTCCAGAGGTCAAATTAGGTCAAGATCAGCTATTTTCACTAAAATATGCCATGATTAAGCAAACTGGGCGTAACTCTTAGTTCATTAGAGCTATTGAGGCCTGGTAAAGTACATTTGATAGCAAATTGCCAGTACTTTTCCGCTATGTGAAACGTAAAGACCTCCTGCCATTGGTTTGACCTACAGAGGTCACCTCGTGACCTAAAATTACGTGAGGTCACGAAAGGTCAAAAATTGACCTTGCCGTATATCAAATGAAAGCCAGTGACAAGACAAAGACGATGGTGTTTGTTTCACCGCTCTAGCTTAATTAGGTCAAAGGTTATTGTCAAAATACTGTTTTTGAACTCTGGTGACCTTGGATGACCTTGGAAAAGTCAAAGGGAAAATTTGACCCCTGGGATCCGTGAAAGGGTGTCCAAAAACGCTGTTCTAAGCAGTCTGAGTATTTGCAATCATTTTTGTGGCTTTCATATCATGAAACAGCTTTTCCCTATGCTTTTCCAATGGGAGAGGTCGCCAGTGACCTGACCTCAGGGTACGAAATAGAAAAATCCCGGATATACACCTTGTAGACCCTGGAGGGGTCATGAAGTGTAGGAAGTTTCAAATGGATCGACTTTGAAATGTAGCTCTCACAGAGCTCTAAAGTTGCAGTGAGGTGACTTGGTTGACCTCGTCTGGTGACCTGACCTTGGGTGACCCGGGGTAAAAAATTTCAGGGATGATGGGAAAATGACGCAGTGAGAGGTAGAGCTCTCAACCGTGGTGCTGCGCCTCATCGTTTTTCTGCTATCCCGGAAAAACCTTAGGGGGGCCATCGGTGATGCGAGGGTTAACCTAAGCTTAACTCCCAACCTAACTCCTAACCTAATCTAAACTATCTTCACCGAACATAACCCAACCCATCATAGCCTAACCTAACCTAACCTAAGGTAGCCTAACCTAACCTAACCTAACCTAACCTAACCTTATCTAAAAAATTCAAATTGAGATCGCAATAAAGAATCTTGGATCCCAGTGGAGAATTCTTGGTACTTATTGAGAATCTTGGATCCCAATAGATATTTTTTATCTTAACACGCGCATTGACGGGGGTCTGAGCCACCTTCGCATTGACGGGGGGGCGGGTACCCGCCCCCCTAAGATCTCGAGAACCACGGTAGGTAGCGAAAAACGGTAAACGGCGTTGGGCTGCCCATCCACGTCTCCATCGAAAACATTTGGACCATTTTTTTGTCAGGTCACATTTAAGGTCACGAGAGGTCAAAGCATGCCCGTCATAGGGATAACATGTAAATTCAGTTTTTCGGCCATGAAATCTGAACAAGTAAAGATAGAGCAAAACGACTTGAACTATATGAATCCTCTTAGCAAGCCGAATCGAATGATATATAATTTGACCTTGCTAGGTCAAATCAAGGATTTGACCTGACCTGAGGTCAGGTCATGGTCAAATTATATAAAATGCATATCATTAGAATCGCAAAGCCCAGGCGAGTCTAATGCAGCTAAAATAAATGCTCTATCACCATCCGTTACTGAGTTATGCCGTAAAAACTATTTTTCCCATGTATTTCCAATGGAGAGGTCATGCCTCGTACCTGACCTTAGGTCGTCGATATCAAAAATACCGGAACATATTTTAGAGAAATCGGTGGGGCCATTATGTGATGTGAGTTTTAATCGGATAAGTTCACCCTGCTCCGACTTATGCTATCTTAAACTTTTTTTGAGGTCGGGTCACTTGACCTGTACTGGTGACCTGACCTAAGATGACCTAACCTTAAAATTTTCACAGCAGTTGTAAAAATGATGAGGGAAAAGGTATACCAAGTACGGCGGCGCTACGCGCCGCCGTTTTTCTGCTGTCTCCGAAAAACCCGAGGGGGGGCGGGTACCCGCCCCCCGTCAATGCGCGTGTTAATTCAGAACCTTGGATTACAGAAGAGAATCTTTGATTCCAATTAAGAACCTTGGATACCCTTGGAAGGGCATGGATCCCAATGCAGAATCTTGGATCCCCTTAGAGAATCTTGTATCCCAATTGAAAATCTTTGATCCCAATTGAGAGGCTTGGATCCCAATAGAGAATCTTGAATCCCCAGAGAGAAATTCGGATCCGAATTGGAAATCTTGGATCCCAATCGTGGATCTTGGATCTCCTGTAGACGTGTTCAGGGATTCAGCCGGCTATAACCGTGTGCAGAGACTAAGCGCGGCGTAGACGTGTTCAGAGATACAGTTGCTGTGGAAGTGTTTAGAGTTTCTACTCCTGTAGACGTGTGCATATATTCAGCCTGCCGTAGAACTAACCTGACCTAACCTAATCTAACTTAGCCTAACCTAACGTAACCTAACGTAATCTAACCTAACCTAACCTAACCTAGCCTAACCTAACTTAACCTAACCTAACCTAACTTAACCTAACTTAGCCTAACCTAACGTAACCTAACGTAATCTAAACTAACATGACCTAACCTGACCTAACCTAACCTAACTTAACCTAACCTAACGTAGCCAAACCTGACATAATCTAACCTCTAACCTATCCAAATTCCATTATAGATCCCAATAGATAATTTTTGACCGCAGTAGAGAATCTTGAGTCCCCTTTTAGTGTCTCGGATGCCAATGGAGAATCTTGAATCCCCTTAGAATATCTTTGATCCCAATCGAGAATTATGCATCCCAATTCAGAACCCTGTATCCCGAAATATAATCTTGGATCCCAACTGAGAACCCAATTGATTGCAGTTAATAATCTTCGATCCCAATAGAGAACTTTGGATCCCCATTGAGAATCCATGATCCAAATTGGAAAACTTGAATTCCAATTGAAAATCTTTGTTTCAAATTGAGAATCTTGTATCCCAATTGAGAATCTTGGATCCCAATGTATAGTCTTGGATACCAATTGAGAACCATTTATAATAGGTAAAAATGTTGAATCCCATTCTAGAATTTTGAATCCCCAATCAGGATCTTGGATCCTAATTGGGAATCTTGAATCCCAGCTAAGAGTCTTTGATCCAAACCGAGAGTCTTGGAGCCCAATTGAGAATCTTGGATGCTAATAGAGAATCTTGAATCCCCATAGAGTATTTTCAATCTGAACTGGAAATGTTGGATCCTAATCTTACATCTTGGATCCCCCGCTGACGTGTTCAGAGATAAAGCCAGCCGTAAACATGTTTAGAAACTCACACTCCTGTAGACGTGTTCAGAGATTCAGGCCGCCGTAGACGTGTCCAAAGATTTAACCCGCCAAAGACGTGTGCAGAGATTCAGCCCAACGGAGAACTAAGCTTACTTCACGTAACGTAACGTAACCAAACCTAATCTAACTTAACCTAACCTAATCTAACCTAACCTAACCTAACCTAACCTAACGAATTGAGAACCGTTTATTGCAGGTAAAAATATTGGATCCTAATATCGAATCTTAAATCCAATTTCAGAATCTAGGATCCCAATTGGGAATTTTGTATCCTAATTAAGAGTCTCTGATCCGAATTGGGAATCTTGGATCCCAATAGAGAATCTTGAATCCCCATAGAGTATTTTGGATCCGAATTGGAAATCTTGGATCCCAATTGTGGACTTTAGATCTCCTGTAGACGTGTTCAGAGATTCAGCCGGCTATAGCCGTGTGCAGAGACTAAGCGCGGCGTAGACGTGTTCAGAGATACAGTTGCTGTGGAAGTGTTTAAAGTTTCTACCGCTGTAGGTGTGTGCATATATTCAGCCTGCCGTGGAACTAACCTAACCTAACCTAACCTAACCTAACCTAACCTAACCTGACCTAACCTAACCTAACCTAACGTAATTTAACCTAACCTAACCTAATCTAACTTAACCTAACCTAACCAAACCTAACCTAGCCTAACCTAACATAACCTAACGTAATCCAACCTAACATAACCTAGCCTAACCAGACCTAACCTAACCTAACCTAAGCTAATCTAATCTAACCTAACCTAACCTAACCTAACATGACCTAACCTGACCTAACCTAACCTAACGTAGCCTAACCTAACCTAACCTGACCTAACCTAACCTATCCTAACCTTACCTAACCTAAGCCAGCCAAACCTAACGTAGCCCATCCTAACCTGACCTAACGTAACATAACCATATCTATCCAAATTCTATTACAAATCCCAATAGAGAATTTTTGACCCCAGTAGAGAATCTTGAGTCCCCCTGGAGTGTTTTGGACCCCAATGGAGAATCCTGGATCCCCGTAGAATATTTTTGATATCAATTAAGAACGTTTGATCCCAATAAAGAATCTTTTATTCCAATTAAAAATATGTGTTCCGAATTGAAAATCATGTATCCAAATTCAGAATCCTGTATCCCGAAATAGAATCTTGGATCACAACTAAGAACCCAATTGATTGCAGTTAAGAATCTTCGATCACAATAGAGAATTTTGGATCCTTATTAAAAATCCATGATCCCAATTGGAAAACTTGAATTCCAATTGAAAATCTTTGTTTCAAATTGGGAATCTAGTATCCCAATTGAGAATCTTGGATCCCAATTTATAGTCTTTGATACCAATTGAGAACCATTTATAAGAGGTAAAAGTCTTGGATCCCAATCTAGAAACTTGAATCCCCAGTCAGGATCTTGGATCCCAATTGGGAATCTTGAATCCCAGCTAAGAGTCTTTGATCCAAACTGAGTCTTGGATCCCAATTGAGAATCTTGAATCCTAATTTATAATCTTGGATACCAATTGAGAAACATTGATTGCAGTTAAGAATCTTCGATCCCAATAGCGAATCTTGGATCCCATTGAGAATCTATGATCCCAATTGGGAGACTTGAGTCCCAATTGAGAATCTTTGTTTGAAATTTAGACTCTTGTATCCCAATTGAAAGTCCTGGATCCCAATAAATAATCTTTGATTCCAATTGAGAGTTATGGATCCTAATTGGCAAAATTGAATCCCAATTGTTGGCGTGAGAAATGAACACCTTAACCTTAACCTTAACCTAACCTATCAAAATATGCATTTCTTTTGCTAGGACTAATCATTTTCAATGCTCGAACTGACTTAAGACGTAACTTAAAATTTTCTCACTAAGTTTCGCAGTCTCGCTAAGTCACAAGTCTCACTAAGTGTCACAAGTCCACAAAGTGTTTTGGGGTCGGATCTTTCGTTCTGGTTCGTCAGCGAAAGTATGAGGAAGCCTTACTATACTTTACTTTCACTGACGAAGCCCTGCAAATACAGAACGAAAACTCCGACCCCAAAAACACTTTGTGGAGTACGTCCGAACGACCATATCCGAACATCCCAACTCCGCACCACGTCTTTTCAACAGGTGTCACTAAATTGGGTATCATTCGAAACCTAAAGGTTGAACTGGTTGACTTAATAACGAGAATAGAGCTAGCAAAAACCAGGCGTGTAGAATCGTCACGCATCCCTTAATAATCAGAAAAACACTCCGAAGTGTCGGAAGCCACCTTCAAGATGGTTTAACCCACTACTTACTTAATAGGTAAGCAGGCCTCCCTATTTTAAGCCAGATCCTCGCCCGATGCGTCGCAGTGAGCCGTCCGCTGATCTGACTCACATGATAAAAGGCAACCTAGCTATTAAAGCAACACAAGTGGCCCACAAACCTTTTTTGCCAAAAAAATCGAGTTTTGAAAATTTTCGACGTAGGGGAGGGTGGGTATGGTTCTGACACTTTTCAAAACTTTTCATCTGACAGACAAACTAATTAAACCAGGAGCATGAGGTAGTAACGTAGGGTTCCTTATCATCTTGGCAATAATCTGCCAAGAAGAGAAACCGAAAGCTTTCGGGGATTGAGGAGTAGAAGAACAAAGGTTACACCATGTCAAACGTCCGAACCTGGCCTACTGGTGGGATAGGTTTGGACAGAGGACGATGGGTTTGGATAGAGTCCTAGTGACAAAGCTATTAAAGCATCTGATTTTAACATGAATCATCTACCTGGCATAAAGCAAGGCCATTGAAACTCATCACAGCAAAATCAAGCATTTTCCTAAAACCTGGCTTAAAGCTAGGCTTTCCAGTGTCCGAACCTACCCCACTTCGTTTTGCCCGAACCATCCCCATATCACAGTTTTGGGGATGGGATGCTTCAACCACAGGACATAGTATGCCGGTCAAATAAAATCCTTTGCATGTTTCAGAATAGGATAGGGAATTTACATGTAATGGTCTAGGGCGTAAAACACGTCTAGTAACTTCACACGCCCATGTCATGTCATGCCAAAATGTCTAGTAACGTTCTAAAACATTCATATATCTCAGGCCTAAAACATCGGTCCTAAGCTTTTTGAGATGCCTCAGCTTGAGGAAAAAACTACATGAACAATCTAAAACACAAAATTTTCTATCTCTCAGGAACTCGAAATCAAAGTGTGGCCCACAAACAAAGGTAATTTGGTGCCGACCAATCGCCATCATGGCAAGAATTTCCAGCCATAGGTTGCCTGAAATATCTCCGGCAGTTTTGCAGAAAATTGGGCTGCCCGAACCATCCTGCCGTCCAAGCCAGGCCACCCCTCCCCCTACCTGGATATAGAAGAACAATCCCAGGGGATGGGTGGCTCAGTGGAGAGCGCATCTGTCTACTGAGTCACCGGTGCCGGGTTCAAGTCCCGGCGGAGCCTCTGAATAAGTCGATCCCTTCCAACAGGGTGAGAGTTGGGCGACGCCCATACAACACTCGCAGTTAGTGCCTCGTTAAACCTCAAACATTATCATAAGCAATATACTTCGGAATCAAATCAGTGCCAGCAACGTTGACAGCCGAGTATATTTATCTACCGCAATAATTTGATGAACCCATGTTTTTCTGGTTCTATAAAAACCCAACCGGATACAAGTGCCTCACTCGTACATCTACCCATATACACAGAATGTCTCGTACACCCCTCCTCCCTTAATCCAAAGGCAGGCATGCATAAGCCACCACAACCATTCTCACTCGCACGCAGGCCGTATAATCCGCCCGCAATCCGCCTCGCGACCCCTCCCCACCGAGGCTTGAACTCGATGTCAGCGGCGGCCAGCGTGACCTCTCACCTCTGTGCCCCGCAGGCAAACGCGGCCGCCTGCGGATGGCGGCCGATGATTGGTGGAGGCGCGTTCACTTGCATTGTGGGAAATTCAGCAAATATGTGTTAATGAAAATGATAATGTCTTAAAGTATGCACCAGGAAATGTACATAAAGGGACATTTAAGGATATTCATAGTCCTGCTTTTTCATTTATCGACTCGATTATCTGCTTCACTATTCTAGGCCGCTGTTCGGTACAGGCGAGACGGCGGCGGAGTCGGCACAGGCCAGCCGGCAGCCGAGTTCGCTGAAGTCAGGAGCGTCGAGATGGGTTTCTGCTGAGTGGAGAGGAACGGGGCCCGGCCCGAAGGTAAGCCAAGGAGGAAGGAGGGGGAACAACGTTTGCCAGAACAACTGATAACTGCCTGACGAGTGTGAAGACCAGTAAAGAGAGCTACCGAGGAACTACTGGTCGATATATTCAATAGAGGAGAGCACCTGGCTGTATTGCTGCTGAGGCTGTATTGCTTCGGGTTAAATGGCCGAAAAGGCACAGAACATCAGTCGAGGCCCTTGCGAATGTTTATGCGCGCTTTGTTGCTTTACTGTGAAAATTAAAACTATACGGTGAAGGCCAAGAAGATTCATAGACGGTTCAATATTTTTCGTTTGTCTAACGAGGGCACCCTGAACTGATCCATCATCTCATGCGAAAAAGTAATGGCGTTAAGAGGGGTCACTGCCGTTTTTTGTCCTGGAGGGGAAGACTCTTTCTTACCTGTAAATAGCATAGGCACAGGAGCACAGGAACAGGGGGTGTCGAAACTACGACGGGAATGCTGACCAGAGTTATTGGGCGGTCTATGCCGATAACCGAAAGTATCGAATGTGGAGTGGACTGTAATTTAGTGGACTGTATTATAAGCTGCTCAATCGATTTATTAGACCGAAACTATTGAACTGGTTCCTCCTTTCTATGGTTTTACGATGTTTGTTTCCCGGTTGCTTAACGATTATTTAACGGTTTAGCCAGGTTATAATCGAGAAATCCAAATAATTCCTTCCTGATGCTGTATTGGATGCGTAAGGACGGAAAACAACGACCGGCAATCAAACTTAGCGAAGCGATCTAACACCGACAACAGATGCGAGCTCGGGTGGGGAGAAACTCGATGAGAATATAACCGATACCGATAGAATCCTCCGTTAACAGATAGACGACGACAGCGAAACTCCCGATCCTACTCGGCTACTGATACAAACAGGCTTACCGATACAAACAGATAAAGGAGTGCAATCGCTCTAATGCACTCCAAAGAAAAGTTAAATCAAGCCTGGTTACCTTCCAGGCCCGAATATTAATTTGGATGGGTAATGCACTTCAGAGCCCCGCCCCACCTCCCCAGCGCCTGTCGCAGATTGCCCAGAAACGGTACGGTTAAACCGATCCCGAGCACAACTGGACAATGTACAGACCCGACACGATTATTATGCCTGCACGCGGTTTCGCGAGAGGAGGAGAGCGGGGACCCTAATTTAAGCGAAAGCTGAACACTCGTGCCTTACCACGCGCGTAACCGACCCGACTGACGATTCAGAGAGCACTGGCCGCTGCCGCGCTGACCCGGCCGAACGAGACCACCGCTGTGTCACGTGACACGCGCGCCCCAGGCGCCAGGCGAGGCGGAGCGGACCAAACGGCGGCGGCCGCCGCCACCCTGCACCGACGATGATCAGCACGCTCACAGGTGGTGAACGTGCAGGCAATATGCAAAGGTATTAAATAGTTTTGGCTAAATACTACATCGCAATAATACAAAGACACCTAATTCTAACAGGGGGGACAGGGGTGGCTGTCCCCCAACTTTCGGAACATACTCAAACCAGTTTGGGGACATCTGCGTAAGTTCATGTCGATAACTATACGAAAAGGCGAAAACAGCTGGTCGAGAGTCAACATTGTTATGGGAGGCGTCCCCTCCAGAAGGCCAGTTGGGGGACCTCGCCACCGCCTTCACCTCGGCTCTTTGGTCGTCCACGATACTTACATGCATTCATCGCATTTTACCGTGATCGCACTACATGGGTCGACTCAGACGTAGCTTAAACAGGCTAGGGGTGCTTTTCCAAGTTCTGCACACCCTTCGCTGACTGAGGATCCTAGCTTCCACTGATGTTACGCTGGATGTGGTGCTTAGGCTTTTGTAAACTCGGGCTTAGGGAGCTTTTAGCGACTTACGTTACATAGCAGCATGCTCAGACTTGTAGTAGCTGATTGATCTAGCCAAAGGGAAAATTAAAACATCTGTCTTCAATACCGCCCCCGATTTTCCCGATCTTCTTCACAAACACTATTTTTTCTTCAGGATTTCGGCCCTGCCACCCCCCTTCCCTCGAGCATCCAGTGTAGACTCCGCACTGCCTGCGGCCAGATAATTCAAGTGCATAGTTGGTACTCTCTCAGAGATTGCTGCTTTTGCTTCGGCACTTAGAGTTTTTGGAGAAATATGTCTTGAAGAGTCTTTACACTTGGCGAAAATCAACCGAGTGCATAATCAACAACGATGTTTCCATCAACTGCTGACAATGCCATGATAATAAGCAATTGCAAAAAAATGGATTGGTGCACCGTGAGAAAGGGGCCAAATTTAGAAACCTGGAATTTTCGCGTTACAGATAAAAGCATGTGACCATAATTTAGATCAGTTAGTTGGTTCGAAATATTATTGTAAAGCAAGAATCTCTTTACATAATTATTCATACAGTACGGAATAGCGGGCTTGACGAGCGTCAAATCCCACCAGAGCGAGAAGCCGGTCCAAAAACCCATAAATTGTTTCTTACACTGAGGCAAAAATCCAGCGGCGGATCCAGGGGGACAGGCATTTGCCTCCCCCAAACGGAAAAGCTCGTGGAAAAATACGTTTTTGCCCCCCCCTCTCCCACCAAAGCGGTCGACCTCCTCTATGCCCCGACTCCTTTTTAGTTTATAAGCATGATTTTGGCGCTTCAACTGTCAACTTCAAACAGAACCAGTTAAGTTCAGTAAATATTGGGGCTTGGATAGGAAAAACGTAATCTTAAGCTCATATTTTTCAGCCCGTGACGTTTTTTTGCTCTTTGCCTCAAATATTCGTAGTTCTACCGGCAAGTCATATCATTATAGCACATTTTTTCACTCCGTGATATTTTTGTTTTTCGAATTTGGTTTGCCCCTCCAAAACCGACCGGCATCCAGCACTGTAGAGATCACTTAAAGGGAATCTGGTACCTTGGTCGAATCCTGGAACTTAGTGTAGTTAGGAGTACTTTTAGCCGAAAATCATGGAAGCGTCCAAGATTGCTCTGAAAAATGTACAATGAACTCAATATTTTGATTTTTAAAATGCTCCTAAATAAATAAGTATATGCCTGTGGATGATGTCATGATCTGGCAACCACCACCATATTCAATAAGCTTCAAGGGCTTCGATTGGCTGACGCTCACCGTGACGTCAGCATATGTCGTCACACCAAGAGCCATGACAACTGTGGCCTGCTGCTAAGGGTACATGAGGAATACATTTCAGGTAGGTTTTAGCTTTTTCTACGGAAATCTCGAGTTTCAAGACATATGATGTATAGAGTACCGGGTTCCCCGGCATGCTTTACAACTTGGCTATCTCAGTTAAAATCACGCTGTAAAGGTGCCACATTCCCTTTTACTATAGTAGCCTCTTACAGCGTTCCTATGTTCTAAAAAACCCTGACGCTAGCAATAGGAATCGACTATGAATGTTTCCATCACTAAAACATCAATATCCAACATTTAAGTGATTAAAACAGTCAAAATAAACGGTATAACGATGGAAAGATTTTGCCTCGTGCTGTCAAACAGTGCCAGTTTGTTGGAAGTTATCCACGACACGTGACCACCTGACGCGCACTTACAAATACTTGTTTCATCCGAGCCTGTGTCACGTGACCCTACAGGAACTGTGAGTTCTGGTTGCCCTGTGCACTAGTAACGGAACTGTTGCGTGTAGCTGCCTTTTAGTCTTTTTGTAGGTACCGTTAGATGTAGCCACTTCTTCGCACCATTTGATGTCGCCAAAAAGATGAGCAACTAGCTTAATGCATATACTTGAATTCCTTGCACTTGCACTGCTATAAACTTTGCTTCGTCTCCTACAGTCGCGAACGCCCTGGAAGTTACGTTGGTTTTTCCAGCCTTTGTCATTTAGCAGAATTCTTTCATATATGTATTTCTATGAGTTAAGCGTTACTACTATTGCCCTATTGTATATCTCGATGTTATGCAGAGATCCTAGCCAAGATGTAACTGTTAGCTGACGAGAGAGAGAGAGAGAGAGAGAGAGGGGAGCACGGCAGACGAAGAGTAGAGCAGATTGGTATAGTTTTGGACCCAGCCCGCTGCTAAGCAACATGCAGTGACAGTGCATGTGTAGGCTTAGGATTGAATCCCCTGAGACGCTCCAGCGCTTAATATTTATCCGACGTAGGTGAGCTGGCAGCTGACTGGTGAGAGGGTGACTTGAGCAAGGCGGAAGTCCCTGTGCTCTGTAGGACGTTAAAGTTTCGCTTCTAATTTAACCCTTCACAACGGGAGTTGCTAGTTTAGGTGGGAGGGGGGGTTGGAGTTTCCATGAAAAGTCCCTTGAGGACTTAAGTGAAACTACGATTCCTACAGCTGATTCTCCAATAACTTAATAAGGAACAACATTTATAAAAGTCTCTACGGGGAGGATGCCACTCTGCTCCTAATGATTACAATATTGAGGCTATCCTATGGATTCTTGAAGCATTTGATGTGAAACAAATCTGTCAGATGTGAATTTTACTGTATTGTGGCTAATTTTACCTGAAGGGCACATTTAACAGGGGCTTGACATGAGGTTAATTGTCGCTGCGGGGCTTACATGAAGGCTTAGGTGGCCTGAAACCCTCACTTTTACGTAAGAACGACCTGGTAAAAGGTGAGCTCTGCAAGAAGTGAAATATGTCGCCTGAAGTTCTTCTGTATTGCTATATGCCATAGAGGGATCCAGGCATTCCGATCAGGGGAGGCAAATGCAGAGGTCAAGAACATCTCAGGTTGGCTACCCACATATTCTTGATGCAACCAACATGGCTACCTGAAGTGAAATCAACTTTTGCATGAACTGTGGCTTTAAATTGCTCCCAGAAAATATGCCTTAGCGAGTACAAATTTACTCTCGAAAAGTGGAAGTATGAAAGGAATTAAATTTACTGTGATTTGGAGACTAATGAATTACATATAGTATACTCTTAGTACCAAACAGCGAAGGTTTAAGTATATGTGCAGTGATTACAAGTTGTGTGTGCCGTAATACAAGCATATGTCCTTTAGCTGCGCATTTTAATCAGTCAAAAAAGTTATCAAATACCTAATACAAAAGACATCAAAACCATATGTGCTGTCAGAGTCTAGTACCCTCACTGCAACTGCTTGCTATGATCAATAATTGCATAGATCATCATCGCTAAGATAGCAGACAACCACCATTTGACTGTAGCAGTCAGCATGCTGAGACTTAAGCTGCTTGAAGGATGCATTTAATTAACATTTTGTTAAAGAATACATAAAATTTAAATATGTCCAATGCCTGCAACAAAAAATAGGTACTCAGCCAGAGGACAAATACCTGCCAATACCACAACCATGATCCAGCAAATCCTAGAAAGATTGAAGCAGATTAATGAGCATCACCACATTCACCTGCTCAATGGAAACTTTTGTGGAATCATCACAATTTTGTTAAACTTGATTTGATAAAATTGACATAGGTAGGCACCAAAGAAAGCTACCTGCAGTTTCCCTGACTTCATGGGCACCAAACAGCATAATTTTCTATGTGCAAAGCCAGAACTTGCAACTCTCATCTTGATCTCCACAGGTCTACAGTTTGGATATCTCGCCTGCACTTGATTAAAATGTGTGCTCTAATTGACACCCTCAAATCACACTACTCTCCTGGGCTTTTGAGATCTGGCAGACTTCACTTTGTCCTACGTTTCTCTGGCTGAGGCATAATATATAAGAATTGGTAGTGGGTTTACCACTGATAACAAAACCTCCTATTTTGATTTAGGTCAGAATTTACAGCCTCATAGTAATAAGATATCCACACAGCAGCTTCAACACGTATTTCTGACTGTTTTCTTCTCGCTACTCCCACGCCAGAACCGCAACATTTTGAGGTTACCCAAGTGGCTACCTGTGGTCCCTAATCGTAATTTTCGTTGCCGGCCTGGCTACCAGACCATCTCTAATTCCGCAAAACGAGTCCTTAAGTACAACGTAAGCAGTGGAGTTACTATCTTATGCTGAGTAATTTCACTATGAATCCTGATATAGACTTTAAAATTTTCTCTTTGTATTCAAAATAAATGGTCAAATTCATATAAAAGAACGAATATTACCGTTCTCATGCCATCGCAATTTAGAGTACCTTTTTTCATAGCTTTATATGGGTCAATTTCGTTGCCGATGTGGTTACCTACCCATCTCTAACTTAGCTGTGAAATAACGCGAGTGAGTAAGGATACATTATTTGTCACTAATTTGTATCGTCTGTCACTAGAATTATAATGGTACCTAAAATCAGTCAAGGTAGCATTGTATGTTATGGATCGTTCTTTTTACGTGGCGGTAAGATCGTGGAAATACTTGTTTTGTGCTGGTAAGTGCAATTCTTGATCTCTGTCAATTCTCCGTGATTGGCTACCTAAGTTCTGGTCCTAGAACCTCATTTGGCTACCCACGAGCGTGGGCGAATTGGCGAGATTCTTGACCTCTGGGCATTTTTTCCCGTACTAAAACGACGTGTTTTGTATATTTGGGGTGATGATGAGGTGAGAGCGACTGAAGATGAGACATGAGTGAATAAACTCCTCCGTTGCCCCCGGCCAGCAAACGAGGTGAAAACCTGTTGTTCACCAGCCCCCGGGAGCAACGAAGGAACGGGGATTTTCTCGTCTGGTTGTCGATCCAAATGATGTCGATGTCAAAAAAAAGATAAAGTCAGGTCTATACTCACCCTTTTAGACTCCCCGGTTTCTATTCTGAAAAGAAGATATGAGGTGCAGTGACTGAAGATGAGACATGAAGTAGGCAAATTGATATGTGTGTCAGGTGTGGGAGCACCACAATGACTCGACATTGGGTGCTGAACCACAGAAATGTTTAATATACGTTGGTTATAACGCGTTACGATTCCAAAGAGATGCAAAGGCGCCAGGACCTCCCCGGCGCAACCCGCCCGACCGAAACCTGACAGACCCAAGGAGTCAAATCTGTAGGTGTTGGAACATCTGCTTCTCTAATGGATATCGGTATAGCACAGGTAATTCAAAGCTCCCCCATCCCCCAGGCCGCGCCAAACAGATCACAGCCAAGGAGGCCCCGGCACCTCCCGAGAACATAAATGATATCTGCATACTAAGTGGGAACATTGACTAAAATTTAAGCATACGCTGACTGAACACGTGGTTGATATTTCTAAATATGTTCTAGTCGTTCAAGAACAGTATAAATTTTGGAGAGCACGGAAGCCATACAATTTATTTTTGCACTCGTTGTGTATTTAGTATTGTTCTACTCATTCAAATGAACTATAAGCTTACTAAATTTAATGTTTTACTGACTTTACCGATGAAATGTTTTTCAACATTTTCTTGATAATTAGTTTACTTCTTGGGATTTCCTCAACAGATTGAAATTTATTCAAATGGTCGGAAAGGGGGCGCCATCCAGACCAGGGGGCGCCAAAACCCATCTTTCGCGAGGGTGTCAATATCTCACGGGGGCGCCGAGGTTCGTTCGGACAGGGGAAAGCCCCCCCTTGCCCCTTAGATCCGCCTATGCTCTACGCGCCTGATAGCTCAATGCAACACCAACGAAATCCTTTTCCCTCTTCCGGACTCTTCTCCATTGGGTTTTGTCAAAAGCTTAGAAGCTTCCGACCAGTATTTCAGGTTTGAATAAATCGATAAATGATGCGGCATAGCCAAAAGAATCTCCGTCTAAGATAATTCGTCATTTTCAAGCTGCTAAAACGTGTTTAACACTCACCCCGCTGGGGTCCCTGACATGGTGCACCCGCTAAAAGGGAGCGTATTTCACCCCCCCTCCCCTCCGTATCGCATTTTCCAGGAAAGCTAAAGAAAAGTTACGGACGGCGTTCAAAAGCTCTTGACGAGAAGAAGAAAATCATACGAGCTATTTTTATGTCAGGTCAATGTTGAGGTCAGTATAGGCCAAAGAAGGCTCCATAGGCGTAAAACAGGGCAACGTTTCCCCTCTAGATTTTTACTCATCGTAGCTAAAAAATATTTGAGGTATAATATGACCTTCCTAGGTTAAATGGTGAAAATGATCTGACATCGAGCTAGGTCAGGGTGACAGGGTGACCTGGTATGGCCATGTTAAATATAAATCGACTCCCCTTGACCCTTGGAAAGAATCACCGTATGCTCCTGTGACCTGACATGACCTGACCAAAAAAATGGTCTGACGCGTAACATTAATAAGGAATGAGAAACTGTAAGTTTAGTAGTTCTGCGTCTCTTCGTTTTTGCGTTATCTGGGAAAAACCAGGAGGGGGGGCGAATTTTGCCACCCCCAGTGGGGCACGTGTTCACCTGAAAGTGTTTATGATTAAGTTACCACCTTCCAGCATCTGGTAGAGCGGTGAGCAGAAATAGGGTCAATAATGAAATAAGTCAGTAAGCATTTGTCAATAATATGATTAAATCATGCTTTAGTATGTCAGATGGATTATACAACCCACAAATTTAAAACACTTAACATTGCAATTGTTGCAATTGGTTGATTGCAATAGCAACATTGGTTGCAATTCATAAGGATAACACAGAAAAAGAAGTCCGGCCACCACAAATTGCAAGAGAGACAGCTAAAATATCAGTCGTTGCTGGTGAGTTTGTGTTGCATATGCCGGTTAAACTGCTGTCCAATGCCAGCAGCGTTGAATGATGTGAAGCCACCTGTACGGAAGAAGTGTTTCCAAGCTTCTGTTTACGTTCCAGTCGCCTGGAGAGCTGATATTGGTGCCTCAATGTCATATATAAACCGGTTTTGATACTTGGTGACCTAAATTTACCGATCTTGGTCTGATCAAGAAAAACCAAACTGCAATCAAAATAAGAACACTTAAAAAGGCACAACAACTTAGTCTCTAGAAATGTGAGGCCAAAAAAGGATACGAAAACACATACGGGATGGGCCCCGGTTCCCGGTACCCCTGAGGGCTGTCGGAACCGCTCCCCCTTGGCCGAATCCTGGCTACGCCACTGACTGATGGTACCATGGCCATAAATAGCGTGACTCAGAAGCATCTCTAAACGCCTGAGCATGACTTCTATGTATGCAGATAATGACATTTTGCGCATTGTAAACATGTTTGTGTAAGACACACGCCTGAAAACAGACTGAGCTCATACAGCCGTGCGTTCCGTATGGCCTGGGACACCGTCAGCAGTTTCACTCTTCTCCCCATCTGGTGGAACATTAGTGTCACTCCGCTTCATGAACATCTTCTGGATCTCCTCAATCGTTTTCCCCTTTGTCTGCGGGACGCACAATGAGCTGAACACGAACATGAGTAAGTGCATACCGGAAAAGAACCAGTACATGCCTGCCATTCCCCAGGCATTGATAATTAAAGGGAAGGTGTAGAACACTATAAAGTTCCAAGCGCCGAAGACCAGGAAGACGACTCCCCCGATCTCGGCTCTGATGGCGTTAGGCACCAGCTCAGACATCAGCACAGTCTTCACAGGTGAAATCCCAAAGGAGAACATACATATCACCGTCAACACACTCACTAGGGGAATCCAGCTGTATCCCACAAGATGATCACCAAAATAGAAGTAGCAGCCTGTGACAGCACAAGCCGCACCTCCAACGATCCCGTTCACCATGAGGAACGTCTTTCTCTCCAGCTTATTCATGATCGCGATCACGGTAACTGTTGTAGCAAACCGGACACAGCCGAGGAGGACGGAGCCTACGTAGGGGTTGTGGAAACCACCCACTTCTTTGAAGATGACTGGAGCGAAGGCTGTTGTAGTCAATCCGCCAGAGGTGCAGAAGAACAAGTACAGCACTAACACGATCAGGAACGGCAGAAGATTCTGGCGGTAGCGCAACAGAGCGAGCACCTGAAACACACTGGCATCATGCTTGTGGGAATCGCCGAGGGACTCGTTGATGGCCTCGATCTGTTTAGTGGTGTCATAATCTTCACCGTGGTAGATCCGCAGTGATCGTCTCGCTTCTTCGTGACTGTGCCCCTTCGAAATGAGCCATTTCGCCGAGCGGGGTAGCATGAACGAAGTCAGTAGTTGTAGTACCATAGGAGTGATACCGATCACAAGGCAGGTGTGACGCCAGGGCAGGAACCAGCCGCAGAGGTAGGTGCATGTGATGCCCGCACACGCCATCATTGGTAACATCGCCGCGAACTGGCTCCTCACATGCACAGAGGATATCTCTCCAATGTGAGTCACAGTTGGTCCTACACACGCACCGCAGCCGAATCCACTGATGATCCGTCCCGCCAAAATCAGGCCAAAACTGGCGCCAAAAGCTATCATCAAATACCCTCCGGCTATAAGCGGTACGCCGAAAAGCTGCAGCAAGCGTATTGTACCAAGTTTCGCGTTTACAGGGCTAGATACGAGGTAGCCTAGCATGGTTCCAATACTGAAGAAGGAGACGATCAGCGATATCTGGTTGGTGGTGAGAGTGAGATCAGCTGACTCCGATGACGTCATTTGTTCCATGAACACGCCTCCGAACGCCATGGAGCTGGCCATGCAGAAACTGGTCATGGAGACGGTGAACGCCGTGAGGAGCTGAAAAGAAAAGGAAAAGAACGCGTCAGTGGAAAGTGCTTAAACAGGTTTTACGGCAAAATAACAGAATTCGCATACCTGAATTTGGGGTTGGATGGCTTAGTGGATAGATCAAAATCTCCTAAGTCATCGGCTGCGGGCTTAAGTCCCGGCAGAGCCTCTGAATAAGTTGATCTGATCCACCAAGTCCCTCCCAACAGGGTGAGAGTTGGCGACGCCGAATAGCCTTGGCAGCTGGTGCGCTGATAAACCTAAATATCAAGTACACTTGAAATTGACTTTTGGTCTCACGATGCACTTAAATAATGATTATTTTTGGGGCTTATCGACGCACCAGCTACCGAGGTTATATTGCGTCGTCAATGTTGGAAGGGTTTCTCGGGAGCCAGAATTTTAATTATTCAGGGAATCCGCCGGGCTTTGAAGCTGGCCGCATGGACAGCAAGCTTCTTAAGCACATCACCATCGCGAGCCACCCCACCCCCATAACGATACGTTCGATGGGTTGAAAAATAATTATTAAATGAAGCATTGTACCTACTAATTTGGGTGTTCAGCCTTGCATGAGCCAGAGCCCACCGTTCAAACCTAGTACACACTGACAAGTATAACAACATAAGGGCGTGATTTAGCCAGATAGCTGAGGCGTCCTAAACCCCAATTACACAAGACACGTATAAAAAGTCGGTACAATGCTTGCTGCGATGAGAAATAACCTTTCCAGGAAGGTATTCTTCAAGTGCAAAAAATCGTGCTAAAAATCGTTTTTAATTGTGCAAAAAAGTGGTGAAGCCCATAGCGACAGCTACCTCTGCTTGAGGGGGAGGGTCACCCCCAATTTGGGGGTCCCTCCCATTTTTTTATGAAAAAGAACAAAGAATTGTAGGTATGCCTTCGAAGATCGTCACACCATGATGTCCTATCAAACATGTCCAGAATTCTGCAGCACTCTCAAATCATGCGCCAAGTAGGTGTTTACATTACCTACAAATTCCGCCTGGCAGTAGTTACGACACGCAGCTTGGCAAGTGGCCCCTCCTCAAACACAGCTCCTGAACCCTGGCCTGCCGCGGCCGGATCGCGCGCAAAGGTAACTGATGCCTTAGAATGTCACGCGGGCAGCCATCGACGAGGAAGAAAACGGCTGGCGTGATGAGTAGCTGTAAGAAGGTGTATGTTTCTTGTGAGGTTCTTTGGAGGGTTTTTATTTCAGCGATTAGTGGGATAATGTAAGTAGTTGGATAGCTTGATACTGCGTGTCGCTTTCCTGACAATATAGCCAATGTTTCACATCGAAAATAAATATTTAGTTTTGTTTGGCCTCCTCCCAATACCCCAAAAACCAAACATACCCTTATCGCAAAAATGTGATAATATTTCGTTCGGGGAACATCTTCAGATCGATATTTGGAATAAAATGATAGAAGCCAGCAATATCTCAGTTACAAAGTTCACAGTCATGAGTAAATAACTTACACGCGATTGGGTTCCGACCAGACTCCCGGTATTGATTGACATTCAACCAACATTGTCGTCTAGAGGTTACACGGGAAGGATATAACAGGATGTGCTATTTTTATTAGGAGATGGCTTTAGTGTCAGGATGTTAATGGATTCTGCTATTTTTCGATTAGGATGGTATTTTGGCTTTTCTAGGGCCTGTATGGATAGTGGTTGTTCAGGAAGTTTTATATTGCTATGTTCTTGAGCGAAATGGTCACCGAAAGGTGCTTCTGGTGTCCCTTTTACAGCATCACGTCTAGAATCGTTAAATCTCAGTCGAACTAGTCGCTTAGAAGGTTTTCACTTTTGAAGTCTGATTGTTCTATCTTTTACGTGATCATACCTGCTGTAAAAATATGAATTCTGAAGACACATCAACTTACTGCCTAACCAGCCCGCTGACACGCTCGCTTCCCTCAACACCCCCTCCTCCACAAAAATTGGAACTTGCACTGAACCATTAATCAGACGAGTGGTCTTGAAAAATTAGGTTAGTGACTTGCATTGCAATGACAAAGAGCGGCATTTTTGCAACTTTGCCCTGGGCATGTTCCAGTTGAAAGATTCTTAAATTGTCATTTGAAAAAAAATCACCTACGCAATCGAGCACATTTGGCCGAGATACCAAGGACAAGAGATACCAAACCACATTTGGCTGAGATACCAAGGGCAAGAGCTACCAAACCACATTTGGCCGAGATACCAAGGGCAAGAGATAGCAAACCACATTTGGCTGAGATACCAAGGGCAAGAGATAGCAAACCACATTTGGCCGAGTGAGGGCAAGAGATACCAAACCACATTTGGCCGAGATACCAAGGGCAAGAGCTCCCAAACCACATTTGGCCGAGATACCAAGGGCAAGAGATACCAAACCACATTTGGCCGAGATACCAAGGGCAAGAGCTACCAAACCACATTTGGCCGAGATACCAAGGGCAAGAACTACCAAACCTGCAGCGCTCAAATTCAGAGTTAATTCCAGAATGACATACTTTTTAGCAGATCTCGGCCTTTTCTGAGCTGTGATGACGCAAATGAACCTGACCTCGATTTGGTGAGCCGACCTGCAGCGCTCCTCAGCTACCCCGCAAACAGTGGCGGATACAAAGGATGAGGAGCTGGGGGGGGGGGTTCAACCTCGTTACGTCACCACTCGGTCTACAGTGCAGGCGAACTGGTGCGACCGCGCGATTGCGACAGCCTAAAAATATAGATCTGACTTTGAAGGCCTATCAGTACAAAAATGACGGCATAATTTTCACAAAAAGGCATATTTCACCATTCGACGCCCAAATGTGGCCGCGTCCTCCAATCCTCTCAAATGTGACCAAGCAACGCTTTCCAGCGGCGGGCGGTTCTCCAGCCATCTCGGAATAATAGGTGGGGGTGGGGGTGGGGTAATTTAGGACCCCCTTCACTGCGCGCGTTAAACTGGTTTTATTTGCTTGAGCAGGCCTTTGGGAAGGCCAAAACACAGATAATGTCATGCTATCTCTTTTTGAGAGATGGTTATTGGTATTTTTCCAATTTGAGCACCCCCAATGATTTTCGGAACTCCCCGCTCCTGCATGTGACCCATTGGCGGATCCAGGAGCAGCTTTTGGAGGGGGCCAAACTAACGTTGGGGGGGGCTAAGTTGAGAAAAAGTCGCGAAAACATAAAAGTAAAAAAACGGCTCAAATTTTCCCTTTTGGAAGCCAAAATAAACTATTTTAAGCTGGAGGGGACCACGGCTCCATTGAACCTCCCCCTGGATCCGCCAGTGATGTGACCCGGCATAACTATCTGACCTCGATCACCGGAGATTTAATATCAGGACATAGAACAAAATAACTGGGGATATCGTTCTTCGATTTAATTTTTATCTTTGTTTATCTTTGTTTACGCTCTATATCAGCCAAAATCAAGGAGGCAAATAAATCCCCAGCCCCCTTCAGCGGGGCAAGCAAAATGCATCGGCCGGGAATCGAACCCGGGCCGCCCGCGTGGCAGGCGAGCATTCTACCACTGAACCACCGATGCCTATACAAATGCGGTAATTTTTAGAGCTGAATGCAACGTTAATGGCACCAACACAAGTCGCTGGTATAGGTCTGGGCTTTTTCGCGGCCGCGTGTTTCTATGCCGGGGTCAAAGATGTCGCATGCCACTCGTTGATGCTCATTAAGCTTACTCCACGAGCAGTGGCGGATCTAGACGGAGGACTAGGGGGAGAAGCATGAAAATCAGCGTCTTTAGTTTAAAGGGAATGTGGCACCTTCATAACGTGGTTTTGACTGAGATAGCCAAGTTGTAAAGCAGGTCGGAAAACCCGGCACCCAATATATCATTTGTATTGGAACTCGAGATTTCCGTAGAAAAAAGCTTAAAACTACCTGAGATGTACCCCTCATGTACTCTTAGCAGCAGGCCACAGTTGTCATGGCTGTTGGTGTAACGACATATGTTGACGTCACGGTGAGTAGGTATCAGCCAATCGAAGCCCTTGAAGTGTATTGAAGATGGTAGTGGTTGCCAGACCATGACATCATCCACAAACAGATATTTATTTATTTCCCTAGAACAACATTTTAAAACTGAAAATTTAGAGCTTATTTCACATTTTCGGCGACATCCAGGACGCTTCCATGATTTTCGGCTACAATTATCCCTAATTAGGTACACTAAATTCCAGGATTCGAGCAAGGTGCGACATAATCTTTAAAGGGAATATTCCAATTTTATATTCTAGTTCTTTTAACTGGACGTTGGCTTTGATCTGCAGTTTTGCAGAGCGTGCTGGAACCAACTAATGGCATATTTTATTTCACCCCTAGCTCTCCGTATTCAATTTCCGTCCAATTCAAATTCACAAATAAAGAGCATTCAGGCCTTAAAGGGAATGTGGCACCTTGGTCGAATCCTCGAATTTAGTGTAATTAGGTGTACTTTTAGCCCAAATTAATAAAACCACTCATGATGTCTCTGAAAAATGTACAATAAGCTCAATATTTTTATTTTTGAAATACTCCTCTAGGAAAATAAATATCTGCCTGTGGATGATGTCATGATCTGGCAACCACTACCATGCTCGAAACGCTTCAAGGGCTTCGATTGGCTGATACTCATCGTGACGTCAGCATATGTCGTCACACCAACAGCCATGACAACTGTGGCCTGCTGCTAAGGGTACATGAGGGGTACATTGCAGGTAGGTTTTAGCTTTTTTCTGCGGAAATTTCGAGTTCCAAGACAAATGATACATTGAATACTGGGTTTTCCGACTTGCTTTATAACTTGGCTATCTCACATAAATATAAAGGACTTCTGCACTAGTGAAAATGAAAAACGTTCGGAGCTTTCGACTATATTTTATCAGCCTTCGTCAGAGAGTGGTCGGACCGATCGGTGGACATCGGAAGACAATCGGAAGGCAATGAGAATTTGCGTTGTTACTAAAATGTGCTTCAGGTAGGTAACTCTCTTACTCGTGCTCGTTTCCTGGAATCCTTTTTGCACTTGTTATATAATTTTTGTAGCGTGTCTTGTCTTCCGATGTCCACCAATCGATCCGACCACTCGCTGACGAAGGCTGATAAAAGATAGCCGAAAGCTCCGAACGTTTTTCATTTTCACTAGTGGAGAAGTCCTTTATATTTGTGTAATTCATTCACATCCACTTATCATGTCATTTGGCTATCTCAGTTAAAATCACGTTATGAAGGTGCCACATTCCCTTTAATTCAAGGTTAGGTAACCAGTGCAGGTCAAGTGACCCCACCTCAAAAAGTTTAAGATAGCATAAGTCAGAACAGAACAGAACAAACCGATTCAAACTCACATCACATAATGGGCCCATCAATTGTACCAGAATATATAACGGTATTTTTATATCAATGACCTAAGGTCAGGTAAGAGCCATGACCTCTCCATTGGAAATACATCATAAAATGTTTTAAACTAAATACAGTTCACCTGGTTGACCAAGCAATGTCATGTTATATCATTCGACTCGCCTTACTGCGAGGATTCCAATGGTTTATCTTTTTATGTATATTTTTTAGTTCAGATGTAATGACCAAAAACCTTCATCTACCGATCCATAGTGGCATGCCTTGACCTCTGGTGGGTTTAAATGTGACCTGCCAAAAATGGTCAATTGTTTTCTGTGAAAAATTGGATGGGCTATCCAACACTTCTTACCGTTTTTCGCTATCTAGCATGATTCTTGAGATCTTAGGGGGGATGGTACCCGCCCTCCCGTCAAAGCGAAGGTGGCTCAGACCCCCGTCTATGCGCGTGTCAAGAAAACATAAAGAATGAAACACGTTATTTACAGGAGAGGAAAACGGGCCTTAAAAAAGAAGAATAAAAATCACATTATGCGTAGACGAGGAAGTAGTTCTCTTCACCCATCAACTCACCTGTTAATTTGACATGTGACACGAGATGTCGCCATGGTGGAGTGGCAGTACTCCACAGCTGATGGAAACGATGCGTTGATAGATGCTTGTGGAACATGAAATTGAATACAATGCAAGACGGGGGGAGGAGGGAGTGGGGAGGTTGTATGATGAATTGAATTAGGCCTTCGGTAGGAACAAAACATATAATAATCCAGCAATCAAAATTCTACAGCCACTCATGTCTCTCACCTGCATGGCCATTCCCTTGCTGAGCATGCCTCGTTGCTTGGATGACGTGTTCTTTTCCATCGTCGAACCGTACTTCTTCAGATGCCGACAGAGTTGGGCTTAAACTTGTTTCTGAGCCAAATGGTGCTCTTTATGATTATGTACATCAGAGCGAGGTTATGAGAAATTTGATGGCCGACTCATTGTAGTTGGATATACTAAGGTAGTGACAGAGATGCCACAGAATTTGAGCCAGTTTGTATTCAAAATATCCAAAATACATCAATTGTCATTTAAGTCTAAACGTTAGAAAAATACAGAAGGGTGTTGACAGGATCACAGATATAGCTTGCTCAGAAGGAGCTGTCAGGGTCAAGACTTGGTATTTGGACCAGCTGAAAAAAACCACACGCAGGCTCGTTACTTGTTTGCATACAAAAAGCTCTAATTGATTAAATCGGTCAGTTGAACATGACAAAGACATAGCAGCAAATACTTTTTTCATGCATGGCTGAACACTGCTTATGATTATCCAACAAGCTCAAGACGGCTTCTGTTAATACGGAAAACCATTCGATAAAGAGCAATTCGAGTTCTCGTCGAAAACTACCTAAGCATGCATCCTACCGACAGTCTGTATTCGGATGTAGTTAGAGGAAAGATGAAAGAACTAACTGCTGAAGAGCTGGTGAATATGTATGTTGAGGTAAATGGTGTTTGACTGGGACATATTATGTTCTTGTAAAAGTTATTTAAGACATATGTCGCGCGATGAAGCAAACAGATTACAATATTGTTACTATTCATGGCTTTGGTTAATAAGATAAGTAGAACATTTATTGCTGCACAAAGCCTAGTCTGAGTATAATACCCGACCGGTTTCGGGAGCATCTCGCCCCCGTTTTGAAGGGGAATGAAAATTACACTATGAAATGAACCTAACTAAGCGAAAAACACGAAGGCAGTACACTTTGAAATAACAATCACAGCTGTGAACAAGACGAATCATTTAAGAATTATGAGCTCTAAACACGTGTTAATTTTCAATTCAAACTCTTGTTTGACTGGCGTTTTAAGAGGTCCAAGAATCCCGAGAAGATGGTGACTTTGCCGATGTTTCTATTCATTGTTGGTTCCGTGGTGGTTTGTATGTAAATTGATTCTTTTATTTCCCGCTGTTTTTGCCTTGAGTCGAAAGTTAAAGGCGTTGTGGCGTCCCATTTGATATCATGATCCTTCTTGAATGAATGTTCCGCTGTGGCCACCGCTGCTCTCTCGTCAATTGACCCTCGGATTAGTTTTTGTAGAGATTTTCGGTGTTCGTCTTGTCGGACTTCCATCATCCTTTTTCTTTCTCCAATGTATACTTTTGGACAGTCATTACATTCCATCTTGTATACTGGGCCTGGTTTTTTCCGGTTGTCTATCCTGTCCTTTGGTTTGACCAGTAATTGTTTGATCGTTTGATGTGGCTTGAAATATGTTCTAACGTTGAATTTAGAACATATGCGCCGAATCTGTTGCGATACTCCTTCTATATATGGGATCACTAGCACGTGATCTTTCTTGGCCTTAGTTAGTTCTGGCTGGTTTTTTGTCGTCATGGTATGTAGCTGTAGCTGAGTTCTCACCAATGGGTCGTGTATTTGCTGGTGTCTATCTTCTGTGTTCCGAATTTCCGCTTCCACGAACTTCGATGGGTAGTTGTTGGCCTTCAACGTTGCCCTTATGTTCGATAGCTCGTCCTTCCTCTTCTCGTCGTTGTCACAGATAGTAAAAGCTCGCCGAGCCAGGGTTTGGATGACCGTACTCTTGTGTTCTCTAGGGTGGTGACACAGGTAGTTTAGATACTGGCCGCTAGATGTCGGCTTGTAGTACACATCCGTGGTGATTTGGCCGCTAGGTGATCGATGAAGTGTCATGTCCAAGAATGGAAGCTTGCGATCCTCTTCTTTCTCGACGGTGAATTTGATGGATGGGTAGAAAGAGTTGAGGTATTCCTTGAAGGTCTCGATGTCACGCGGTCTCATAGCAGAGACTACATCATCCATATATATATGCCAAATGTATGGTGAGCAGATAGTGTCCGAATTTAGTGCTTGCTCCTCCAAATGTTCCAAGAAAATGTTCGCTACAACCGGAGCGACAGGGGAACCCATAGACGCTCCAAAAAGTTGCTGATAGTATTTCCCCTAAACTGGAAGCACGTCGTTCTGAAGATGAATGCCAGGAGGCCTGTGATGTCGTCCGGTGATAGCGTTGTCCGTTCTGGCAGGGATGGGTCGTTTTCCAAGATGTCTCTGACCTTGGGCAGAACTATGTCGAGTGGAACGCTCGTGAAGAGGGCGGAAACGTCGAACGACACCAGGATATAATCTTCTGGTATGGTTGTTTCTCGCAAGATGCCGGCGAGCTCCTTGGAGTTGACCACATGACGGTGTGACTGTCCTACTAGCGGCGAAAGCAGGCTGCTCACGAATTTGGCCGAGGCGTAGGTAGACGACCCGATTGCAGAGATAATTGGGCGTAAAGGTGAGTTGGTCTTATGTATTTTCGGAAGACCATAGAATCTTGGCAGGCTTCTTGATCCTTTAGTTCCAGGATGTAGATGCCAGTAAGTTCCTACATCTATAGACAGGATAGACAACCGGAAAAACCAGGCCCAGTATACAAGATGGAATGTAATGACTGTCCAAAAGTATACATTGGAGAAAGAAAAAGGATGATGGAAGTCCGACAAGACGAACACCGAAAATCTCTACAAAAACTAATCCGAGGGTCAATTGACGAGAGAGCAGCGGAGGCCACAGCGGAACATTCATTCGAGAAGGACCATATCAAATGGGACGTCACAACGCCCTTTAACTTTCGACTCAAGGCAAAAACAGCGGGAAATAAAAGAAGCAATTTACATACAAACCACCACGGAACCAACAATGAATAGAAACATCGGCAAAGTCACCATCTTCTCGGGTTTTTTGGACCTCTTAAAACGCCAGTCAAACAAGAGTTTGAATTGAAAAAATAACACGTGTTTAGAGCTCATAATTCTTAAATGATTCGTCTTGTTCACAGCTGAGATTGTTATTTTAAAGTGTACTGTCTTCGTGTTTTTCGCTTAGTTAGGTTCATTTCATAGTGTAATTTTCATCTCCCTTGAAAACGGGGGCGAGATGCTCCCGAAACCGGTCGGGTATTATATCCAGACTAGGCTTTGTGCAGCAATAAATGTTCTACTTATCAAACAGATTACGTTTTGAAGTTACTAAGACCTTGCAGTCTGATCATATCACGCCTGATAACCTCAGTAAAGAAGAAGAAAGGGCCTTAACAGA
This sequence comes from Lepas anatifera, assembly GCA_034440635.1. NCBI lineage: Eukaryota > Metazoa > Arthropoda > Thecostraca > Lepadidae > Lepas > Lepas anatifera. Next base: position 685,298 of record JAOTON010001031.1, on the reverse strand, counting down.
CTGAAACAAAGAACAAACTTAGTCATCATCCAAGCGGATAAGGGTGGCTCAATCTGTGTTCTCACTAAAGAGCAATATCTCAGTAAAATTAACAGTTTGCTAGCAGATACTAACACGTACGAACTTCTTAGCAAAGATCCTACTCCAGCTTATACTCGAAAGGTCAGGGAAGCATTAAAGCACATAGAAACACGGGGAATGTTATCGAGAGCACAGTACTTATCCATGTACCCCTCCGATCCGTCTCCACCATTGTTCTACGGTGTACCGAAAGTACACAAACCGAACATCCCGCTGAGGCCAATAGTTTCTTCAATAGGCTCTGTAACTTGCGATGTTTCAAAACACTTTTCCAAAATTTTAGCATGTCTTGTAGGGAACTCGGACCACCACGTTAGGAACTCTACAAAATTTGCCGAGCAAGTAAGAGAAGTTACTATAGCAGATGACGAAATAATGGTGTCATTTGATGTAGTGTCTCTGTTCACCTCAATTCCAACCGAGTTAGCGTGCGAAATTATCCAAAGAAGGGTGGAACAAGAAATGGCTAGTGAGGATGACAGTTTTAGATCATCGACAGGGTTGGATGTAGACGACATAGTTCGTATGTTAAGAATTTGCCTTAAACTCACGTACTCATTGCGACGACACTTTAAAAGCCACCTTATTTGTGTGGAAGTGTGAGAAATACATGATACTTCCAAGAAAATGGACAATTTTTCAAGCAAATAAGTGGAACTGCCATGGGCAGCCCCGTCAGCTCTATAGTAGCGGAATTAGTGATGGAAGAGCTAGAAACCAAAGCACTCGAAACATTCGATCCTGGCGTAAATTTATGAAAAAGGTATGTGGACGACACATTCGTAATAGTCAAAACCTCACAAGTTGAGCCCCTACACCAACATTTGAACTCCCTTTCACACAACATTAAGTTCACAACAGAGAGAGAAACCGAAGGAATGCTACCCTTCCTAGATGTTGCAGTACAAAGAAGAACAGATGGAATATTAACCACTTAAAGTATACAGAAAACCAACCCACGGAGAAAAATATCTAAGCTTTCAATCACACCATAGCACACAACACAAAGAAGCAGTAGTCAGGACTCTTATAAATAGGGGGAAAACCATCTCGTCAGAAGTAGTGATTTTCTAGTATTTATGTTGATCTCGTTTCTGGTTCTTTGACGAGGTCAGTTGATGACTGACTCTGTCAGAAGAACCAGACAGGACACACGAGATCAAACACGTAGAACAGGTACTACAGAAAAATCACTATCCCAAGACATTCATCAAAAACACACACAGAAAAATCCAACGCCAGGAATCTCGACAAGAAAACAACCAACTAGAGAGAGGGGAAACAAAGCCCACAGTAGTCATTCCATATGTTCGAGGTATTTCAGAAAGTATCGTGCGTTTAATAAAACCATACGCAAAAACACAAACCAAACCGGCAACAAACCTAAAAATATACTAGTAAAGCCAAAGGACAAAAGACACAAACACCAAAACAAAGAAGTAGTCTACCAGTACACATGTCAATGCGGAAAAACATACATAGGGGAAACGTGTAGGACCATAAAAACGCGACAACAAGAACATAAAAGAGCTATAGAAAACGAGGACCACAACCACTTTGGACTGGCTAAACACATTCTAGACACCGGACACAACATTAAATGGGATGACGTCAAAATCCTAGCGTATGAAAACCATTGGAGAAAAAGAAAAATAAAAGAAGGCATCTTCATTGCAAAAACACAACAAGAGAAACTACTAAATACAAACTCAGGCATTCCAATGCCAGAAATTTACCAGTTTCTTCGCTCTTCATAAAAAGTAATAGTAACAATGATAATAATAGTATTAGAACAATAAAAAATAAGAAGTATCTCAAGGTTGCATGTTCGTCAAGTATACCTGACACCGAACTATTATAATTACTAATTACTAGTCACGAAATACATTGGTTTGGAGGGTATTTTAATAAGTTTTCGCGGCGTTTTCAGTGACACCTTACTCGTCGGTCTTTGACGTAAGTGTATGATGCTCTAGAATTTAACTTGATCCAGACTTCACGTAGGTGTATAATGATCTAGGCTGTAACCTTCCCGTGTGTGTACTGTATTTGCATTTTTGACTCTTAACTCACTTAATTAAATTGTTGAACTTGTATATTGATTATTCTTGGGCAAAAAATAACAAGTAGAATTTGAAGTTTTAGCACGAGTGTGATGCGATGTTTTCTCAAACTTGTGTAGTATTCAATTAGGCGCTGGCTGAGCAATCTTTTCGCTGACGAAGATAGTCGAATGACCTTCGAAAGCTACGAAAATATAACCGAAATACGACTGGTGTCTTAAATAACTTTTACAAGAGCTGGTGAAGATGGAGTAACATAAGGATGTTACAAGGATCATCAGGCGGCACGTGCTAGGGTGTATGAGGCAAAATCGGGTATTTTTCAGGTGCCTCAAAATAGACGTTGTATTATGGGAAATAAAAATATTAAGAACACACATTTTTCAAAAACAACAAAATACCAAACTTTCATCCGTCAGGCAAATGCTTAGGCCTTCCCTGTTTCAAAGGCAATGATGAGAATTACAAATGTACCAAAAAGCATGTCCTGCCGAAATTATCCTCATACACTTCCTGCATTTTTATTCCATATCAATATGTTTTTCCAGTTACGCACAAATAAGTTACGAATTTGGTAGTTCTTGGACGCTTGAAATTTCTAATTCAATAGCCATATACCGAAATGCTAAGGGAACTTAACATTTCAGTATATCCGCGCCCGTGTACCGCCAGCCCGACATACTGGAGCCGATTGACGACATGGTGAAATCGGCTGTAACCAGCATCACCAACGTGCGGTTTGACGCCAATAATTGGCAGCAGGCTGTTCTCCCTACCAGATACGGCGGACTGGGCCTGCGACGCACAGTAGATCTAGCGCCACCCAGCTATGTGGCATCTCTCCACCATTGCCTGCAGCTGGTGGCGTCGATGTTGCCCGAAAAGCTGCACCCTCGTCTGTCAGCCGAGCAGAAAATGGCCGTGGCTGCCTGGCGGGTTGCGGCAGACGGGGAGGAGCCGCCGGCAGATGAAGCTTCCCGAAATCAGCGCGCTTGGGACTCTGTGCTGGCTGAAAAGTCACGCTCTTTACTCCTAGCTGCTGCCAACCAGCTGAATCATGCCCGTCTTCTGGCAGCTGGTACTTCGGAAAGGAGCGCTTGGCTCCAAGCCCTACCATCGGCCAATTTAGGTACGCTTTTAGACCCCGAAACATTGAGAATCGCCGTGGCACTGCGAGTCGGTGCCCCTGTGTGCGAGCCACACATATGCCGATGTGGAACACAGGCGGACTGCAGAGGGCATCATGCCTTGACGTTTCAGAGCTCATGTCGTTTCAATGCGGTGCCGGCATGGCGGCACCCGCACTGAACGATGTTGTCAGGCGGGCTCTACAAGCCGCCGGCATCCCCTCTATTCTCGAACCCACTGGCGTGGACCGCGGTGATGGCAGGTGACCGGACGGCATGACGGTGTTTCCGTACGCAGAGGGGAAGTCGTTGGTGTGGGACGCCACCTGCATCAACACATATGCAGCTTCTCACCTGCTAGCCGCCGCCAGCGCTGCCGGCCCAGCAGCCAAGGAAGTGGAAGCCGCCAAAGTGAGGAAACATTCCTCACTTTCGGCCCGCCATATAGTTCAGCCTGTTGCCTTCGAAACCAGCGGGGCCTGTGGCCCAGCAACAAAGTCTTTCCTGCGCCAGCTGGGTGCCAAGTTGCGCACAGCAAGCGGTGACCCGCAGGAGATGGCCTGGCTGTGGCAGCGACTGGCGGCGGCGGTGGTAAGAGGGAACGCAGCTTGTGTGAGACTCACAATTAATTTCTCACCCGTCAACGATGTTTCATTCGGGCTAAAAGAAGGAAAAGAAGAAAGGTCAAAGAAGAGTTCGGAGTGTAAATTACGACTGTCACCATTGCCGGCCGGCGTCACTGGCCTAGAGAATCTTGGAAATACTTGCTACATGAACGTTGTATTCCAGGTTTTAGCGCATACTAATGATTTTGCCCATCATATCACGAGTGGTCTGTACCGAGAGGACCTGAATTCACGGTCCTCAGCTCGCGGTGACATTGCTGAGGAAACAGCGCGTCTCCTGGTAATTATTTGGTCGCAGAAATATCCGTTTGTGTCGCCACACATGATCCGTGATGTGGTTCGTGCCCATCGAAGTGAATTCGGTGAAGACCGCATGCATGACGCACATGAGTTTCTACTGTTTCTGCTGGAATGGCTACATGAAGATTTGAATGCTGCTGCTCATTCCGAAAAACCGTTACCAGTCCCCAAAGAATTGGATGGTTACAGCGCTGGTGATATTGCCTGGCATCAGTTCTGTCAGGCAAACGATTCCATCATATCCCGGCTATTCTACGGGCAGGAAAAGTCTGTGCTTCTCTGCAACTTTTGCAGCTACGAATCTGTCACGTTCGAGAACTTTACTCTGCTGTCGTTAGCGCTGCCTCCAAATCCGGACCCGCTGGCACAAATCAGTCTCCACCAATGTATCCAGCGTATATGCATGGTGATTCCATTTCAGGCTGGACATGTTCAAATTGTCAGCTGCAACAGGACACCTACAATAAGTTCGGCATAGAGCGACTGTCACCTGTGGTGATTATACACCTGAAGCGGTTTTCCTACAGCGAAAACGCCTTACACAAGACAAAGACGCATGTTTCTTTCCCTCTTAGTGACCTTGATCTCAGTATAATGGTTAGCAGGCCTTCACAGTTCTCTGGCAGCTTTGTATATAGTCTGTACGCTGTAGTAGAACACCCTGGCAGCGCCCAGACCGGCCACTACACCGCCTTCTGCTGGAACCACCGCCTTCTGCTGGAACTTTATGTACCAAATTTAGGACTACGGAAGATGTACCCCTAAACAAAAACACACTAAAAAAACATGTAAGGGATATCTTCCTTGCCAAATATAGAACAAATAATTAGTAACCAACGTGACCATGGCCGTGAAATTTATAGTGGGGAAGACATGTGAACCTTGGTAATGGGGCTGCAATTGAAGACTGTAATTGTGTCCCAATAAATGCTTCCTAGTGGATATGTGTAGATTTGTGCGTGTTGCATGGGCGTTGTGCATGTTGCATGGACGTTGTGCATGTTGCATGGGCGTTGTGCATGTTGCATGGACGTTGTGCGTGTTACGTGTACGTGTGCGTGTACGTGTACGTGTGCGTGTGCGTGTGCGTGTGCGTGTGTGTGTGTGTGTGTGTGTGTGTGTGTGTGTGTGTGTGTGTGTGTGTGTGTGTGCGTGTGTCGTGCGTGCGTGCGTGCGTGCGTGCGTCTGACTCCTGCTGCGCTTGCTGCTAGTTTGCCTGCTTGCTTGCTTGCTTGCTTGCCTATGCCTGCATGTCTGCCTTAATTTGCTTACTGTCTTCCGAGTTCTCTGGCGAATGTTACTAGGCCTCTATCTTTTCGCCAGAATCTCGGAGGGGCTAACACGAATCTCCAGTTTTGGGTAGTCCCGTTTGGAAAAAGACTAACAATCTAACCGGTAATGAGCTAAATTATTGTGCATTTAACCTAAATAGACCGTATTCCTGCTCCTGTATATTTACAGGGAGCTACTTCTGGCAGTTTTTACTAATAGTATTGATATTTATTATGCTTTCTCTAAGTTACTTTCTTTTCCTAGCAGGGCGTGCCGCGACTTGTAATATTTTATGTTCTGGTGGTGTTAACGTAAGGGTACTGTTGTCGTTGGGATCGCGGAGGGGCACGCCTGGCTACCCGATTAAATGGGTGGCGGACCTTTTCTAGCAATAGAATTGCATGTAAAAAAAAAAAACCAGCCAGCCGCACGTTGGCACCGAATGGACGATGGTTCTGTAATGGAAGTGCCGGCCGCAAAAGTAAAGACGGCATCAGCCTACCTACTTTGCTATGCCGCCAGAGATGTGCCACAATGCGCACGTGGTGAAATCTAGGTGTGTTGCGATTTCAAATAATTTTATTGTCTGCAAATAATCAACGGGTGAAATTTCCCTTTACATATTAAGTCAGTTGGATGAAATGTACCTATGAATGTAATGTGCCTATCATTGATGAATGGCAGTTATAGTTTTGCAGCTTTGGAAAATTGTATATAAGTATGTATATATAAGTATCTTTTATTACGAGTAAGTAAATGAAATATGTAAATATATGTACAAATTTTCAAAAAAAGGAACTTTCTCTTTCAAAGTCATTTTCTTCGTTTTAACCGGGTAACTACGATAATCGTCTCGATCTGCAGCCAGAGCATATCTGGCCCTGGCTTGTCGTGTTTTTTCCTCAATATCTTAAAAGGCACTAGCCTAAATACCTACATGCATATCGTCATGCTGAATTTGTTGTATATATTGACTGTTGTGTTGTCTTCGACTGTAACCAGATCAGGGCTATACTGAATAAATTGAAATCGTTTTCCATTACAATAAGGATTGTAAGGATTGTTCCCATCGGACAACATCGAGTGGCATGAAAAAGATAGGATGCTTTTAAATGGTTTCAATCTGATCTGTTCTATCCTGTCCAAAACATGTCAATAGGGTCCGAACAGGTTACATACTTTGCCTTTTCATATCATCTATCATCATTATCCGATAACAACTTTCATAATGGTCTTGCTCTTCAAAATCCAATATCCGCGACATTGTTTTGACTCAACACAGCAAACTTGACCCAGTGTTGTCAGAACCTAGAGAAAGGAAAACACCGAAGTATCAAATTTTGTAGCAGCATGCCATGAAATTTTGCTGGAGACGCGAAGGAGTGGACTTTGGAACTGCACTTGCTGGGTGAGGAGACAAAGTTTGGGAATCTTTTCCGCTTTGCAAAAGCTGCCGATACTCTTCACAAAAATAAATTTTGAACATTTATGTGGGCCCACGCAGATAATAGGGTACAAGTGTAAAAGAACCTCAGCCGAGTCCCTACAAATTTGGGGGACCTCCCCTCTGATTAGCGAGTTGGGAGGGACGCGTTCCCCGCCCCCCCTGCGCTTTCGACGCCCAAAATATGTTCTACTGAGTGACGGCATTCCATCAGCTTTTATTTAACGAGTCAAGACCGTGACATCATCAGACCAGATTGTATCCGATAAAATGGTGAAGTGTATAGTATGGAGAAAACAAAAGTTCTGGTGCCTTCTTGTACGAGTAGGTATCAGGTGGTTGAAAAAGTAAGTAAGTACGCATATAAGCAATTGTGAACGTATTTAATCGGGGTCAAAATTGTAACACGAATAGTGAGGCTCAGGAATAATTATAGGTGTGGTCTCCCACCAACTGATAAGAATGCGTGCCTTAACGCTAAGTATGCTACATATTCTACAAATCAGGGTTGAGTTTATCAGAAGGGAAAAATGAAATCAAAATATGTGATATTTCGCGACATTTTGTGTTTATGACTACAAGTGCTGAGTAAGATAAATCACGCAATTCCAGATTTCCTGAAAAACTAGCACAGTAAGCTCCCTCTGTTTACCACTGAGCTACACACCATGCAAGAAGTTCCATACACACAAACACACACAGAACGACGTAACGCACCACTGACCAGACCACCACAGCCCACCAGTGTCAGGAGGAAGACTGCCCTCTTCCTGTCGAACTCCTGCCAACAGCCCCCTCTCCCCGCCGCACCCCCTCCCCGTGCTTACTACCCCCGACCAGCCGACGACGGCGTCGTCAGACTCTCCGATCGATGTGCACTCACGGGTGGAGAGTCCAAAATACTCTGATGAACGCCGGGTAGTGAGAGGCTCTACTCTGAGGCATTTTTTTCTTTACTAGACACGTGCAAACCTAAGGTGAATTTTTCGGATGCGGAAGCACAGAAACCCTGATCGGTCGAGATGAACTCCAACCGAGGTGGGGGGTATATGATCGGGGGCGGGGCGGGGCGGGGGCGCTATCCGGACCAGGGGTGTCACTTTTGGACGGAAAGACCAATCAGGTGGTCGCAAAATCCTATTGTGGGGTTGCCGATACTCGTATCCTGGGGTACGGGGGTGGAGAGCGACATTTCAGAGGGGCGCCGTGACCATTTGAGGGGGCACCTAGGGTCACTGGGGGGAGGGGGCAAGTGCCTTCCTTGCCCCCTAGATCCGCCTATGGTCGGAGGAAGGGCACTGACGCCCCACCACACCAAAAAGTCACATCAGGTTCCCTGTTTTCAGTCGGGGCAAGGTAAGTGAGGGACAGGTCTATACTCACCAAATATTTCAGTCAGAAGAACAAATATCTGTTCTGGCCCGCACAAACCGTAGCTAGACACAGACATCTGTTCTGGTCCCGCAAATACCATGGCTAGACACAGACATATGTTGTCCCCCGCACAAACCATGCCCCCACAGACACAGACATCTGTTGAGGCCCCGCACAGACCGTGTCCAGACACATACATCTGTTGAGGCCCCGCACAGACCGTGCCCAGACACAGAAATCTGTTGAGGCCCTGCATAAACCGTAGCTAGACACAGACATCTGTTGTGGTCCCGCAAAAACCATGGCTAGACACAGACATATGTTGTCCCCCGCACAGACCATGCCCCCACAGACACAGATATCTGTTGAGGCCCCACACAAACCGTAGTCACTCACAGACATTTGTTGAGGCCCCGCACAGATCAAAGCCACAAACATCTGTTGAGGCCCCACAGACCATGCCCCACAGACACATACATCTGTTGAGGCCCCGCACAGACCGTGTCCAGACACAGACATCTGTTGAGGCCCCTACAGACCATGCCCCCACAGACACAGACATCTGTTGAGGCCCCGCACAGACCGTGTCCAGACACAGACACAGACATCTGTTGAGGCCCCGCACAGACCGTGTCCAGACACAAAGACATCTGTTGAGGCCCCGCACAGACCGTGCCCAGACACAGACACAGACATCTGTTGAGGCCCCGCACAGACCGTGTCCAGACACAGACACAGACATCTGTTGAGGCCCCGCACAGACCGTGTCCAGACACAGACACAGACATCTGTTGAGACCCCGCACAGACCGTGTCCAGAAACAGACACAGACATCTGTTGAGGCCCCGCACAAACCGTGTCCAGACACAGACAAAGACATCTGTTGAGGCCCCGCATAGACCGTGTCCAGACACAGACATCCGTTGAGGCCCCGCACAGACCGTGCCCAGACACAGACCTCTGTTGAGGCCCCGCACAAACCGTGCCCAGACACAGACATCTGTTGAGGTCCCGCACAGACCGTGTCCAGACACAGACACAGACATCTGTTGAGGCCCCGCACAGACCGTGTCCAGACACAGACATCTGTTGAGGCCCCGCACAGACCGTGTCCAGACACAGACAAAGACATCTGTTGAGGCCCCCATAGACCGTGTCCAGACACAGACATCCGTTGAGGCCCCGCACAGACCGTGCCCAGACACAGACCTCTGTTGAGGCCCCGCACAAACCGTGCCCAGACACAGACATCTGTTGAGGCCCCGCACAGACCGTGTCCAGACACAGACACAGACATCTGTTGAGGCCCCGCACAGACCGTGTCCAGACACAGACAAAGACATCTGTTGAGGCCCCGCATAGACCGTGTCCAGACACAGACATCCGTTGAGGCCCCGCACAGACCGTGCCCAGACACAGACCTCTGTTGAGGCCCCGACAGACCGTGCCCAGGCACAGACATCCGTTGAGGCCCCGCATAGACCGTGTCCAGACACAGACCTCTGTTGAGGCCCCGCACAGACCGTGCCCAGACACAGACATCCGTTGAGGCCCCGCACAGACCGTGCCCAGACACAGACCTCTGTTGAGGCCCCGCACAGACCGTGCCCAGACACCGACATCCGTTGAGGCCCCGCACAGACCGTGCCCAGACACAGACATCCGTTGAGGCCCCGCACAGACCGTGCCCAGACACAGACATCTGTTGAGGCCCCGCACAGACCATGTCCAGACACAGACATCTGTTGAGGCCCCGCACAGACCGTGCCCAGACACAGACATCCGTTGAGGCCCCGCACAGACCGTGCCCAGACACAGACATCCGTTGAGGCCCCGCACAGACCGTGCCAGACACAGACATCTGTTGAGGCCCCGCACAGACCATGTCCAGACACAGACATCTGTTGAGGCCCCGCACAGACCGTGCCCAGACACAGACATCCGTTGAGGCCCCGCACAGACCGTGCCCAGACACAGACATCCGTTGAGGCCCCGCACAGACCGTGCCCAGACACAGACATCTGTTGAGGCCCCGCACAGACCATGTCCAGACACAGACATCTGTTGAGGCCCCGCACAGACCGTGCCCAGACACCGACGGTGGTTCTGGATTTGCATGATTGCGTCTATGGTGGTCGTTGCCCCCGTTTTTTATGAGCAGCTCTGGTAAATAAGCACAAGATTCTGGCTAAGTGACAAGTTGCGGACCTGACGAGCTCAGAGGGGATGAAGTCGCCTCTCAGTTCTTCACAGGGAAGAACTTCTACAGAACACCTCGTCACATTTTTGCTCTCAATGCGAGCCTTGATAAGTTAACCAGTGGGTGTGGTCTCATTTTGCGAATGCAGACATGAGGTAGAATTAAATTTTCTTTTAAACGAGTAAAGCTTGCAATGCTTGCAGGGGTGATAGGTGGTGTGTTTGTCGCTCGTAAAGTGTCTGTTATGAGCTCAGGCTCTTTAGTGTACTAGCAAGTTACTGAGCCAATCAACTGGTAACCGTCAATTTATTATTTTATAATTCAAATTAAATCTAAACATCTCGCCTACTCATAATCTCGTCAGCATCACATCTCTCTCGCGACGCTTCTTATACCTTCTTCCCATCACTCCCCCACTGCTACTATTCTAGGCTTTTGCTTTTTACTCGGCTCATGAAGGTCTCTAACGTATTGTTGCGGTGCCTGCCGCCCAACTTCAGCGTGGACGTTTTAGTCTCAACACTTACTTGCTGGATGTGAGTTTCTGTTGTGTCTTTTTTATTAAACATTCTTGTATTTGTCTGTATGTGAAATACATGTCATGGCTACATATAAACTAAGAATTCAAAAAAATTAACACGTCGCCGTTTCGGCAATTCGTAACACCGAGTTGGTTGGCGAGATGTGATTTCCACCACCCTCTAGTTTTTCTTGGAGAGGAAGAGCTTGCGCCGACCTTTCGGACGTATCCGTGTTGCCAGGCAGTATTTCGTCGGCTATCATGTGAAATGGCGTTCTGTGTTTATCTGAGGAAATCTTCGGATAACCAAGGTCGGACCGAGCTGTGTTCCATCCATGGTGTGTTAGCTATTATACTCCCAAGCATTGCCAGTGTATTGTTACGATCCTGAGATTTCCGATTGATAATCGTCCATGTCTTAAACAAATGCTGAAGCACATAGAAAGGTTCATGGAAAATCATAATTCGTGAGATAAGGCGAACGTAGATTCGTAAAATAAGTCATTATGAAACCTCTAGATTTTTCAACTGTCAGTCGTGTTGTAAGAGTTTTTACACATCACTTTCGGAAAATCGCTTAACACGCGCATTGACGGGGGCGGGTACCCGCCCCCTCCTCAGGTTTTTCGAAGATAGCATAAAAACGGCGGCGCGTACCGCCGCCGTACCAAGCATACCTTTTCTCTCATAATTTTCACAATTTTTGTCAAAATTTTAAGGCCAGGTCATCTCAGGTCAGGTCACCAGTACAAGTCAAGTGACCTGACCTCAAAAAAAGTTTAAGATAGCATAAGTCGGAACAGGGTGAACTTATCCAATTGAAACTCATATCACACAATGGCCCCACCGAGTTCTCTAAAATATGTTCCGGTTTTTATATCGATGACCTAAGGTCAAGTACGAACCATGACCTCTCCATTGGAAATACATGGAAAAATGGTTGTAACTGAATAACTAAGTAATGAATAGAGATAGAGCATTTATTTTAATGCATTATATTTTCCTTGTCATTGCGGTTCTAATGATATGCATTTCACCAAATTTGACCTTGACCTGGCCTCAGGTCAGGTCAAATCCTTGTTTTGACCTAGCAAGGTCATATTATTTATCATTCGATTTGGCTTGCTGCGAGGATTCATATAGTTCAAATCGTTTTGCTCTATATTTACTTGTTCAGATGAAATGGCCAAAAAACTTCATTTACATGCTATCCCTATGACGGCATGTTTTGACCTCTAGTGACCTTAAGACCTACAAAAATAGTTCAAATATTTTTGATGGAAAAGTGGATGGGCTATCCAACGCCATTTATCATTTTTCGCTACCTAGCGCAGTTCTCGAGATCTTAGGGGGAGAGGGGCGGGTACCCGCCCCCCCGTCAAGGCGAAGGTGGCACGGGCCCCCGTCAATGCGCGTGTTAAGGTCCAGTGTAAGCGACCTCCCACATAGGAGAAAGGGTGACGGAGTTCAAGGTCATACAAGAATTGTCTAGGTCACTGATTCCGGTCCAGTTCAAGGTCGTACAAGAATTGTCTAGGTCACTGATTCCGGTGCAGTTCAAGGTCGTACAAGAATTGTCTAGGCCACTGATGCCGGTGCAGTTCAAGGTCATACAAGAATTTTCTAATTCACTGGCTCCGGTGCACTTCAAGGTCATGCAAGAATTGTCTAGGTAACTGATTCCGGTCCAATTCAAGGTCATACAAGAATCGTCTAGGTCACCAATTCCGGTACAGTTCAAGGTCATACAAGAATTGTCTAGGCCACCGACTCCGGTACAGTTCAAGGTCATACAAGAATTGTCTAGGCCACCGATTCCCATGCCCTCCCGGCCATATCACGCCGCACTGGTGGCCATACCCGGCCATCCAGTGTGGTATACAGCAGAGGTTGCCAGCCCTGAGGGTAAAGTGAAGCCTTTGAACTATCAGACGGCCGCATGACACCTGCCTTAGAGATCAATAAGGAATCATAGAAAAAGGAAATAAATATTCACAATTGTCTTCCTTCTACTTCCCTGCACAAAGCCCTAGAACATTGTTGAACAGGGCTGGGGAACTGAAAATGGAAAGTGCACAAGTACTTGATCCAATTTACTCAACATGTCGCAGCCCTCAGCTATGCTGCCCGGAGGACTTACTAAAAAATTATACTTTGTCTCCTTTTGGAACTGCCATCGTCGGAGAACTATTTTCACTTAGATGCATATTCGGGAGTGTCATGAACTTTATATTGGGGAATGACATCCACTTTTCTTATGGTATGGATGGAAAAATATAAATCACTCAAGATAGTGCAACAAAACGAACATATTTACCTATAATCCATTCAAAATACTATTTCCTCCAGGTAAATAATTCTGCCCTCGTGTCAATGTCGTCATCATTCAAAGTTTGCTCAGGGCATGGAGAACGCATTGAAGATAAGGTGCCATAAATTTGTTGATCTTCAACCAACGGTGGCTGAATCAAAACTGCCTTAGTCCAGCATTCCGAGTTCAAATACGTAGGCTCCCGTGACCCCCACAGAGTACCTCGTGACCCCAAATTGGGCCATGGCCCACTGGGAACCACTGCCGGGAACCACTGAACCACTGCCAACAGACATCACCACTGCTAACCGCTGCTGTCCGAGAACCACTGCCAACAGACATCACCGCTGCTAACCGCTGCTGTCCGAGAACCACTGCCAACAGACATCACCACTGCTAACCGCTGCTGTCCGAGAACCACTGCCAACAGACATCACCGCTGCTAACCGCTGCTGTCCGAGAACCACTGCCAACAGACATCACCGCTGCTAACCGCTGCTGTCCGAGAACCACTGCCAACAGACATCACCACTGCTAACCGCTGCTGTCCGAGAACCACTGCCAACAGACATCACCGCTGCTAACCGCTGCTGTCCGAGAACCACTGCCAACAGAAATCACCGCTGCTAACCGCTGCTGTCCGAGAACCACTGCCAACAGACATCACCGCTGCTAACCGGTGCTGTCCGAGAACCACTGCCAACAGACATCACCGCTGCTAACCGCTGCTGTCCGAGAACCACTGCCAACAGACATCACCACTGCTAACCGCTGCTATCCGAGAACCACTGCCAACAGACATCACCGCTGCTAACCGCTGCTGTCCGAGAACCACTGCCAACAGACATCACCACTGCTAACCGCTGCTGTCCGAGAACCACTGCCAACAGACATCACCACTGCTAACCGCTGCTGTCCGAGAACCACTGCCAACAGACATCACTGCTGCTAACCGCTGCTGTCCGAGAACCACTGCCAACAGACATCACCGCTGCTAACCGCTGCTGTCCGAGAACCACTGCCAACAGACATCACCGCTGCTAACCGCTGCTGTCCGAGAACCACTGCCAACAGACATCACCGCTGCTAACCGCTGCTGTCCGAGAACCACTGCCAACAGACATCACCACTGCTAACCGCTGCTGTCCGAGAACCACTGCCAACAGACATCACCGCTGCTAACCGCTGCTGTCCGAGAACCACTGCCAACAGACATCACCGCTGCTAACCGCTGCTGTCCGAGAACCACTGCCAACAGACATCACCACTGCTGACCGCTGCTGTCCGAGAACCACTGCCAACAGACATCACCGCTGCTAACCGCTGCTGTCCGAGAACCACTGCCAACAGACATCACCGCTGCTAACCGCTGCTGTCCGAGAACCACTGCCAACAGACATCACCGCTGCTAACCGCTGCTGTCCGAGAACCACTGCCAACAGACATCACCGCTGCTAACCGCTGCTGTCCGAGAACCACTGCCAACAGACATCACCGCTGCTAACCGCTGCTGTCCGAGAACCACTGCCAACAGAAATCACCGCTGCTAACCGCTGCTGTCCGAGAACCACTGCCAACAGACATCACCGCTGCTAACCGGTGCTGTCCGAGAACCACTGCCAACAGACATCACCGCTGCAACCGCTGCTGTCCGAGAACCACTGCCAACAGACATCACCACTGCTAACCGCTGCTGTCCGAGAACCACTGCCAACAGACATCACCGCTGCTAACCGCTGCTGTCCGAGGAACCACTGCCAACAGACATCACCACTGCTAACCGCTGCTGTCCGAGAACCACTGCCAACAGACATCACCACTGCTAACCGCTGCTGTCCGAGAACCACTGCCAACAGACATCACCGCTGCTAACCGCTGCTGTCCGAGAACCACTGCCAACAGACATCACCGCTGCTAACCGCTGCTGTCCGAGAACCACTGCCAACAGACATCACCGCTGCTAACCGCTGCTGTCCGAGAACCACTGCCAACAGACATCACCGCTGCTAACTGCTGCTGTCCGAGAACCACTGCCAACAGAAATCACCGCTGCTAACCGCTGCTGTCCGAGAACCACTGCCAACAGACATCACCGCTGCTAACCGGTGCTGTCCGAGAACCACTGCCAACAGACATCACCGCTGCTAACCGCTGCTGTCCGAGAACCACTGCCAACAGACATCACTGCTGCTAACCGCTGCTGTCCGAGAACCACTGCCAACAGACATCACCGCTGCTAACCGCTGCTGTCCGAGAACCACTGCCAACAGACATCACCGCTGCTAACCGCTGCTGTCCGAGAACCACTGCCAACAGACATCACCGCTGCTAACCGCTGCTGTCCGAGCACCACTGCCAACAGACATCACCGCTGCTAACCGCTGCTGTCCGAGCACCACTGCCAACAGACATCACCGCTGCTAACCGCTGCTGTCCGAGAACCACTGCCAACAGACATCACCGCTGCTAACCGCTGCTGTCCGAGAACCACTGCCAACAGACATCACCGCTGCTAACCGCTGCTGTCCGAGCACCACTGCCAACAGACATCACCGCTGCTAACCGCTGCTGTCCGAGAACCACTGCCAACAGACATCACCGCTGCTAACCGCTGCTGTCCGAGAATCACTGCCAACAGACATCACCGCTGCTAACCGCTGCTGTCCGAGAACCACTGCCAACAGACATCACCGCTGCTAACCGCTGCTGTCCGAGAACCACAGCCAACAGACATCACCGCTGCTAACCGCTGCTGTCCGAGAACCACTGCCAACAGACATCACCGCTGCTAACCGCTGCTGTCCGAGAACCACTGCCAACAGACATCACCGCTGCTAACCGCTGCTGTCCGAGAACCACTGCCAACAGACATCACCGCTGCTAACCGCTGCTGTCCGAGAACCACTGCCAACAGACATCACCGCTGCTAACCGCTGCTGTCCGAGAACCACTGCCAACAGACATCACCGCTGCTAACCGCTGCTGTCCGAGAACCACTGCCAACAGACATCACCGCTGCTAACCGCTGCTGTCCGAGAACCACTGCCAACAGACATCACCACTGCTAACCGCTGCTGTCCGAGAACCACTGCCAACAGACATCACCGCTGCTAACCGGTGCTGTCCGAGAACCACTGCCAACAGACATCACCGCTGCTAACCGCTGCTGTCCGAGCACCACTGCCAACAGACATCACCGCTGCTAACCGCTGCTGTCCGAGAACCACTGCCAACAGACATCACCGCTGCTAACCGCTGCTGTCCGAGAACCACTGCCAACAGACATCACCGCTGCTAACCGCTGCTGTCCGAGAACCACTGCCAACAGACATCACCGCTGCTAACCGCTGCTGTCCGAGCACCACTGCCAACAGACATCACCGCTGCTAACCGCTGCTGTCCGAGAACCACTGCCAACAGACATCACCGCTGCTAACCGCTGCTGTCCGAGCACCACTGCCAACAGACATCACCGCTGCTAACCGCTGCTGTCCGAGAACCACTGCCAACAGACATCACCACTGCTAACCGCTGCTGTCCGAGCACCACTGCCAACAGACATCACCGCTGCTAACCGCTGCTGTCCGAGAACCACTGCCAACAGACATCACCGCTGCTAACCGCTGCTGTCCGAGAACCACTGCCAACAGACATCACCGCTGCTAACCGCTGCTGTCCGAGAACCACTGCCAACAGACATCACCGCTGCTAACCGCTGCTGTCCGAGCACCACTGCCAACACTTTAGTATAGCCATGGCTAAGCTTGTTTAATGCCAAGTTCAATGTCAAAGACCGTCGGGAAAGATGGGCCCCATTCATAAATGAAAGCTCAGAGCTAAACTTGTGAAAAAGTTAACACGCGCATTAACGGGGGGCGGGTACCCGCCCCCTCGGGTTTTTCGGAGATAGCAGAAAAACGGCGGCGCGTAGCGCCGCCGTACTTGGTATACCTTTTCCCTCATCATTTTTACAACTGCTGTGAAAATTTTAAGGTTAGGTCATCTCAGGTCAGGTCACCAGTACAGGTCAAAAGACCCGACCTAAAAAAAGTTTAAGATAGCATAAGTCGGAGCAGGGTGAACTTATCCGATTGAAACTCATATCACATAATGGCCCCACCGAGTTCTCTAAAATATGTTCCGGTATTTTTGATATCGATGACCTAAGGTCAGGTACGAGGCATGACCTCTCCATTGGAAATACATGGGAAAAATGGTTTTTACGGAATAACTCAGTAACGGATGGTGATAGAGCATTTATTTTAGCTGCATTAGACTCGCCTGGGCTTTGCAGTTCTAATGATATGCATTTTATATAATTTGACCCTGACCTGACTTCAGGTCAGGTCAAATCCTTGATTTGACCTAGCAAGGTCAAATTATATATCATTCGATTCGGCTTGCTAAGAGGATTCATATAGTTCAAGTCGTTTTGCTCTATCTTTACTTGTTCAGATTTGATGGCCGAAAAACTGAATTTACATGCTATCCCTATGACGGGCATGTTTTGACCTCTCGTGACCTTAAATGTGACCTGACAAAAAAATGGTTCAGATGTTTTCGATGGAGAAGTGGATGGGCAGCCCAACGCCGTTTACGGTTTTTCGCTACCTACCGTGGTTCTCGAGATCTTAGGGGGCGGGTACCCGCCCCCCCGTCAATGCGAAGGTGGCTCAGACCCCCGTCAATGCGCGTGTTAAGGTGCCAGGCCTGACTCCGAGAACGCTACGTTTTAAATTTGTGAGAGGTTTCCAAGAATTGGAGCTTTGTGAAATTATTTGATGTGGGAGGGGAAGGGTTTGGTGAAGGGAGGGAAAAGGGGATATTACATGACTGGGCGCGGCTGACTGGGCCAGACGGCAGCTGCTGTTTGCGGTAGATTTTCTCGACTCTGCTTTTTCATGTTCGTCAAACAGACCAATACAAATGACGAGTCTAAACAATAAATCAGGGACGTTGGAACTATGTTTAGGTTGATGGGGGAGGGGTAGTAGCGAACCCGGTCGTTTGGTTGGGGGAACCGCGTCGGCGAGCAAAAACAGAAGACGAGTGGTGGATACGACGGCCGGCAGGATAAACTGGTGTGGTGAAGACAGAGAGAGAGAGAGAGAGAGAGAGAGAGAGAGAGAGAGAGAGAGAGAGAGCGAGAGAGAGAGAAGAAGAGCGAGGCGAGACAGAGAGAGAGTAAGAGGGGTTTGGCCTCATCTATTTCGTTTTTGGTGGGTATGACTGGATTGCCCCATGGATCTGCCTCTGGGCAGATTTTGCAATTATGATTTCCTCGCACCATCGTGATTTCCACCCACCCCGAAATCTGTCACTTTAAATATGTATAACAGCTGAGTAACAGTAGCAAGGCAAGGCCCTGTAACGTCAACACAGCTCTTTGCATATTTCGTGCAAATTATTAACTAAAGCACGAGAAACTGCTTAAGTGACCTTATACTATCTCTCAGGGGTCATAGGTCAATTGTTTGTGCGACCTCGACCCTGGGTTTTTCCCCTGAGAACACTCGGTGCCCGGACTTAGAAGCACGTTTTGACATTTTATTCTACCCAATCTTGAAGTTACCCCAGAATCTTTCCTCTCATCACAATGCAGAGCCCATGGCCCTGCCCTGGCACTAGTTCATCGATATAGAACCCGTTTCCAGAAACTGTCCTATTTGATGGCCTTACTATTTGATATAAATTGCAGGTCAACTGCTGAAGCCTTCTGTGACTGCAGACCGGTCAAATATATTTAAGGTGGGTCACTTGACCTTGTCTAGTGACCTGACCGAACACGACCTATACCTAGCTGGAAAACTGTCTGCACCTGTAGCTGTCTGGACCTAACTGTAAAGCTCAGTAAAGCTGCAAAATTAATCCGGAACAAATGTGCCAAGTACGAAGAGTGTGGGTCGTCTTTTTTCGACTCAGAAAAGACCTAGTGCTAATCCCACCCACTCGCACGTGATGTGAGAATGAAACAGGCCACTATGGCCGTTACAAGGCATGCCTTAACCCTTGCACATACTCCAGTTTTCGCCACCTTCGCCCTTACAGGGGGTTGTTGCGACCCCCTCGCGATTGGCCCCTAATTGCCGCAGAGCTCCGCGGTAAAAACCAGCGTGCTGGTCGTTACGAGAACTCGCGATTGATACCAATTTTATGACCTTAGGTCATAAGGTCACCTTCCAGGTCAGGTCAATGACCTGATGTTCGCCCTGTTGCGGCCCATGTTGCCGTTTTGGCTGCTATTGACCGGGATTTTGGTAACAAGTAACATTTGTAAGGCCATTAAATTGATAAACGGACATTGACGCGTCGATTAATATGCTATACACCTATGTGACCCATCTAGGTAATGAAGGAGATGGGGTCAAATGTCAAAGGTCACTGAGCGTTACAACTCAAAATTGCCCAATATGTCTAATTTTCAGTTTCAGAGAGGTAATTTTGGACGCTGAATTCAAATTTAGCACTTTAAACAACGCCAAAGGCTTCTTTCATCAAAATCTCAGGTCATCAAGTCAACTTCCAGGTCAAGTCAATGACCTGGTTGAACTCAATGAGTAGGTAAAAAGGTCAAGTCCATATTGGAAACAAGTCAACTTGTTCAGTGTCCACATCATTTGAAGGGACCATTCATAAGCCATTCCTCTTCATTTATGCAAATTAGTGCCTGTGTAATCATATGTCACTGCTTACGCCCCCTGCAAGGTCAAATTAGGTCAAAGGTCGAAAAAGGTCAGGTCCGTATTGGAGGAAAAACGTCTTGTTCAGCGTGCTTCTCATGCTGAAAATTGACTATTCATAAGAAATTTTGCATCATCTACACCAAGTACCTGTTTCATTATGTTAATACGTACACCCCCTTCAAGGTCAAATAGGTTAAATTTCGAAAAAGGTCAAGTCCATAAAATATGCAAACCAACTAGTATAGTGTCCATACCATTCAAATTGACTATTCATAAGCCATTCCGCATCATTTACGCCCAGTAAGTGCTTGCTTCTTCATCAGTTATTGTTAACACTCCTCCAAGGTCAAATAAGGTCACAGGTCGAAAAATGTCAAGTCCGTATCGGACGCAAGTCAACTATTTCTGTGTTGATCCCATTTAGAAATACCGAACCGAAACACGCATCTGTACTCGTTATTCGACGCAGAGTTATCACTGAAGTCACGCAAGGTCAAATCAAGGTCATTGAAGGCCAAGAAAGGTCATGAAAGGTCTAACCTGGTAAAAGTGATCCTCAAAGGCTGGAAGAAAATATTCTGGGCCAGTTCGTGAACAAATGCTGCAAAAGAACGATGAGAGTCTGGAGCATTCACGTGAAAACGGGTACAGGCCCCCAAATGACCTCAAAATGCTTCCACTCTTGAGGTCATAGCTTCGTGACCTGGAAAGTTAGGAAAAATTTGTTTGCAAAACATGCGCAATGAATGCCCCTGAGGCTATGCAAACGCTCAACGCTCTAACTTAACACGCGCATTGACGGGGGGCGGGTACCCGCCCCCCTCGGGTTTTTCGGAGATAGAAAAACGGCGGCGCGTAGCGCCGCCGTACTTGGTATACCTTTCCCTCATCATTTTTACAGCTTCTGTGAAAATTTTAAGGTTAGGTCATCTCAGGTCAGGTCACCAGTACAGGTCAAGTGACCCGACCTAAAAAAAGTTTAAGATAGCATAAGTCGGAGCAGGGTGAACTTATCCGATTGAAACTCATATCACATAATGGCCCCACCGAGTTCTCTAAAATATGTTCCGGTATTTTTGATATCGATGACCTAAGGTCAGGTACGACGCATGACCTCTCCATTGGAAATACATGGGAAAAATGGTTTTTACGGAATAACTCAGTAACGGATGGTGATAGAGCATTTATTTTAGCTGCATTAGACTCGCCTGGGCTTTGCGGTTCTAATGATATGCATTTTATATAATTTGACCCTGACCTGACCTCAGGTCAGGTCAAATCCTTGTTTTGACCTAGCAAGGTCAAATTATATATCATTCGATTCGGCTTGCTAAGAGGATTCATATAGTTCAAGTAGTTTTGCTCTATCTTTACTTGTTCAGATGTAATGCCCGAAAAACTGAATTTTACATGTTATCCCTATGACGGGCATGTTTTGACCTCTCGTGACCTTAAATGTGACCTGACAAAAAAATAGTTCAAATGTTTTCGATGGAGAAGTGGATGGGCAGCCCAACGCCGTTTACGGTTTTTCGCTACCTACCGTGGTTCTCGAGATCTTAGGGGCGGGTACCCGCCCCCCGCGAATGCGAAGGTTGCTCAGACCCCCGTCAATGCGCGTGTTAAAAAGCTCGTTTTCAATTCTTGGAAAACCTTAGGGGTTGTAACAACCCCTGTAAGTGCGAGGGTTAAGATCAAATGTCTTAAACCTCACCCCGATGAGGGTGTGAACACCGCCCCGGGTTTTTCTGGCGGCACTAAAAAGTGGCAGCGCAAAACGCCGCCGTACTTGATCAATTCAGAAAGTTTTCCCAACATTTTAAGGTTGGGTCATCTCAGGTCAGGTCACTAATGCAGGTCAAGTGACCTCACCTTAAAACGTTTAAGATAGCATAAGTAAAAACAGGGTTTATCTATCCAACTGAACTTCGTATCACACAATGGGCTCACCAAATATTACAAAGTATTCTCCGGGATTTTTCACATCGATGACCTAGGGCCAGATACGGATCATGACTTCTAAATTTGAAATGCGTTGGGAAAATGGGAAATGGGCGAATTCAAGTAGATACAGCTTAGAATACCATCTTACTCTCTAAATCGTAATTTTCGAGGCCCCTTTCCAGGTTCATGATGCGAGTTTGGACCGGTGTAACCCCTGAGAGATCATATGGGACCACTAAAACAGGCTTTCAGACTTGGGTCGATAACTTTGCTGGAAATGATGATAAAGGGCTTATTTGATACCATTACATTTGGATTATTATCGCGAGGCAATTTATGTCCATAATGGCGATACTAGGTCAGATGATGAAATGTCAGAAATGTCATTCAGCTTAAACTATTTTTCCTATGTATTTCCGATGGGAAGGCCATGGTTCGTACGTGACCTTAGGCCATCAATATCAAAATTGCCAGAATATTTTTATACAACTCGGTGGGTCCATTATGTGATAAGTTTCAATGGGATAGGTTCACCTTGTTTAGACTTATGTCATCTTAAAATGTTTTTTAGGTGAGGTCACCTGACCTGCACTGGTGACCTGACCTGATATTATCCAACCTTAAAATTTTGACTAAAAGTGTAAAAAATGATCAGAGAAAATGTGTACCAAGTGCAGCGGCGCTAAGCGCTGCAGCTTTTATTATATCTCCAGAAACCCCGAGGGGGTGGGTACCCCCTCCGTAAATGTGCGTGTTAATGACAAGATTTACAAGTTGTCAGTTCGAGTGTTTTCATTCTGATTTATTGGCATTGCTTTTATGTACAGATATGCCTGAAATAAAGCAGATACTCTGCCATGAAATATAAGACTCGACCAGCATTCTCACATTATCCTATCCACATTGGTCCCAGCGTGTATCTGGTTTGTGTCGGCAAAGTCCCGGCCGAGACTCGTATCGTATCCCAGAACTGAGACGCCGAGAATTCAAGTAAAATTTGTGTTTAAAAGTCCAGCCCATGTAATATCCCTGTCTCACCGGCTCACACGAGCAGTGGCCAGAGTACTCCATAACCTTTTTATTAAGTACTCCATAACCTTCTTATCAAAACACGACGATTCTCTTGAGATTTGCGGAGCGGTAACAGGACGCTGGCTGACACGGCCGCGTGTGCTGGCCTGTTGGTGGGCACTTCCGGCAGGCTTCTGTCCATGGCTGTCGCCATCGGAGGAGCGCCATGAAATCGGCTGGTCCGGAACTATTTTATATTGAACGTATGCTTTGAATGTGCGTATAGTTCCTTTGTTTCTTTTGGGTGTGTATGTGTGTATGAGTGAATCTATGTATTTGTTATAATTATCATGAGAGCAGCGCTAAGACGGCCAAGACCTAAGCCCATTGCGGCCTTTGCGCCAATCTTAACGTTATTTCTGTAATGTCTTTGTATCTCAATAAATGTATCTGCATCTTTACAGAACGTGCCTACTGGTGCAGGAGTTCAGCCCATGTTAATTCATGCTATCCCTATTTGGATAACCTTAGCGAATTAACTACCCTCTTTAGATTTGCGTGTGAACTGTTTAATATCTTGTTAACGCCTAAGTTTCCCGCCCACTGACTAATCGCGCATAAGAGTACGTGGCGGATCTATCAGCTCATTTCTATACATCCCTTACTTTCCGCAAAATATATGCTCTCTTATGTTTCTAGGTTGAATAACCTATTCCTGAAACATATCCATACCAGGTACCCACAAACAGCCATAAATTATCCATATCTAAAATTTTAGAGAGAAAACTGGTGCCAGGAAAAAGAGAACACAACATATTATCAAATGTCTGTAAGTCAGACGAGTTTGAATTTATTCTCAAGACTGCAGTAGAACTGAGTTCACTCGACAGCGGAACAACCGAAGTAGCCATACATACAAAAGTGGGATACCAAATTACCTCCGCCATTTTTATTGACCGTCCTAAGATCCGCAAAGCAGCGGATTGCATCAGCAGAGCCACCCGCAGTAAACGCAGCCGCACTGGTGAGTGAGCAATCAGTTGACAAATATCACAAGTACGGCAAGACAACGGGAGCAGCAGTCCGTGGCACAGAAACTGCACGTGAATTTATGAATAAACATTTTACCTTGAAACATATTAATTCAGCCGGCGTGGGGTGCTTAAAAAATTCTCCCGAAAGTTGTGGAGGTGGGCAACGCCCCCACGGTGGTAAAGTGGGGGGGGCAGCTACACCCGGTTCCCAAGTCCCTGCAATTCAGTTTTCAGTGCGTACTGTGTTCTCACTTTTCTTGTCATGAAGTCGTCGTATTGTCTTGTTCACCTCCCGTTGTAAGACTGAAAATTTTCCGATACAAAATTTGTATCGGAAAAGGGTCAAGGGCCATGGATCAAGGTCAAACGTTAGTTTGTGGAACTAAATATCGCCTCTTGTGCGTTACGTAACGAAATGATCGAAGTCTACAGATTTGTAGTCAGGTCATATTTGCTCCAGCAAAATCCTACAATAAATTTCGATACCGCGATAAGAGGTAATCATGAGGATTATTGATTTGCCTCAAAACGGACCAGCCATTCGCCACAAACAGCAGCATTTCCTAGTAAAAGGTCTGCTGAGTCCAACCCAAGTGGAAATAGCTATCCCCAAAGCACAACACGAACAGCAGATACCAATTCTTATATTGTACCAGGTACATACACGCGCTTAGTTGGGAATAAACTGAATGGACGAGAGATAATGTTATCAACCAGTTTTAATCTGGAAGTAAATGAGTGGACCAAAGATGAGGCACTCGTCTGTTCATAGCTTAGGACTCCTAAGTTAAGAGGAAGCGAATCTGCTTAGAGACTAAGAGACTCAACCAATTCCAGTTCAGAGGAGAATAAATGAGCAGGATATAAAATGTTTAATTCATTGGCTTATGTCCCTTTCCTCTAAGCATCCTTAGCCTCAGCTGAATGGCCACCAGACCTCCTCAGATCTCTGGCGACCTACACACTGAAAAACGCTTTTGAGATTGTTTAGAAATTGATCTAAACATAAACTATCCCAAGGTATAGAAAACAACATTGTGATCTCGGAAACACTGCTTAAATAAGTGATTCATCTACTAGATCAATAATGAGGCTCACCATTACCTTATTTTCAGTGTAATGCATGACCTTTACGCAGTGGTGGAGCACCACTACAGCGCCCAGACCGGCCACTACACTGCCTTCTGGTGCCTGACCGAGGCTCGTTGGTGTCACATTAACGATGTCTCCGTAAAGGCATTGTCGGCGGAGGCAGTGGAGAAGGAAACAGTGTATATACTCTGCTACGCCGCAAAAAAAACGTGTAATCGATGTATAATTGGCTGCAAATGCTGTTAATATAGACTGATGAGTATTAGTTTTATGCATATATGTACCTATGTTATTTTCTAGATTTTAGATATGCTTTCCTCTATCCCAGATAACTGCGTTTGTGTCCATTTAGGTTAGTACCAACAATGCAGTCATTATGGTCTTTGTGTTCTCTGTTCACTGTTCCTTCCTTCATGAGCCTTGTTTTCTCTGCCTGATGACTACACTGAGATAAGATTGATCCTATACTGGCTTTGATTTATTTTTTTCTAAGAGGTTGGCAGTAGCACAGTGTCTCTAACCTCTAAACGCAGCCCCTGTTTGTTCTCTATCAGCTGTAATGCCGGCGCACCGAATGCCGAAGAATGTGATAACAAGCAAACAGTGCCAGGCCAGGTCCCCTATCTTCTCTGGCGCGTCACGAGTTTAACACGTGATCAGATCACCGACGGTCATAAGCCAATGACTGTGGTAAAACTGGTGGAATTTGTCCGCAATCCGGCGCAAGTCAGCGAAGATTGAAGGAAGCCTGTTGATGGCAGCCTCACTTTTTGTTGGTTCATCGTTGTTTTCTGTGAATACAGATAGCACATGGGAGACCGGGGGAGCCGACATTGACTCGCTTAGATTTAAGAAAAGACGATGCAAATATATTCATGCATAGTTTACCCTAGTTTTCGAGCCAGCTTATTATTCGGAGCCAATATAAGTGACATTAGTTTTCACTAGTTGAAGTCGGAGTTGCTAAAAGCTTGCCGGATTCGATGTTAGGCTCCAGCGGGCACCATTTTGCTATGCTCCGGTGTGCACTATTTGGTTTTACTCCGGTGTGCACTATTTTGCTATGCTCTGGCGGGCTCCATTTTACGACGTTTCAGCGAGCACTATTTCCGGATAGCCACTGTGTAGTTTCTTTGACAGATAGAGTAAGTGGTCAGAGGAACTAAATAAACAACTATTGTGCAGGAGCAAGCCGATGTGGCAATGAGTTGTTCCTCAATTTTGTACTGGGCTCCAAATAAGGAAAATTGCGCCATCAGGGCTCATGGGAACGCATTCATACAGTCTAAAGAAAACTTCTGTTTGCCTTATCGGACAGTTTCCTGGAATACCTACCTTACACAAAAACATTGCTAAGAGTCCATAATGGCTTTCAGCAAAGGGCACAAATGTCATTTCCGAAAAGAGAACAGACCATCAGGTATCCAGAAATAGCTCGTCGGCCCTTCGGATTTTCCTGGTTCCCAGTGGAGGAACATTGGAAAGGCTGAGAACCATCGGGAGAGAATAGGGACCAAAAATAGTTCTATTTTGTATGAAAAAACGCCTTGAAGTGGTGGATGAAGTGCATGCACTCCACTTTTTCTCTATAACTGCAATCAGAATTTCCATCACAGCAATATTTGTTAAACTTACGGAACACTACACGGCAGATGAACCAGAAAGCTTAAGAACTGTGTCTTCTGTTGTACATTCTTATAGCGCTTCACTTCCCAGTCGCATCAGGCAGGCGTGAAACTTATTTAAGGGGAGTATGAGCAACCCCAAAAATCTGAAAAAACTCCTCTGAACGTCTGAAACCACCCCTGAAGCTTTTAATCGATATCTCAGCCTGGCTCATTAGTATGGATCGCAGTAAAAGGCAATTCAATTACCAGTAGGGTCCAAAGCAGTTAAGGGATGGGGGATCGCCCCCCCTTATCCCAACCGCCAAACTAGGG
This sequence comes from Lepas anatifera, assembly GCA_034440635.1. Classification (NCBI taxonomy): domain Eukaryota; kingdom Metazoa; phylum Arthropoda; class Thecostraca; family Lepadidae; genus Lepas; species Lepas anatifera. The sequence continues at coordinate 658,276 of JAOTON010001031.1, read as the reverse complement.
ACGGTTGCCCCCAACCGCCAATGGTGAACCCAGCGATCAAGAACCTTCACCTTTGTATGCCTATTTACGTGTAACTATACAAAAGTTTCGAATTTCGTTTTAGGTGAACTGCCTGCACAGTGCCCTCCCGGACTACTGTTGGGTTTGGCTTCACCTGCCACTCGCCCCCTCCCCCCACTGCGGTTATCAGAGCTAGGTCAGCGTCCCCCATAACAACCCGTGGCGACGCCCCCTGCCCCACTAGAACTTATTCAAGTAGTCTGACTAATTCATTGACAATGCCCTCCTAAGACGAACAAGTTTTCCTACCTACGGGTTTGGGGTTTCGGCATATAGTTCTAGGTTTCGCAAGACAGCCTCAGAAAGGCGGTGGAAACAACATCAGCAATGTTTTAGGCCCCGATAAAGCTTCCGCCGTCCCCATCATACGGCAGCAAGCAGTGTGTGCTTCCCATTGGCGGGTCCAGGAGCAGTTTTGGAGGCCAAACCGACGTTGGAGGGCTGGACAGGCGCTCCCCCATAGGATATCCTTATTCGACGGCCGGAACAATCCCATCATCATTACGTTTGGAGGGATAGATTGAAAAATCCAAAAACATAGAACTTTCAAAAAAACCGCAAAATTGTCCTTTGGAGGGGCCTAAAGAGCTATTTTAGGCCTTGGAGGGGTCATGGCCCTTTGGACCCCCTGATCACCAGTGGTGCTTCCATTGATCGTATATTTCTTTTGATAGTGCCTCAGTGTTTGCGCTTTGGAACATTTGTTGGTTTTATGCCGCAAACGCCCCCTCTCCTACATTGATTACCTTCGGGCCGGGGGCCCTCCATCTTTACTGAGAAACTCGTCTAGAGGCTTCACTTCAGCGAATTCGGCCACCGTCTCATCTCCAACGGAGAGAAGTCTTGGGTGATGAGCAGCTAGACAAGCCGACAGGAAAAAACTTATGACTCGGAATTCCTAAAAACGACATTCGACATATATTTAGACATGCATAATTTGTGTTGATATAATTTTCATTGCAATACTATCCATGAATTTCTCTCAAAGCGACTGAACGCGCCTCCACCAATCAGCGGCCGCCGTCCGCCAGCAGCCGTTTGCCCGCGGGGCACAGAGGTGAGCGGGGTCACGGTTCGGACTCGGCTGGCCGGGTTAGTCACAGCCTCGGTGGGGAGGGGTAGCGCGGCGGATTAAAATGCCTACATGCTGGGCTGTTGGCGGTGGTTGGAAGTGATGGAGTTTGTAAGAGAGAGGGAGGGGACGGGGGCAGGTGCGGGCCATTCTGTGCGTGTGCACCGGTACATGGGTTTGTGGTGTAGGGGTGCCGATAGTACTGTAGCAGCACATTTTGTGAAAACAAAGTTCATAAAGTGTGTTTGGCAATGCTTTTTTAGCAAAGCTATTAGGCCAGATCTCGAATCTGAATCGTTTTTGAATATCAGAGTAAATGTTAAGGATCTTTAAAGGGCGATGGGAGCAGATAGCGTTCATGTCTCCAAAACCACTGCTCCTGGGTTCAAGTCCCGGCAGAGCCTCTAAATAAGTCGATCTGATCTCCAATTTCCTCCTAGCATGGTGAGAGTTCGGGACGATATATAACCTTGGCAGCTGGTGCATCGTTAAATCCCCAACAACTATTATACGTATTTTGAAAGCGTTGTATCTATTGGCTAGAAAATTGGTTTATGGTTTTCAGTTTTCCCGCTATCAACCTTATCAACTCGGTGACGCCTAAGACTTGAAGAACTCAGCTTTCGAGCAGTGCCTAACTTGTTCAAACTGGGACAGGAAATGACATCACAGCTCAGTCCAACATTAACGGTGAAGCCTAGCAAAAAGTATTTTTCTCTATACATTATGCGTTGTGGAACCAAAATGAATTTTCGGTCAAAATTGAACCCTCATGACCCAAAAATCTGTCTAGTTTCGGATTTATTAACACAAAATTTGATTTTTTCCGGACTAGTTTCATGGGAGCTGGGTGGGGAAAAGCTCAGCCCCTGAACAGCTCAGGGTCCAAGCTCGCCTATCGTTCTTATGGGTGTTTGAGTGGTATCAAGAGAGGTGCCCAGGAAATGAATTAGTAAGGCGCTGAGATTTAAAGCTGGTCTGAACTAGACGTGCCACTTACGCAGAGGTTCTTGAGGTCGCCACAAGGATATTTACTGACCTAGTGTGACCATGATTGACCACTGAGACCCGACCATACAGCCCATATATAAAGCTAAATTCTAAGTACTGAATGTATTAAGCTCATTTGGATGCAATTTCAACTCTTGAATATGGAGAAGTTATATTTATACAATCAGGCTACGTACTGCTTAGACACGGTGGTAGATACAAGGGGGCTCAAGTCCCGCCCGAAATGTCAGAGTACCTATAGTTAATGCATAGCCAGAGGCTGTTCCGTGGTGATGGTGGGGGGGGCTCGAGTCCCCCCAAATGTTGTCCTGGACCCGCCTCTGCCTGGATACCAAGGCAAATCTTTGAAACTGCTCTTAAATTGCATCACGCTCGGCTAGCGTTTGAAGCATGCTTTTATATCTAATCCACATGCGTTCTAGCTTTCGCTTCTAAACCGACCAAGGGTTGGTGCGAGGAAGGGAAAGGAAAGGTTGGGAACCAACGCTAACGAACCGTCAATTAACGCTATCGAAACTTTTGATAGGCTAATCGAAACTAATAATTATAATCTAAGAACAGCCGTTTCCGTACCAAAGGTCATTCCGTTGGGTTCCAAAAGCCGTGTCCGTTCTTCTAACGGGGTGGGGTGGCCTAGTAGCTTCATTGCCTGCGTTTAGATCGGCAGTATGAATTAACGTGGGTTCAACCCCAACGGCGGCAGACAGTCTTTCGTGTCCCATCTGGCCCGGCAGAGAGGTCATTTAAACACTCACGCCAATTCTCACTGTAATTTGGAAAAGTGCCCGCTGGGAGTGGCTCTGAAAACATAAAATAAATGAAAAAAAGCGTTCTGTTACCTTCCGACGGCATTTTGATAATGTGCGAAATGTTCCAGCACCATCCGCAGGGCTACAATTTTCTGGCCTCGCCGGCCATTTTATAAATTGTTCAGTCTGCATCCATCTGCTAGGGATGACGCCACCAAATAATTTCCAATGAGCACCACTACACAGGGGCGTAGGAACGGTTTGAAAAGTGGGGGGCCAACCTTAGAGGGGGCCCACCTCAAGGGGCATAGGCGATCCAGGATTGCCGATCGGAGAGGGCACCTTCCGGGGGCGCCATCTGGACCAGGGGCGCCACTTAGACCGGCAAAACCTATCAGGTGGGCCCAAATCCTATCGGTGGGCGCCGACTTCGTATCCTGGGGGGGGAAGCGACATTTCAGGGGGCGCCATCGACCTTTCAGGGGCGCCGAGGATCGATCGGGGGCACGTGCCCCCTGCCCCCTGGATCCGCCTATGTCAAGGGGGCCCAACCCAAGGGGCCCATAATTATGAACAATTTTTGATAGCTCGTTTGGTTTTAATAAGGCACGCATGCACACTAGGTTTTCAATATATGAAAAATTGAGAAATTAAATTTTGCCCTATGATTTCGAGGTTACTTATTATGATCTAATAAATTATAATAAAAAGCCCAAAAATATGTTTTGGGCGTTTTATCCATATCTATTTCAAATAAGAAATACATTTGTAAGCTCTTTTAGAGGATTTTAATCATTTCTTACCACGAACACATTTTTTAAATTTACCTACAGATGTTTAGGGCCTTTTCATCATATTCACAAAATTAAAAACTGTTAAGAAAACTACAAACAATGTTTTGATATCAAATAGCCTTACTTCGCTATGCCTAATCAACTTGTATTTTACTTATTTAATGACAAAAATGGGAACATTTATTTAGGTTATTACGGATTCCTTCTTTACATAGATTGATTTAGGTAAAGGCTGATCACAATAAATCCGCATTTACGGACCAAAGTTCGTACGGCTAAAGTACGTATAGATAAACTTCGCACGCATAAGCTCGTAAGCAAATATATGTACGTAGGGTATAAAACTCGTATGACAAAAGTACGTGCGCAAAAGTACCTACGTACGTAGAAGTTCGTAAACAAATTTACATAGGGTATAAAACTCGTATGCCAAAAGTACGTATGCAAAAATACGTAACAAGTGAACGTAGGGGTATAAAACTCATATGCCAAAAGTACGTAAGGAAAACTGCACATTCCTGTCATGATACCTTAAAACTTCTTCCCGTATGATCACGACAGTTCTGTCCTCCCCGTTAGAAATTTACGAACTCTGAAATTATCATCGTTTTGTTGGGTTACTCCGTGAAAGTGTCGTGTTCCGTTGACCATATGAGCCCTTTGAAACACATTTTTTAGTTCAGATTCTGTTTTATGCATCCTCTTTGGAAACAATGAAGCCTGTGATATTTAGATTCCGTTGGTATTAAAACTCGGAAATTTTTTCTGCCGAGAGAATTTGACCGCACTGGGGAAAGGCCAGACTTGCGTAGGCTGTTGTTCTAGTGCGCCACCAGTGTCATCGTACGATGTAGTAGAGATTGGCGCTTGCGAGCTGGATTGGTCACCAGAGGTCTGCATGAAATAGGAATGGAACGCAATGGGATAGGATTTTGCAGAAATCGAATGGAATGGGACGAAATTTCCCAGGGCTCATAAGGAACATGGCAGAATGGAACAAAATTTCGGCCAGATTTCAAGGGAACATGATGGAATGAGACGGAATGGGACGGAATTTATTGACATTTTAGGGATGGAATGGATTGGAACAGAAAAAAACTGAAGAGAACGGGATGGAAGCTGAAAAAGCGTCCCATGCAGACCTCAGTTCCTCTATGCGTCAGTTCTTCTATGTGACCTCTGCCGATAACCCTATACTCATATTTTTTAAAGAAAATCTGAGACAAGTGTGTAAGGCCTGTGCTGAAATGTCGTGGAATGCCCTCCCCCTAGGTACTTTAACCCGTACGAACTTTTCCATACGAACTTTTTCCATTACGATTATTATACACGTACGTACTTTATCTCTACGTACTTTAGCCATACGTCCTTCTGCGTACGTACTTTAGGCATACGAACTTCTTCCTTACGTACTTTGGTCCGCAACCCTAAATCTGCCAAGCTATTATTTGATGCCTAAGATGCAGAGTTCCAGTATGACTGCAAGTGCAATGTACTTGATGGCCAGCTTTGTGATGCCGAGGAGGTGTGGGCATGGTATCATAGTGATTAGCAACCTTGCTTTCCACGCGGCCGACTCGGGTTTAGCTATCCCGGACCTAGAAGTTCAGCACAGGGAGCCCCAGATTCGCACAGGGTGCCAGATTAACTTAGGGGCCCGGTTTAGCTCAGAGGACCCCAGCAGGTAGATTCCTTGAGCAAGGAGCAATTTTACTCCCAAGAAACCCCTCCAACAGGGAAAGAGTTGGTGACGCCATATAACCCTGGTAGTTCGTGTGTCGATAAGCCCCAAAAATTATTGTTATTATGTCGATGAGGTCCAGCTTTGATCCTGAGCACCAGTTCGATGTGCTATACCCTTTGACAAATAAATCCATCCCTCCTCTCAGCATTGCAAACTGAACTGGCTCCAGCTGTCACTTCATTTACAGCTCTCTCTATGGCCTATGTGTGGGCAGCAGAGGAAGTACTCTACCTTCATGTGCTTCCCCATGAACTCTAGCGACTTGAACTTGGTCAAGCTGCAGGCCATGATAAACTCGGTGGTGACTTCACGGCCGATTATAGTGTTGAGGTCAGACGCCTGTGTGTTGAGGCAGGACATGATCCGCAGCCTGAGGGAGGTGTTCTCCTTCTGGATATGATTTTGACAAAGACGAACTTCCTCCTCCTCGCTGCAGAGCAATGTCATCAGGATCGCCTCGGTGTGAACGAACATTGCAAAGGAGCATACAGCGGGCATGGCATTCGACTGCACCACTTTGGGCTGGGTACGAAGGCAGGAGAGCTCAACATGACTTTCCGAGGGCTGTCCAGCCAGTCGTTGCTGGTCTACACCTGTGGCCAGAAGGGAAAGTAAAGCTCGATAATGATAGCGACGATATCCTACCAAGTTCCAATCTCCCTACTGACTCCAGATGAAGGTTATCAACAACTTGGTAGACGGTCCCAGAAACGTCCTATCTTAGCTCTCATGCCTCGGGATCCAGCCCTAGATGGTGCAATTGACCGTCATGCCGACCGTGTGCTCCTCTGAATGGTTTACTCACTCCGAGGAGATCATGATGAACATGGCATGTTCTGCAGTGAGGCGGAGGAGAGGAGGACCACCTTCCACAAGATCATCTCCATCAGAGGGGAGCAGGAGGTGGGGAACACCTCTCCCAGGCTGCGGACCCTGCCCTACGTCAACATACAGATGACCACTCTCAAAAATATAATTGACTGGGATGGGGTCACCGAGCCTATCACCACCTGCAGCTTGATCAAATCCAAGTTCCCAGGGTTCATGGCGAAGCCCATGGAGGTGGAGCACTTCGTCTGCCACACGCAGGCCATGACTGTATCTACCACGTCTGTAAAGCAAATGGCAGCTGCCAATTATGTCTGTCGTGCTAGAAGAGGAATGGTTTTATCAGGCGATGGGCCAAGCAAACCAAACTGATGCTCAGGATCAACAGCAAGCAGGACCTCCTCGGCATCGCAAAGTTGACGATCAAATAGATGGAACTTGCAATCAATCTCAAACTCTATTTTAGACCTTGAAAGACAGCAAGACTTACCGTGACCATCCTTTACCTGAATCAATTCCTGCTGCTGTAAAGAAGGAGTCCGTAATGACCTAAATAGCTCGTCTTGTTTGTGTCATGAACTAGGTGATTCAAAGCTATCTAGGCATAGAGAAGCGTGGTCGTTTGATATCAGGGCACTGTCTGTGGTTTTCTAAATACTTTTTTTGTAAATGCGATAAAAAAGCCGAAACATCTGCAAATATGAAGAGCAATGCTCTTGGTGAAAGTTGTTTGAATGCCCCCAGAAAACCTAGAAATGCACGTTTCAGTCGAAAACGGGATAGGTAAGAAGACCTAGACTTGGCTTTGAGTATTTTTCATTAGACCATAATAGAACTGGAAATCATGGGGCAAAATCTCATTTATCAATTTTCCATATATTGACACAACTTAATACACACCGGCATGCCCAGGTATTTCCATACATGACTTCTTACGTTATTTTCCGCTGTTTCCTTTCATTGGATAGTTCCATGTTGTTTTTTCACTTCGTAGTAGAAGACGGCCGGCCTCGTCACGCCTTTCGATGGCTCAGGGACGACTGTTGCTCGGCATTTGGTGCGGGGTGCGTGTCCAATGCATGCTTTGTGTTGGGATTGATATGAGATGGAGTTTGATTAGGTCCAGTTCTCGGGGCTCATTTTGAAACACTCGGGTAGTAGATGCCTTGGCCTTTTTCACGAAGCGCTCCTCCTCCAGGGGCTTGCACGCGGCGTACTACGGAACTGGAACTTTCCCAGGCAGGCTATCGGGCCCGTTTGGGTTTCTTGTTCTTTATTACAGTTGCTGATATTTGTATATTCGTTGCGGGGGCCACCACAAAAGGGGGTAGTATCCCCCTGACCCCCGGTTCCTGTGCCTATGCCGCCCAGGGGCCGCCAAATTATCTTGGAGGGCCCCAAGGTCCAGACCATGGCTCAGGAACCCAAATCAGTCAGCTCAGGGGGCCCAGACCATTGCATTGGCCTCGGGACCAGCTTATCAAGGGACCCCACATAAGCACAGGGCCCCTAGAAGTTCAACACAGGGGAGCCCCAGATTCGCACAGGGTGCCAGATTAACTTAGGGGCCCGGTTTAGCTCAGAGGTCCCCAGGTCGGCTTATGTAGGGTCTGAAAACAGCTCAATGGGCTTGTTCAAGCTCACGGATCCCAGCTTAGCTCAGTGACGCTAGAACAGTTCAGGGCCCCAGACCAGCTCAGAGCCCTTGTTCAGCACAGGGGGTCCCGGATTATCTTTGGAGGCCCAGCTTAGCCTTGGGACCCTAGAAGAGTTCAGGGGCCCCATAACAGCTCAAAGGCCCCAGTTAAGCACATCCAGATAGGCTTAGGGCCCCAGTTTAGCTTAGGGGGCCTAGGGCGGCTTATGTAAGGTCTCAAAACAGCTCAAGAGGCCATTCAAGCTCATGGCCCTCAGCTCAGCTCAGGGGCCCCAGACCAGTTCAGGGGCCGCCCAGTTAAGCACAGGGGTGCCCAGACCAGCTCAAGGCCTAGACTAGCTTTGGGGCCGCAGCTCAGCTCAGGGGCCCCCAGATCAGCTGATATAGGGTCTCGTCTCATACCAGCTCAGGGGCTCCATTCAAGCTCACGGCCCCCAGCTTAGCCTAGGTAGCCTAGAAGCGTTCAGGGGCCCCCATACCAGATCAGAGGCCCCAGTTAAGCACAAGGGTACCCAGACTAGTTTAAGGCCCAGCTCAGCTTAGGGGGCCCAGGGTGGCTGATATAGAGTCTCAAATATCTCGAGGGGCCCTTTCAAGCTCACGGCCGCCAGGTCAGTAGCTGTAAAGCCTTATAGGGGGTCCCAGGCCATCTCAGGGGCCCTCAGTTCAACACAGGGGCCCTTATTAGCTCTGATAACCAGATTAGCTTAAGGGCCCGGATCAGCTTGGGGCCCCTTGTCGGCATATATAGGGTTTCAGAATAATTCAGGGTTCCAATTAAAGCCTACAACCCCAAGTTCAGGTCAGGGGCCCTTTTACTGTGCAGGGACCCCAGATAAAATAAGGACCTCTCGTGCAGCACAGGGGACCTAGATTAGCTTAGGGGACAAAATTAACTTTTCGGTCCCAGCTCAGTTCAGGGGCCCCTCCAAGTCGGTGGATATAGGGTCTGGCCAACTCAAGGGGCCCCGTTCAAGGTCACTGGTTCTAGCTCAGCTTAGGGATCCTAGAACAGTTCATGCTGCCCAAACCATCTCAGTGGCTCTCAGTTCAGCTCAAGGGGCCAGATTAGCTCGTATGGCATCAAAGGCCAGTTCAGGGGGCCCGAACAGCTCAGGGGGCCTTAAAATGGACTCATAGGACCTCAGCTTAGTTTACGGGCACAGGTAAGTTTAAGGGGTTTCTGGGGCAAGCTATTGGACCAATTTGAGTTTCTTGCTTGATATTACAGTTGTTGATATTCTTGTCTCCGTTGCGGGGGCCCACCACAGAAAAGTGGGGGGGCAGTGGCCCCCCTGGCCCCCCCGGTTCCTACGCCTATGCCACTACAGATCCCTCAGAATATAGACAACATCAGGTACTCCAGTGGATGGAGAATAGTGCCATTTCCAGCTCGAACCCAGGCTGCATTCCCCAGCTTCTGGTACTCAGAGTGTTGTGGGAATGACCTAGGACCCAAACAGATGATAAAACAGATGACAGTAAAAGCGCTAAAAGACTTGCAGCCTAAGAAATGCCGAAGTCCAACAACTAAGACCTCTACACCCTAAAAAGCCCCAAAAGGCTAAGTCAAGGTAAAGATAAAAAACGTGGGTTGAGGTAAATGCAATGTTTCGGTCTTAGACCGTCGCCAGGTGAGGGGTGACCCCTTGTTGTAAGAATAGAAAACGCTGATGGTTATTCTGCTATTAGCACGCCATCTAGATGCTATGTCGCTGTAAAATATTTACAGAACTGTAGATTAGTTGGTAGCATACAAATTTGTTTCCTCTGAGAGCTCCCGAAGGATGTTTAGAAATTTAAAGGATCTTTTTGGAGCAGAGTTTCATCCTGTTTTGGTCTGCAACACTTAATAAGCGCAAATATCGCCATACATGGGCCTAGAAATGACGTCACAGTCCGTTAACCTGACCGTATCAATTTTCAGCCAAAATGTGCTAAACTTATCATCCTAGATGACGCATTACCGCGATAAAATGGCTCACGATCTTCTTTTCATCCTAGATATAACGTCATTCCTGTAGCTGCAGACTAGCTCCTCTTTCCCCTGATAAGTTTTCACACTGAAACAAATAATGCTCTGGTGATCTATGATCTACTCTTTTTTCCACAATATACGGTCGTGTCCTCATCTATATGCTGTTTCTTGCTCCCCTCCCCCCGGAGTGCCTCCTGCAGCTGGGGAGGCAGAGCGCCACCACAGGCGTTGCCTAGCAACCAACGACGCGGCAGGGGCGCAGGTGATATCATAACCGTTTGATCAAATCGGTGCTCTTCGATATCCCAGTTTAGCGGATTGTGATAGAAGAGTAAGTGGATTATCACCAGATAGAGAACACACACGGTACCCTCTCCGGGGTTTTGCCCTGTGAATAGAGCATACAAATGCTTCATTGCCAGGAACCACGATCCCTATATCTCATCAGGGAACGGAAGCGATTCCTTCTTTTGCGGGCTTTGAGGAACACTTATGTGCATTGGATGATTATCATTTCAGTGCCTATCATTTATATTGAGGCATAGTGCACGAAAAAAGTGGGCTTCGATTTAATCCAGGACATTTTGATCGCTTTATTAGCTGAAGACTGACCAATTTGTGCAAGTAAAAAATAAATGCGTTTACCTTTCATCATTTACACTACAATGGTCTTTTTGCGTCAGGTCAAAGTTTGAATGCTTTCTCCTGTCGACTATGATATCTACAGTCGTTCCAGCCACATTTCGGCATATTTTATAACATATCTACGAATGATACGTACGGCTCACTGCCAAATGTCATAAAAAAGATAGCGCCCTGTGACGTCATAGAGTCAGGAACTGCCCTCGGTTTCGACCTCACGCAAAGATCTAAGGCGATGCTTCTTAAAAATGTGCCGCACAGCTATCTGCGTAACCGTAAAGCAATAAACTTCCGATAGGAGAGGGTTTATATAGTTCTTGATAATGAGACGTTGTGCAGTCAGCAGAAGACGCGAGTGATTGCCGCGTGCGCACCCGCATGAGAGTCGCCATGAAATTGTGAGTAAAGACTGGTTGATTGAGAAATCAAGCAACTGGAAATTGATTACAGACAGTCCTAAAACCCCCAACTATCCAGAGTTGCAGAGTAATTTTTGTTTACACCTAGGTAGCATCTCTACTTGGTGGAATTTTTTCCCGTTACTTATTTGGAATAATTATTTTATCGTAACCTTCACGTCAAAGTTAGTGCATTTGTGGTGGGGTCTTAGACCGCTTCAGATCTTAGCTATATCGCAGATTCATAATTAGTTCACCCGTTGTGACTCCTCCATTAACTTCAGGAAAGACGATGACATAATGACGGAATGAATGTATACTGAATATATTTATATAATGAAATGAAATAAATAAAATAGGATATATAGATATAATGAAATGACATAAATATAATATAATGATAAATATAATGCAAATAAGATGACATTATATATATATATATATATATATATATATATATATATATATATATAAAAATATATATATATATATATATATAATGAATAAGCTGAGGCCATGTAAAAATATTTTATTTTAGTGAAATTTTGGGCGTCATTTTTAATCTGATGAAAAACTGTCAAAAATATATGTATTCACCATTTTCGCTCAATTCCACATCCTTAACTGAAGGAAATAAGCCGAATGGTATATCATCAAATAGAGCATAACTCGGTAATGCTTATTTGAGAGAAAATGTAGGGCTAATTCGATTTCAGCAGATGGAAATTTGTATTTGTTTTTGCATTTATCGAATAATTCTACTTAATTGCAGTGGCTCTTCCAATGCCGTCGCTATTCCTAGCGATCAACACAGGCACTGAGACGTGTTGAAATTTGCAGCCGATAAATAGTGCGGTTTGTTAACGTTCGAACCAATCGCATGGGACAAGGATAAGCATTCTGCTATTGTGTTAGTGAGGTCCGTTTAAATACAGTAGCTTGCATTGCTTCATAACCACTGTTCATAAACAAACACCTCCCTATCACGTACACACCCTTTGCAAGCAAACATTCGATGTCAGTGTCTGGCAGTCTGCCGCTTGAAGATAGATGAGTGGTTCATTTACTGAGTTTTGAGCAGCGTTTCTGCCTCCTGAACCATAGATCCTGGGTTAAAATCCCGGCGGATTCTTTGAATAGGAATACTCTGGTCCCTAAAATCCTCCCAACAGGGTTAGGTTAGAAATGCCATGTGAACTTAGCAGATTGAGGCTGGGGGGATCCGGACGCGCGGTAGACAGCGCGCAGCTGCGCGGGGGCGTAAGTTAGCGCGCAGCGCCTTTTGGAGGGATCCATCAGCGCGCAGCTAAGTTGTGGCGGAAGTAGTGTCGTAACTCACCGTCTTACGCGCTAACTTTCTGCGTCTTCTCAACAGCGCGGAAGACAGTGCGTAAGCCTGTATGATTCTTTTAAAGTAATAAAAAGATATTGGAAATGTCAGTGAAGCCAAGTTGTATGACTTGCGTTCGACAAAACATGTATTTTTAATAAAAAGCGAGGCCCACAAACTCCCAACATCTCACTGGGAAATCCTCAGAAGAGACACAGGCGAAGAGAAACGTAGATCACTGCAGCTGTGCCAGTGAACCACCAGCCGTAATGCTAACTGCCCTCCAATAAACATTGTTGTTCGCCCCAGGACGTATCTCACGTTTCATACCACTCACCGTCCCCGACCGGTCTCGTCGTGGCTGGCATGGAACGCCAGCGATAACCCAGTTCACCCTGAGAACTGTGAGCGCGAGGATTCTTTAATATCTGGTGCTGTTTCAAAGGCAGAAAGATAATGAAAATGGGGTCAAATTCATAGGCAGGAATGCAGAAAATGCACTAAATGCGCCCGCCGAGCCAGGCTTCTTGGGGCCTGCCCAGCTCATCTCTCCCCAGTGCTCCGACCAATCCAATGGCACCATAGTACAACGAGGCAAAAGTGTGTTGCGTGAAGCCCGTGTCCTGCCCAGATAAATTGACTTGATGTAGGCTTAACATAAAAACGCATTCGGAGTAATTCAAATCATATCGTTTTCTCATGTATGCCTCATTTATTTGGAAATCCCACTTAATTGTCGTTGACGGTGAAGGCTTTTCTCTTGATCCAATCCCAGCACTTTTATCATCACCTCACCTCCCAGAGCGGGGCCGTGTCTTCCTCTCAACCCCTCCCCCCCACAGTCGGCCAGGAAATCCGCCACCATTCAGCAGTCAGCAGGCTGTAACCTATGACGCGAGTTTACTACGGCCAGAAAAGCACCGTATTCTATGGGAATTTGAGCCTTAACGTCCATTTACTAAGGTCGCCGGAGGTATTCACCGCCGCCTCGGATTGCCCTCCATGCACCACGCTTATTCCCGCGGGCGCGGAGCTCCGCGCGATTGCTCTCTCCTGAACATCCCTCCAAATCGCTTACGCGCTGACTTCCGCTCAAATCAGCGCGGGCGTAAGGAGAGCGCGGGCGGAAGCTACGCGCAACTGGATCCCCTCAGCCTGAGAGTTGGTAAACCCCCAAAATCTATCATTCACCCGTAGTTGATACTCCCTTAAAACATCTCGAAGCCTCGTGTATCGTAAGTCTGCAATCTAACCACGAGGTAGTTTCTGGTTAGCGGTATCTTTTATAGGCATCAAATCACAAAAATAAATACATAATTCTACGATATAATTTTATTAATAAATTTTAAAAAGTTTACGCGTAAAAACACACTCTCAAACTATCAACCATCGATGATCAAAAGTTATTATTGATGCGTGATGTTTTGGAATGTGTTGGAATTTCTGTATATGTCTGTATACATAATTTCTCTTCTCCTGCGATCGATGAATTCAGAGGAGCAGACGACATAGCACGGCGTAAGACAGTAGTTGTTTACTTCGCTGTTCCATTTTACAGGCTGTCCAAAATCTCTGCACGCTCTGGAGTGAAGCTGCTTACAACCTTTTCAACCGGTTTAAACGGTTCAGTCGAGTCTCGAGCGAAGTTAGTAGTTAGCGTAGGTCAGTACCGGATTATTGGCATATACATTAGATACAGCTGTAGATTCTACGCTGCTGTATTCTCTTCATCTATTATTCTATACAGCTGTATGGCTATACCTCTACAACACTCGCAACAAGTCGGTGAAGGTAATCCAGGGTATCCTGAAATCCTGAAATATACGAATGAGATTCAATTTTTCATGTAGGACACCTTCAATTTTTTCATATCCTTATAGTAGGCATTCATTTTTACTTGCATGTCTGTCGGTGCTTTTATTGTAATGTGTATTGACTAGGTGCAGTGGCACCGATTTCCAACTTTCCTTACGAAAAGGTCCTAAGAACACCCCATAATGAATAAACTGGTCGGCTTCTGTAAGGACATGCATATATACACAAATACAATAAAAGGCCAGCTCAAATTGACATCAGGCGTTGTTTAGAAACGGATCATGGTCAGAAATTTTTTTAAATGTCTACAATTGCTACGATGCACTGATTCGCATCAAACGATCACACACAGAAAAAGACCGCTCTAAACACCAGGCTCAATATAGGTAGCCGGCGATTGACCTCAACGCGCTATCAGCATACAATACTTGGCTGAAATGCCTTCAGGGGCAGGACAAACACTGGTCTATGATGACTTCGTGCGGGCGAGAAATGAGGTTGACGCAGGCTGTGCTTGGTGCTTGCGTCGTGACGCAGTGTAGGCAGGCAGACGACGCGGCGTGACACCGCAAGCCGTTCAATAACATTCGATTTCGTGTATGCTCCTTAATTTCTCGCACGGTTCTATCCCAACGACTCAGACAGATTGTGAAATGTATCAGACCATACATTGTTTCGAGGTGCAAAGCGGCATCCGCGTTGGAATGCTTAAGCTGGAAATGTGCAATCCGAAAGTTGCCATTGTACATCTGCACAGGCGGATCCAGGGGGATGAGGCAAGGGGGCACTTCCCCCTCTCCCCGATCGACCCCCAGTGCCGCTTGAAACGGTCACGGCGCCCCCTGAAAGACCGATGGCGCCTGAATTGTCGCTTCCCACCTCCCCCAGGATGCGGGTATCGCCACCCCTATGATAATATTTGGCGCCCATCTGATTGATTTTTTCTACCCAAAAGTGGCGCTCTCCTGTTCGGGATGGCGTCCTCTCAAACATATACCCCCCGCCCCCGATCGGTAATCCTGGATCCACCTATGTAGGCCAATATAACTGTCGCACTTGTTCTGCCTTTCTCCTACTTATTCTGGATACCACCAACTATGCTCCAAAGGAGGGGAGGGGATGGAGAAAGAGTCAGCTTCTATCACATCCCACGGACAAACACCTGTGTTATATGCATGTATTTTATTAATGTAAAAGTTATAAAAGATGTTATAATGTTATAGTAATGTTATAAATGTTATAACCGTCTGTTACTCCCGTTTTTCTCCCCTATCTCTAACAACTTTCTCTCTCTCCCTCTCTCTCTCTTTCTCTCTCTCTCCTTGTCTAACAGTCCCCCCGCTCCCCAGACTACTGGCCCTTGCAGCCCTGCTGGGGGCGGCCTCAGCACTGAACCCGGATGCACGCTGCCCGGAGGTGAGTGTCGGCGTTTTGGCCATTCGTATCTGTCATTCCCATCTTTCGTCGCAATATTTGTTTGTTGCCGCCGAGATAAATAAGACAGTACTGGAAATTCACGGGCGATGTGCGACTTCATGAATTTAACCATGTGCTCCCAGGACTTTGCATTCGAGATAGGGCTATATGGCTCACACTGGGTATAACAGTCCAGAGGGAATGCAAAAAATCATGTTTTTGCAAAAAAAACTTTTGCATCTGAGCTGTCTAAATCTCATTTCTGGATACCTCGTTACGAAAGCTAATCGATTCATATATGCTATGAGCAATAAAAGTGCATAAAAGCTATGAAACAATTAAGAAACCTTTCCAGGTTACTTTGAATTCTGCGCATGCGCCGAGTGAGCCGTATGAGAGGGTCAAACCAGTGGCGGATCTAGGACGATGGCGGGAGGGTGTAACTGGATTCAACCTCGTGAGAAACTCAGTGTTTTTTTTTTACAAAATGACTTCAAATAGGAGAGTTGGACAAATACCTTGTTTCCTCCCTCGGGTCCGCTGCTGCAACAACTACACACAACTACAACTTTTTTACGTGGTGGAATTCATTCGTACGGCTTAGTAGTGGTAACTACTTAGAAGCGATGACATTTTCCGACGTTCCTGGAAAATTATAAGTTAGCTTGCCTGATACACTCTGTTCTCATTTCTTATTATGTTAGTTATTCTTGAACCCTTTTACCGCCTGCGCTTAGCTATTTCAGGTCTGCTTTATTTGTTGAAAATGCAAAGTTTCCCTGGCTTTTCTGCAAAATTATTATAAGAATTTGAATCCCAATTAACCTGGGCTCTGACCCAAACCACTAAGATCTAAAGTACGAGAATTAACTGTTTAGTCTTATTTAAACGCCATGTTCCAAAATACATCGAAACGAACAAATTGGGGTTCAAGTACTTTTCTCTTACAAAAGTGCGTCCTGCCACCGCGATTGAGAAGCATAAAAAGTAGACAATTCTTCAACCTACAATAGTTTTGCTTTGAATGAGAATCGAGGACAGAGCCTGGATGCAATCTCATGAATACTAAAAACATGCCGTGAGGTCATCAGCCTCACTCCTGTACCGGACTCAGCAATGACTCAGCAAAAACCGAACACGGGGACTGAGTGGCGCCACCGTCTCTCGTACCGCGGGACTCCATCAACTGGAGCAGGGTGTCGTGCGTCCCAGCCCGCCCAAAGGCGGCGTTTGGCGCGCTGCCTTAGCACACGCCCATCTTACTCTTTCTCTCGCCTCAAAAGCCTTATATCCTAAACTTTGTGTGGCATTAGGACCCACGTAAAAATCTGAAAATCGGTGAAAAACGTATTCTGAACAGAACCTCTCCCGGTAGCTGTCACTACCATCTCACTTGATCCAGCGCTCTTGCACTGACTCCATGGCACTTGGCACCAGCGAACACGTCCTTCGCCTTTGTGGTCTGTCAGGGCCTCTCCTGAGCCTGACATCGGAGGGGTTTATATAATGGTCCTTAACGGTTAGCAATAAATCAGGAGAAGCATCAGATAACGTATACAAAGAGAACCAGACACATATCTTATTTTACCGTAATAAACAAGCCCAGAGGCGGACACAGGAATCCGAAAGGGGGCGATGGGCGCCGAGGGCGACCACTTACGCCCTAAGTGATCTGTTTTCCTTTTATGTATTAAATAAAACCAGTGGTGACGGTTTTAACCTCTGACTGTTTTAACTCAGAGCAGTACTCAACCACGTCAAGAGACTCAGAGGCTTCACTTCAGGCGCAAATTTAGATAATCACTTCACAGAGGTTCCTAGCCGTAATCACATAGGTCTCTTCTCGTTCCCTTATGTCTGCTAAGGAGTAAACAAGGTATATTCAGGTCGGAACACCTGTCCCCAATTATAACAAAATTGACTCCCTCTGCTTTCACCCATCAGTAATGAACTGGGGCGCCGCTACGGAATTCTTACAGGGGGACGGACCCGGGCTGGTGCTTACCGGAGGAAGGCGAATTTTGAGCATATTCGGCACCTGACAGCATTAATGACGATGGACCCAAAAATTAGGGGGACGTCGCCCCTGGTTGGCCAACAGGGGGCACGTCCCCCGTCCCCCGCTTTCGGCGCGCATGGTGATGAATGAGAGCTTGGCGTTTTCGTATGTGCCGTTATGCAGCGCCTGGTCACGAGCCGGAATATTGTGACGTCACCACGGCGTTAGATAATCCCTTTACCTACCTTCAACATTAAAAAGTATACCAAGTTTGGAAGCATTTTCTTAGCCCCCAAACCGCAATAGGCACTTTCTAGGCCCAGATCTGCAATCTTTGGTCTTCATCGTCTTAGAAAATGGACTTTAACCTTTGGAGTTTAGAATTATTTAACGTGTTGCTTACTTCAGAAAAAGTCCTGTAAAGTAGAGAAAGGGGATTTCCTTCATATACCTGAAGTCTTCAGCCATTCTTAAAGGAGAAATCAGTTCACTTCGTATCACTGATACCATATTAAAGGAATATTACAGTTGCTGACGCAAATCATTCAACTACACCGCAATATTAATCATAGTTATCTTAGAAAATATAAATATTGATTGTACATAAACCAAATAAGCTCCTCAGAAGTACGTTAGATTTTATCAATTATTTTGTGTCTAAAATTTGAAAAATTACATAGCTACAGCGCATGCTCTCCGGTGAACGTGCCCTGTGTTAGAGGTACCTTGGCAGTTACCATCCAGGGTTACCACCGACAACCAAGATCATCTTGGTGTCGGTGGTATGTAGTACATTTATTTAAAGGTACGCTAAAGGGTGATTCCTTCACGCCAGAGTGACGTCACACAAGCTCGAAGGGATTTTCGACTGCTGGGTCTACTGAAAATATTTTAAAATTTTCAAAAGCGAGAGAACATAAGGAACTCAATTGTTTTCAAAATGCGAAAACAAAGCATTCTATTTTTGAATATGGTTGTCTTTTTGGAATATTCTGGATAGTAATGATACAATCTTGGTGGGGGGAAGGTGTGTGACGTCACACCATCGACTGGCCCTTGCTCTTAGGAGGGAGGGGGCGACCGAAAACCACTGTTTTTCCTCACGAAAACACGTGACAGAGGCACATGCTTCCTTGAACAATACGCATACGATTAAAAAATATCCGATTAGGCTCAAAATGCTATCAAAGTCTCCATTTCTGAGGTGCCGCTTATATCTGAATTTATGTGTCATTGGCAGAGTGTCCATCTACACACAAATTTTAAATGAACCAGGTGTCGAGCGCAAAGCAGTGTTAAGCTTCTCATATAGACGAAATGGTTTCGTAAATATAACATTATACAAATATAACACAAATCATATCTAAAACAATACCTACTGTTAAATATCATACCTACTATCTGCTGTTATCTTTGCATACATACTTGCAATATTTTATCAGGGGTGCGGATTTATATGTCTTTGGGGTGCCCAGGCACCTCCAATGAAACGTTGAGTTAGTGTTAAAAATCCTTAAAATTTAATTGTATATCATTTTTAAGGACTTTAAACTGGCTTTATTTGCATCAGAAGGCCTGTGCGGGGGCCAAAACAACGATGATATCATGCTATCTATTTTTGCGTCACGGTTATTAGCACTCTATCAAATTGGAGCCCCAATGATTTTCGGAGATCCACGCCCCTGTGTTCTTTACACACACTCACTATGCCTTCTCCCGCAGCGGGACGGCGCTTACCCGGTGTACTTCCGGGATGAGAACCAGTGCAACGTCTTCTACCAGTGCAGCAACGGTGCCTCCTACTACTTCGAGTGTCCGCCGGTAAGCCAACGGTCCTGGGTTCAAATCCCACCCATTCCCTTGCACACTTTTGCTTCAGTTATGACTCGAGGGATATGTCACTCGAGATATCCATTGTGGTTTTGTATAAATAATGATTGTTTTGCGTATGTTATGTGCTTTCATGCCTGCTGTTTTTGCTAAAAATACCAAGAAAACGAAGCTAAACAGAAACATCATGTCGCAGAATTCCGCCAAGAATATATCCAGACATCAGTCGTGAAGGAATAAATCTACTCTGGCAGCGTATGGGAAACAAACCTCTATCCACTGAGTAACCAATTCACCACGTTAAAAAAACAGGCGAGACCGGTCATGGTGTAGCGGGCCGTTTCCATGGCGACGCCTCTGCGGTCCGTTTACGGTCGGCGTTCCCCAGGGTACGGTTTTCGACACTAACCTGAACGTCTGCAACTGGCCTTACGCGGTCGACTGCGAGGAGGGGTCCGGCGACGACGGCTCCGGAGACGACGGCTCCGGTGGTGAGTGATGGTGATGGTGATTAGGGCCCCGGTGGTGAGTGGTGGTGATGTCTGATCCGGGTGGTGAGTGATGGTGATGGTGATTAGGGCCCCGGTGGTGAGTGGTGGTGATGTCGGATCCGGGTGGTGAGTGATGGTGATGGTGATTAGGGCCCCGGTGGTGAGTGACGATGATGACCGGTCCGGTGGTGAGTGATGGTGATGGTGGCTCCGGTGGTGAGTGATGGTGATGACTGCGGAGATGATGTAGAGTTTTGGGTGAGGATTGTGATGATAATAACGACATCGGGATTAATTGTTAACCTGAAAGTAAATACACCAAAACTTATGTTCGGAATGGCATGGTAAGGGGCCTATGTGTGCAAAGAGAATGAAGCGTTTAACGAGTGGAGAGAACCCTTCATTTTCACAATTATACTTCAACAGCAATCACTATGATAATCGAGATAGTCATTATGATAAGGAGAGATGATGGTATTGATGTACATAATTCGTATTAATATTATTATCATTATTGTTATATTGCTATGAACATAAATGCTGTTACTTCTGTTATTATTATGACTTAGATAATGGCGGTTACTATGATAATTCGGGAACGCAAGCGAGATCAAGGTTTATGGGAATGATGCTTATAATAATAGTAACACAAAATAATCGCAATAATGGTGATGGTGATAAGGTTGACAATTTATTGTTGTTGAGATCCAACGTAAAAAATAGCAGTATTTGCGTAGTAAATAGTAAATTGGCTACGCCAACGGGTAACCATGAAATTCCATGATGTAACGAGGGAGCAGAGATTCAGGTGCGTCTTGCGTTTGTAACAATGTCAATACCAAGAAAAGCTGACTAAGATAATGATAACAATATTGATAATGACGGTGATATTAATGATAGCTATGGAAAGCTGATCTTCGGATTATTAGGGTCCATAAATGCCCAAAATATATACAAGCATATACATAAATAAATGGAAAAAGCCCGACATAGTCTCTACGTTTCTAATGACAATCAAATGCGTATAAACATGTAACGAAATTGTACATAAGTGAAGGATTCTTCACTTCACGACATATGCCCAACTCAGGATTTTTTCGTTGTCACATCCAACTTTTATGTTAAAATTTAATCCGGGCTTTGAAATGGGTTGCCATTATTCTGTGTTGACAAAATTAACAAAGCCGAAGGAACACTCCCGATAGGTACCCTATTGTGAACAGAGGTTTTATGGATTTTAAAAGGTTTTCATATATGTTTTGTTCCAGCTCTGTACTCACAACTGGGTAACATACTTGTTCTCTTCCGTCAGATGATATCGACCCCTTCGACCCCGTGGAGCCAGAGCCAAAGCCAGAGCCTAAGCCGGAGCCCAAGCCTAAGCCGGAGCCCAAGCCTAAACCGGAGCCCAAGCCCAAACCGGAGCCCAAGCCCGGAGCCCAAGCCTAAGCCGGAGCCCAAGCCTAAGCCAGAGCCCAAGCCTAAGCCGGAGCCCAAGCCCAAACCGGAGCCCAAACCTAAACCTGAGCCCAAGCCCGATGTAAGTTGTGAGGCTGTTGCATAAGTACTTATAGCCCAAATTAGTTTGTTTATACACATGATAGAATATAATTTATAGAATTGCATTCGATGGACTTCCTCCTCTCGGTACTTAACCTTCGCCCGGGTGGGGGTCTTTTTAGACCCCCCTCGGGTTTTTCCGAAGTGACCAAAAAACGACGGCGCGCAGCGCCGCCAAACTTGGTCTAGCTGTTCCTTCATCATTTTTACATCTTTCCTGAAAATTTTGGCTCAAGGTCATATCAGGTCAGGTCACCAGGCTAGGTGAAGTGACCTCACCTCAAAAAATACTTAGGACCGCATAACTAAAAGAAGGGTTAATCGATCAAGTTGAAACTCATACCACATATTGGGCCCACCAGGAGCTACAACATTTGTTCCGGGATTTTTGATATTGGTGACCTAAGGTCATGTGCAGAGCATGACCTCCCCATTGTCAATACATGGGGAAAATCACAAAATGAACTTTTCTCAGTAAGTATGGATGGAATCAACTTCAAACATCGGTTGCGACTTGCTCTTAGCGCATTTCTGAAGCCGATACCAAAATTTTTGACTTGTGACCTTTAAAAGGTCACCTTAGGTCAAATAAGCATTTTTGTGTTTTCCTTTATAAAATTTGAATAAACTAAGATGGAGCTTTTATTTTGTCACCAAAGTGTTTGTATAGTCACTGGAAGTCAAATGATATACATCATGACTATGCCAGGTCAAGTTGGGTCAGACCGTTGACCTGGGTCAGGTCAAATTCTTAAATGTGACCTGGCATAGCAATATCATATATCATTCGATTCGTATTGACGAGAGGATTGCAATGGTGCATAAACTATGGCTGTATCTTGTTTGGTTTGGAAGCTATTAGCGAAAAAGTAAACGCCATCATGCATGGGTGGCTATGGACATTCCGAAGAATATGCCCAATATTTAGTGACCTGTAGCTCCCTAGGCTTTGACCTGACACGAAAATGAATGACACTGCAATGAAAGCGCATCTCAAGAGCTTTTGGATGGTTTTAGAATAATGTTTCTAGCTATCATAGTTTCTGAGATATATGAGGTTTTTTTAGTACACCTCATATTAGCGATTTTGACCTATTTTGACCTCTGGTGACCTTGATATTGACCTGACAAGAAAAATGACCGAAGTGTTTTCGATATAATTTTCAAACAGCTTTCGATTGCCGTTTTGCACTTTTTTCTAGCTCTCTTAGTTTTTGAGATCATGGGGGTCTTTTTTAGCCCCCCCACCAGGGCGAAGGTGGCTCGTACCCGCCACCGGGGCAAGGGTTAACAGTGCTTTGTGCACTTCGAAAGCTATGTTAGATTTCGGGGAGCCGGTAGATTGAGTTTTCTATATTTTGTCCATTGATTTCATTGTCAACTTGTCCAAGCCCTTCTACATATACAGTAAGATTTAACAACTGACTGCTTTACCTACTCATGCTGTACAGTAAAGTAAGTAATTTCCATTTTCATCAGATTGCTGAAACCCTTTAATTTTAGTTTCTATTTTTATTTTCCGGGAGTACTGGTCTGCGTTGGGGCAAGTAAATAGTTCTGACCTCCACTTGTCCAACGTGCCTCGGCCCATAAGCCATATACCCCAGATACATGAGCAGCCTCAGTACGGTACCGAGCGCGGGAACGGACCAATCGACTCACGCAAATTATTTTTAGAAACGCAGAAAATTAGTTTATGAGCTTACATAATTGATTCATTCAAGGAACATGAATTTGCTTACTATAGCGGTACGTTCCGCGTCGCCATACCTCGTCTGGTTATGAGTGACATAAAAGTGCGTTCCGATGACCTTGGTCACGAGGCTGCTCATGTATATGGGATAATAATTGAGAACACCTGAGGCATCCTGCGCTATCCTTGTTTTCGTGAGGAATTATAATGTCGGGGGGCTTATCGAGGCACCAACTGTTACGTCAAATGGCGTTACCGACTTTTTATCTTTTGGAGTGGCTTTGGAGGTGTCAAATTGCGCTTTGCTCAGGGAACCCACCAGGAATTGAAGCCGGGTAAGCAGTGTGGAAAACAAAAGGACAAAAACTCACCACCGTACCGCTCTTTTTCGTGATGAAAAACCTGCGATGAAGCCAGTTAGTAAACGGTTGAATACTTTTCCTTTTCCCATATTTCCAATAATTGTATATCGAACGATACATTTGCACCCTTTCAAACAAGCCAAGAAATCTCGATTTAGTAGTGTGATGTCATCAAGTTCCTCGTTTTTGGCAGGATGACGCGAGTCTGGATGCGAAGTGCGCTAATGTGCCGCACAACGTGTTAGTTCAGTTCAAGGACGTCAAGGACTGTACGAAGTTCTACAAGTGCGCCCAGGGCAAGGCTTGGGTTCAGGTACGTGCTACACGGGCTGAAATCCTGGCAGATAAACCCTAGTGTGATTCATAGACCTAAACTATAAACACTATAAAAATATAACACGCACACTTAAGCCTATGATTAAATGAAAGCTTCAATCATTCAATCAATCAACCAATATTATCATTAATGAACAATGAATCAATCTTAATCAATCAGTATCAATTGTAATCAATCAATCAAGCAAAGTCTGCGTGTTGCAGTTTTTTTTGTATAAAGTTAAGATACATAAATATATTATGCTCGTGTTCACTAATCCTGGTAAAAAAACTCGCTAATTTTATTTGACGCACACGTGTTTATGAGACAGCATACGTGTTTTACATGACGCGACGTGTTTGAGCTAACCCGGCCTCGGATCTATGCCGATGGTTGGGGAGTAGAGGGAGGCAGGAAATGGGCTCTAAAATCGTGAAAAATACATTATTTCTTAAGTAAAACTTTTTAGAAGATAGGATTTGCGGAGGGGGAAACTGTCTTTTCGCTCCATCTGGTTCTGCCCCTGAGCTAATCAGCCAGACGGAACAATTATTCATTTTCATTTAAGAAGACTGTTGAATGCTTGCCTGAGCTTGGCTATGGCCAATATATAAAATCTGACATCATAACTCTAAAGACACTCGGATACAGGATTGTCAATCAAGGAGGAGGGGGCACATAGTCAGAGGAGCAATCTGGACCCGGAGGCGCCACTTCTGGACGGAAAAACCTATAAGGTTGACTCCAAATCCTGTCGAAACAACACTCACACCCTGAAAGCATGAAATTGAAAGCGACATTTCAGGCGGGCCCATCGACCTTTTAGGGGGCATCGTAACCATTTCAGGGGACACCCAGGGTCGATCGGAAGGGGCAAGGGCCCCTCTTTGCCCTCCATGGATGGGCAAAGTTAATAGAGAATCACTCAGTGTCAGATGTGCGAAAGAACGGAATTTTAACAGAAGAACACACTCTGCCGTGAGCCCTGTGGCGTTGTGTGTCTTCCTACTTCCGGCGTTTCAATCTTTACATATCTCTTACTTCCAAGTCTAATAGGGAATTGTTTTGCTCATTTCTAGGTTATAGTTAGGAACACAGCTTTACACAAGATAGAATCAGTAAATTGAATACTTGGGTCTTTTTATATTATCAAACATTCCTTACAACCAATAAGTATACATACGTGAAACATGTTTATAATCGGAATTTGTGTCATTTCTTTTACAGACCTGTCCCAACCACCTGCACTACAACGACGACCTCCAGGTCTGCGATTGGCCGGAAAGCGCCGGCTGCGAGGAGTTCCTGGAGTACCACAAAGCCTAGTCTGCGTCCGATCACAACGGAATTGTCATCCTTATTGTTTGAAGCTATGAATCATTTTAATTTATGGCAGCTCCCTGTGGTGACTACTTGTATTGGAATACAATATGTTTGACGGTTTTAATTGTCGAAGTGTTTTGAGGAAAAGTGAAGAAATCGGACAGGTGTGTTTGCCTTTGACTGAGAGGTGTCGATAGTTTCTAGTCCTGACTGATGAGCTGAGCAAATACATTGTACCTGGACTTGCTGTTGTGCTTACTTATGCTGAGGGGATTGAGAATATGTGTGACGGGAAAACTAAGAACGGTGGATTTGATTCTATGTCGTCACTCAGTCCATAGCCATTACGGCTAGATTGCCCTAAGCTTCCTCGCAGACATTTTTACCTTCTAGTTTAGGGGACAGCGCCCTGTGCTGAAGACGCCCTGTTCACTTCCCTTAAACTGACGGTAGTATTTCAATAAGGAACAACGCCGTGGTGATTTAAGCAAAGAGGTAGTAACACTAGCGTTGGCATCTCTATTTTGAAGAGCAAGGCGGGCTTTAGGACAGCTACGGTAAACAAAAACATTGAGCGGGAGGCATGGGTACCCAAAGCAGGAGGGGGAGGGGTGACACGTTCTCTAGCTTGTGAACCAGACGGGGGCCACCAAAAACGTTAAGCGACTCGATCAAGGTTTTTGTTATTCTGTTACGTACCATTGCGAGTTTATGTAAATGATGCCAATTTTGATGTTGGTAAGCTACCCCAGAAGTGTCTTTCAAAACAGTTTTGAGTGCATTTTTTACCTCCCCTATGAAAATCTGTGGCGAGACCCCTGGCTAAACAGATGAGACGTGGCATGCTTGTTACTGAAGCTGTTGAAACTTCTTATTGCTGGAGGAGCTGTCTGCCGTAAACATATAATGCATGAATTTTGATTTGCTTACCGGAGGGGGAGACCGACTTCAGCCAAAGGATGGTGATGATACCAGCCTTGCTGTTTCTGCCCTCAACATATGAAGTCGACCACGCTAGATACTGTTGTGTTGGTTACCTTCACTTGTGTTCTAACGCAGAAATACCGCCAAACGCAGACTGAAACTAGGGCTGGTTTGTTTACAGCCAAAACCACACACAACCGGAAATCCCCACCCATATCAAGCGAGGGCAGAAACATGAAAGAGATGTAAATAGACATAAAACAACACAGTCACTTCCCTTAAAATAACGGCAACTCTTCAATAAGGAATAACGCCATGACGATTTTAGCAAAGAGATAGTAATACTAGCGTGAACATCTCTATCTTAGGCAGGCTTTAGGGCATTTGCAGTAACCAACAACGTTGAGCAGGAGGCATGGGTGTCGAGAGCAGGGAAGAGGGTGTCGAGAGGGGGAGGGTGACATGTCCTCCAGCTTGTGAACCAGGGGGAAGCTTGGAAAGTTATGCGAATCGATCAAGGTTTTTCAGTTTTTCAGCTGAGTTCCATCGCGAGCTTATGTAAATGTCCTCAGTTTCGATGTTGATGAGCTGTGCCAGAAGTGCCCTATAAAAATTTGTTAACTGCGTTTTTCAACCCCCCCCTTGAAAATTTGTGGTGAGACCCCTGGCTAAAAGAGTGAGACGTGGCATGCTTGTTATTGAAGCATCAAGCACTGGGAAAATGCTAGAGGAGCTAGTCCGCCGTAAACATCTAATGCATGAACACTGATTATTTTTTACCGCAAGGGGAGACCGACTTCAGCCAAGGGAATGCTGACAATACCAGTCTTGCTGTTTCTGCCCTCAACATATGAAGTCGACCACGCTAGATACTGTTGTGTTGGTTACCTTCACTTGTGTTCTAACGCAGAAATACCGCCAAACGCAGACTGAAACTTAGAGCTGGTTTATTTACAGCCAAAACCACACACAACCGGAAATCCTCACCCATCACCTGGAGTGGGGGGGGGCGTGGGACAAATACAGCCGCAAACAAACTATCCATGTCAAATAACGGGACCTCCTTGCACAGTCTCTGAAGTTGGCGCGCCAAAATCATCTCCTCGCGGGCAGCCGTGCCATACCAGTGGTTTGTCAATCAGTGCCCAGAAGCAATCAGGGGTATATCTGGGAGAAACCGGTCTAGACATGGTGCCTCCCAACGTCAAATGTTGGGAGGCACTATACTCCCTTTAGTTTTAACCGGGTTAGTGCTTATTTTCCTGAAGAGAAATGCATTGTTCACGATTTTACTCGGATTGGGGTCCACCCCCAAAACGACCTCTTTAGAAGCGGGCAAAGGTGCCATGCACAAAACGCCTCATAAAAAGCCCTCATCATTATCCCCAAACGTTTGGTAAAGGTCAAGCTCCAGATACTGTCGCAAGCGTTTATAAGATGTGAGGAAAATGCATCGGCCGGGAATCGAACCCGGGCCGCCCGCGTGGCAGGCGAGCATTCTACCACTGAACCACCGATGCCCGGGAGAAAAGCTGCAACGCCGAAAGGATTAGCGCCTTAAATTCAGCTCAATAAAGGGCCTTCGTTTAACTTCTGTCATCAGGCAGTAGCGCAACCAAGGGGGGTAGGGGGCCATGCCCCGAAATTTTCGGGGGCACACCTCTAGGTAAAAAACATCTATGCAATAAAAGTGAAGACTCAACACACCAAAGGGTAAAAATATATGTTGCTATAACAAAAATAATGAGGGGCAGACCTTCATCGAAATTAGGGGCACATATGATTTAGGGCATACGTTGGACATTTGGGCACACACAAAAACCTATTGGGGACACACACCACCAATGGCGTAGCCAAGGAGGTCCGTGGACCCCCCCAACCCTGGTCTGACCTTATGCACTGCAAAACACGAGCATTGTCTCGGGGGGGGGGGCTGAGCTTGGTATCAGGGACCCCCGAGCTTAGTCTCACGGGCCTTTCAAGGTTGGTCTCAGTGGGCCCCGAGCATCGGTATCGAGGGCTCCGGAGTACCGAACATTGATCTCGGGGGCCTCCTGAGCTTGCTCTCGGGGGGCCACCGAGCTTGTTCTCAGGTGACCCCTGAGCTTGTTCTCACGGGCCTTTACTTTTAGCCGAGTTTCCGCTTATTTTCTTGTAGAGTACTATATTGGTCAAAGTTCTTCTTGGATTCGGTCAACCCTAAATGTCTGGTTAAGATCTGACTCCGGATACTAAAGCAAGCGTTTATAAGGCATGAGCAAAATGCATCGGCCGGGAATCGAACCCGGGCCGCCCGCGTGGCAGGCGAGCATTCTACCACTGAACCACCGATGCCCTGGAAAGGGGACTGCAATGCCATAATGATTAGCCCGTTATATACAGGTCAAATAAGGGTTTTAACTCCTGGCATCAGGGGTGTAATTTTATATCTCTTTAGGGGTGCCAGGGCACCCCAAGCCTAATTTGAACACCCCCAATCCTGTTTTGAGCACCACGAATACACATGTAGCCCCCCGGCTGAGCATTGCTGCTCGGATTCATGCCGCCTCCCGGCTCATCAATGCCGCCTTGATACATGCCACCCTAGATTTATCACTGCCAACCTAACTTGTACCTTCCTTGACTAGGTATATGTCACCCCGGTAATCACTACCGCCCCCCAGCTTATTACTTCCACCCTGATTCGTGCCACCCCTAGTCCACAACTGCCGCTATGATGGCATGTTTTGACCTCCAGTGACCTTAGATGTGGCCTGACAAAAAACGGTCCGAATATTCTCGATAGAAAAGTGGAGGGGCTACCCAACGCCGTTTACCGTTTTTCGCTATCTAGCGTGGTTCTCGTGATCTTATGAGGGGGAGGGTACCCGCCTCCCCCGTCAAAGCGAAGGTGCTCAGACCCCCGTCAATGCGCGTGTTAAGTTACGAATGATACTATATGTGACACTGTATGCGGAGGGGATAAGTGATGCTGTAGTGTCAAGTGTCAGATTGACGTGACATGTATCAGATCATGTACATCCGTAGTTAAGGAACGTAAGTTTATAAGTGGTCATGCACAATGTCAATGAACTTGATTATTAAATGTGCAGAATCTGAAAAAATGGTGGGCCCCTCGGCCCTACAGGGGGCCCCGAAGGGAGAGCACCCAAGGCGAACATCCATCCCCCATCCATTGAGGAAATCCTGGAACCGCACCTGTTCTTGGTTCACTTCCCTTAACACGCGCATTGACGGGGGGCGGGTACCCGCCCCCTCGGGTTTTTCGGAGACAGTAGAAAAACGGCGGCGCGTAGCGCCGCCGTACTTGGTATACCTTTTCCCTCATCATTTTTACAACTTCTGTGAAAATTTTAAGGTTAGGTCATCTCAGGTCAGGTCACCAGTACAGGTCAAGTGACCCCACCTAAAAAAAAGTTTAAGATAGCATAAGTCGGAACAGGGTGAACTTATCCGATTGAAACTCATATCACATAATGGCCCCACCGAGTTCTCTAAAATATGTTCCGGTATTTTTGATATCGATGACCTAAGGTCAGGTACGACGCATGACCTCTCCATTGGAAATACATGGGAAAAATGGTTTTTACGGAATAACTCAGTAACGGATGGTGATAGAGCATTTATTTTAGCTGCATTAGACTTGCCTGGGCTTTGCAGTTCTAATGATATGCATTTTATATAATTTGACCCTGACCTGACCTCAGGTCAGGTCAAATCCTTGATTTGACCTAGCAAGGTCAAATTATATATCATTCGATTCGGCTTGCTAAGAGGATTCATATAATTCAAGTCGTTTTGCTCTATCTTTACTTGTTCAGATGTAATGCCCGAAAAACTGAATTTTACATGTTATCCCTATGACGGGCATGTTTTGACCTCTCGTGACCTTAAATGTGACCTGACAAAAAAATGGTTCAAATGTTTTCGATGGAGAAGTGTATGGGCAGCCCAACGCCGTTTACCGTTTTTCGCTACCTACCGTGGTTCTCGAGATCTTAGGGGGCGGGTACCCGCCCCCCGTCAATGCGAAGGTGGCTCAGACCCCCGTCAATGCGCGTGTTAAAATGACGGAAACACTTCAACTAAGAACAACGCCGATAAGAGTGGAAGCATGTTGAGGTCATTTGGGCGCCTGTAGGTACTTGTTTTCACGTGAATGCTCCAGACTCTCATCGTTCTTTTGCAGCATTTGTTCATGAACTGGCCCAGAATATTTTTTCCAGCCTTTGAGGATCCCTTTTATCAGGTTAGACCTTTCATGGCCTTGCTTGACCTTCAACGACCTTGATTTGACCTTTCGTGACCTCAGAGATAGCTCCTTTTTTTTTTTTTGTCCAAGTTTTTGCCAGTTTGGCTGTTGGAGTCGCAGTCTCACTAAAGCCATCAATGGATTTGTAACGGAGACCCCGACTCCACCACCCGAATGAGCAACTCCCACGATGAAGGGTCAATTCAGAAGCCAAAGTTTATCGTCCCACAAAGCACAGGGACGGCCGCCCCGCTCAGATCACCCTCTCATCGGTCAGTTGCTAGCCGACCTGTACGTCGGATGAACTATTGAGCGCCGGAGCGTCTCAGGGGAACCGATCCCAAGCCTGGACATGCACTGTCACTGCATGTTTCTGAGCAGTGGCCCGAAGCCCAACGCTCTACCAACTGAGCTACCGGGCGGCGTCGGGGGCGCGCGTGAGCTACCACAAACTCTGCGTCGAATAACGACTACAGATGCGTGTTTCGGTTCGGTATTTATTAATGAGATCAACACCGAATTAGTTAACTTGTGTCCGATACGGACTTGACCTTTTTCGACCTGTGACCTTATTTGACCTTGGAAGGGGTTTAAACAATAACAGATGAAGAAGCAAGCACTTAACTGGGCGCAAATGATGCAGAATCGGATATGAATAGTCAATTTGAATGGCATGGACACTAAACTAGTTGGTTTGCATATTTTATGGACTTCACCTTTTTAGAAATTTGACCTGCTTGACCTTGAAGGGGGCTTACGCAATAAAAGATGATGAAACAGGCCCTTGGCGTAAATGATGCAAAATTTCTTATGAATAGTCAATTTTCAGCATGAGAAGGACACTGAACAAAACGTTTTTCCTCCAATACGGACTTTGACTTTTGACCTAAGTTGACCTTGAAGGGGGCGTAAGCAGTGACATATGATTAGACAGGCACTAAATTTGCATAAATAATGCAGAATGGCTAATGAATAGTCCGTTCAAATGATGTGGACACTGAAGAAGTGACTTGCTTCCAAAATGGACTTGACCTTTTACCTACTCATTGAGGTCAACCAGATCATTGGCTTGACCTGGAAGTTGACTTGATGACCTGTGATTTTTATGAAAGAAACCACTGGCGTTGTTTAAAGTGCTAAATTTGAATTCAGCTCCAAAATTATCCCTCTGAAACTGAAAATTAGACATATTGGGCAATTTTGAGTTGTAACGGTCAGTGACCTTTGACATTTGACCTCACCTCCTTCATTACCTAGATGGGTCACATAGGTGTATAGCATATTAATCGACGCATAAATGTCTGTTTCTCAATTTAATGGTCATACAAATGTTATTTGTTACCAAAATTCCGGTCAATAGCAGCCAAAACGGCAAAATGGGCCGCAGCAGGGCGAATACCTGGTAATTGACCTGACCTGGAAGGTGACCTTATGACCTCAAGTATTAAAAATTGGTATCAATCGCGAGTTCTCGTAACGACCAACACGCTGGACCAACCGCGGAGCTCTACGGCAATTAGGGGCCAATCGCGAGGGGGCCGCAACAACCCCCCTTTGAAAGGGCGAAGGTGGCGAAAACCCGAGTACGTGCAAGGGTCAAAGAACAGGAGCCGCAGGACATCTGTGGTACCTAAACGCAATTTTAAAGCGGGAGGGGTGGGTGCCGAAAGTAGGGGGAGGGTGGGGTGACGTCATCCAGCTTGTGAACCAGGGCAGCCCGACAAAAATTGCGACTCCATCAAGGTTTTTCAGTTTTTCCGTTAAGTATCACCGCAACGTTATGCAAATGTTTCCAATCCTGGTGTAGGTGCGCTGCTCCTCCAGAAAATATTTTAAGAACGGCATTCAGCTCCCCCGTGAGAATTAGTGGCGAGGCCCTTGGTCAGGGCTGGAGATCTCTTCTCAGTCCAGAGATATGGCTGGGTTAACGCTGGCACGGCAATACAAGCCCTATTCAAAATATATGGGAGACCCAAAATCCAGGAGAGTTCGACCCGAATCCCCCCAGCCCCACAGGATCTCCACCCATGCCCCTGGCTACAGGGATGAGAAGTGGCATGCTTGTTTGTGAAACACCAAACACTGAAAAAACCTAGAGGAACTAGTCCGCCGTAAAGATCTAATGCATGCACACTGATTCTTTCTTACCGGGAGGGGAGACCGATTTCAGCCAGGAGGAAGGGATAACACTAGCTTTGCTGTTTCTCCCCTCAATACATGAAGTCGACCATGCCAGATACTGTTGTGTTGGTTACTCGTACTTGGTCTCTATCTCAAAACTACCGCCAAACGCCAACTGAAACTTAGGGCTGGTCACAGGCAAAACCACTCACAACCGGAAGTCCTCGCCCAGCACAGGCGGAGGAGGAAACGTCAACAAAGTGATAAAAATATTGTCCATGTCAGAACACGGGACGGTTTTGTAATGTGCAAACCCTCTGAAGTTTGGCACGCCAAAATCGGCTCCGCCCAGACAGCCGCGTAATAACAACGGTTTACAGTGGACCGTTGTGTGGTCGCTGACTAAATCAGTGCTTCAAAACAATCAGGGATGAAGGTAGCGAGCCCAATCCGGTTATGATCCCTCTCAAAGACTTAAATTGGCATACCCTCCTACTTTAACACGCGCCCCGCTGGGGTCCTTGCATGACGCCCCCCGCTGGGGGTGCGTTTTTCGCCCCCCTCCGTATCTCGTTTCCCACGAAAGCTCAAGGAAAATTACGGGCGGTGTTCGAAAGCTCTTGACAAGACGAAGATATTTCATAAGCATAATTTTATGTCAGGTCAATATTGAGGCCACCATAGGTCAAAGAAGGCCCTATAGGCTTACAATAGAGCAGTGTACGTTTCCCTCTCTAGATCAGCTCTCAGAGTAGCTAGAACAAATATTTATGCATCATTGGATTGCTCTTATGGCGGCGAATCGAATAATGTATAATATGACATTTCTAGGTCAAATAGTCAAAATGACCCGACCTCGAGCTAGGTCAAGGTTACAGAGTGACCTGGTATGGTCATTAGAGCAAGTCGTCAGAAAATAATTTCCGATTTCGGATTACGAGTAGCGATTTTATTATGTCATGATATGTTGCAAACATGATGCAAGCAAAACAAATCCAATGAATCTACGTTTAATGGGCGCGGAATGGCCTTTTCTGAAGGCATGTTTTCAGTAGGACGGCGTTGAAGTCTCCATTGACTTCACAATGCATTGTTGTCAGTATCCTTGCAGCACGGTAACTCTTAGACTAACATCAAAACATGGGATCTATTTGCACCCGACCCGTTGCCAGGCGGATGCACTGGATACCCGAGGAGCTGCTGAGAGGCCAGGGCACCCTCTGGTCCTTTCCTGGTCACCCCCTTGTATTGAAGATAGGTGGATTTCTCGAGTTTTGAACCTTAACAACTGTGGAAATTGTTGACCTTTAAAGGGAATGTGGCATCTCGGCCGAATCCTGGAATTTAGTGTAATTAGAGGTACTTTTAGCCGAAAATCATGGAACCGTCCATGATTTCACCCAAAAATTTACAATAAGCTCAATATGTTGATTTTTAAAATGCGCCTCTAGGGGAAAAAATCTGTCTCTGGATGATATCATGGTCTGGTAACCACTACCATATTCAATAGGCTTCAAGGGCTTCGATTGACTGGCACTCACCGTAACGTCAGCATATGTCGTCACAACAACAACTGACAACTGTGGCCTGCTGCTCAGGGTACATGAGGGGTACACTTCAGGTACGTTTTATCTTTTATCTACAGAAGCTTCGAGTTTCAAGACAAATGAAATATTGAGTACCGGGTTTTCCGGCATGCTTTCAACTTTGCTATCTCAGTCAAAATCACGTTATAAAGGTGCCACATTCCCTTTAACGACGCACCAACCTCTTGGATTATACGGTGTCGCCAACTCTCATCCTGTTGGGAGGGATAGTCAGATTGTTCTTATTCATTGTCACTGCCGGGGATTTGAGCCCAGAACCTATTGTGCAGGATACAAATGTGCTGCCTACTGCAACACAGCACCCGCTCCCCTCCACCCTTAATAACTCTGGCTGGTCAGCTGGTTGAGCTTTTTCTCTAGTTGAGCAACTACCCAGATTTGGGTCTGACTACGAGCGTGGTTTGTATGTGAGACCTTGGAGTAAGACAGTGTAGTAATGTTATAACCAAATGACCAGACTGGAGGCTGTAGGTATGCTATCCCGCGCCATGGGCATTTTGAGACACACAGTTCTGAAACAATCCAGATTGACAACTAATTCTATTTGTTTGTCGTATTTATTTGTCTGACGCATGCTTAATGCTGTGAGTATGTCTAAGTCACCATCATATATTTGCAGATGACCTGGCAACTCGAATATCCTACACACATTACACAATACATATCAATTTTGTAGTACATTAGACATTAGTTTTACTTGTTATACATCCTTTCTATAAGCAGGCCATTGCATGGCCTTTCTTGGGCCTCACTTTGCCGGTCATCTGCCTGTGAGTAAGCCTAGCCCTGATGAAGCCATCCCTCCTGTCGTATCCGAACACAGCCTCGGCGTCGGCCGATACCTCCTTCACAAACACAGTTCCACGCCCTGACCATGAACGAGTAAGTCGAAAACTTCCATGGGATTAGTCTGGAACATCTTCATCTCCTCGGCAGGAAGGCTCAGAGTGAGCACAGGATAGCATACCTTCAGCCTCCAGTCTGATCATTTGATTATTACATTACTACACTGTCTTACTCCAAGGTCTCCCATACAAACTACGCTCGTAGTCAGACCCAAATCTGAGTAGTTGCTCAACTAGAGAAAAAGCTCAACCAGCTGACCAGCCAAAGTTATTAAGGGTGGAGGGGGGAGGGGGTGCTGTGTTGCAGTAGGCAGCACATTTGTATCCAGCATAATAGGTTCTGGGCTCAAATCCCCGGCAGTGACAGTGAATAAGAACAACCTGACTATCCCTCCTAACAAGATGAGAGTTGGCGACACCGTATAATCCAAGAGGTTGGTACAACAACAACAACAACATATATTTCATGTTCAGAACATATCATTTACAACACAAATATCACGATTGGTGCAAAAGCGCTTAAATGCGCTTAAATTGTAGCACCTCTCGACAGGTTCTTGGTTACACTGGTAAATTACGCCGCCTTAGGTCCGCGGCCGCCCACTCCGGTTGTCAGTCCACCGGTGTCCCGCCGCCGCGCAGGTGCGCCGCACTACCACTGTTTAGAATTTAGGTTAAACTATGTTGGCTTGGCCTGAATCTCTTACTTGACATGATGAATTTTATGGTTTGGCGTGCTACTGCATGACCCTCCATACCACTGAGAGAATGTCCGTGAAGCAGGATATCTAGTTTTGTAATGCTGTTAAGGGCCATAAAGTCTGTTCCTATTATTTGAGTTATATTTTGTGCTAGCAAATTTCGGATGTTTTCGTATCGTGGACAGTATAAAAAGTAATGTTTGGTATCCTCGTTGTTGTGTCCACAGATACAGGAGGGCGATGGACATTTTTGTACTTGATATGCATGGCCATTCAGTTTTGACATACCGACTCTTAGCTGCATTAAAAGGGAATTAGGAATTTTCGCGCCATATGTGTAATATTTAGTTGGTTTCCTACACCCTAACTGTTCTTCTACTTGTTTTTTGAAAGCTTGATGTGATCCAGTCGTTCTGATTTGCTCTGGTAGTCTATTGAAAAGTTTGGTTGTGCATGGCAGGAAAGAGTTTTTGAAGTTTGTTGTCCGCAACGTTATTTCGGTTCTTTGGTATGCATTTCGTAGGTCCCTGTTCATTGCGTTTTGCCTGAGATTAGGTATGATACTTTGAATATAGTTTGGCAGGAGTCCCAGACTAAGGCTGTGAAAGAACTGCATTTTATAAATTTCGCGTCTTATTTTTAGTGTAGTCCAGCCGAGATCCGTCCTCAATTTCGTTGTGGCCGTCCTTGGAAGCGCTCCTGTCATGAGTCGGGCTGCTTTCTGAAGTCTTTCAAGGCGCTGGGCGTCATTGGTCGTTATAAGTCCGTCGAATATCACGTCACAGTAGTCGAAATGTGGTCTCACATTGGTTTGAAATAACTTTTCGAGAATTTCTCTGGGTAGATACGGTACAATAGGGTAGAGAGGGCTGAGGGCTATATTTACCTTCCTTGTGATCTCATTTATTTGCTCGTGGAATCTGAGATCTTTTGAAAATATAATGCCTAGATGTTTGTGCTTCTTGACAACCGGTATTGGCTTGCTGTCGAAAATGAGATTCGGGGCAATTTTGTCTTGTCTGTATGAAAATGTTTGTTGAATAGTTTTAGATGCATTGAAAGTGATGAGCCAGTCGTGCCCGTAAGCGAGAATTTCGTTTAGGTCATTTTGGAGCGAATTTCGAACATCGGTCTCGTTTCCTCGATCGTGTTGAGCGAATAAGCAGGTGTCGTCAGCAAAGAATAGGATTTCATTAGTTGTTTTGTTCGATAAACCGTTAAGATATAACAAGGCAAGCAGGGGGCCCAAAACGGAGCCCTGGGGGCATCCGGCTTTCAGTGGGAGTAACGCTGAGCTGGAATTTCTTATCAAAACTCGTTGTCGTCTGTTTGTCAGGTAAGATCGTAGCCATGGAAGAATGTTATCAAGTCCGAATTCATGTCCACATTTATGAAGCAATCCCTTGTGCCAAATTTTCTCAAAATAACGACTTATGTCCAAGTAAAGCACTGTCAGGTCCCGTCCTTTGTCAAGCGTTTCGTACATAGTATGTGTGAGGTAGAATAGCTGGAGTCTTGTCCCGTGACCTGGTCTATAACCACTCTGTCTTTCTGTTAGTAAATCGTGGTCAGTGAGGTGCTGGTAGATCCTTTTGAACATTATTTTTTCAAGAACTTTAGAAAGGCAACATAGTAAACTAATTGGTCTGTAGGAACTGATCTCGGCTGGACTCCCTTTCTTTTTAAATATGGGTTTAACGTTAGCAATTTTCCATGATGAAGGGAATACACCTTGTTGGAGCGAGTTGTTGAATAATCTGGCCAAAGGTCGCGCGATCAGAAGTGCAGTCAGTTTGATTATTTTAGTTGGCAGTTCGTCGGGTCCAGTTGCCTTGTTTGGGCTTAGTCCATTAATGGTATTGAGTACTTCAAATTCTGTTATGACTGGAATTTCAAGTTTTGGTATTTGTTCATTAGGTGAAGTTCTGATATCTTTGTCCTCGTCATTCAATAGGTCTGACTGTTTAGCAAAGAAAGTATTCAGTGCTTCAGATTTCTCAGTGTCGTTTTCTATCAAAACTCCTTCAGGGCTGATCAGTGGAGGAATGGATGAGTCTTTACTTTTCCCAGTCATTCTTCGAACAATTGAGTGATATTTTTGGGGGTTGTGCTTCTCTTCTAGGAGTAATTTAGTGCCTCGGTGAAAACATTGAGCTTTGAGCTTTCTTACCATTGTGTTTACTTTATTCCTACATTGCCTCCATCTACTCCAATCAACGTCGTTGTCACTTTCCCTTTTAGCCTGGCGTGATTGTGCGTGTTTGAATAGTCGGTCACGTTTACGCATTAGTCTTTTGAGTTCATTAGTCATCCAGGGTTTATTATTACATGAGAATATGGTCTTAATGGGAATTGTATCTTTTGCTGCTTCTATCAGTGTGGATGTGAATAAGGCGGTTGCAGTGTCAATTTCATTGTTTATGATACTATCCCAATTAGTGTGTAAGAGTTTATGGGTAAGATTTTCCACATCAAGTCGTGAGTAATCCCAGACCTGCTTTTCTTGTAACGGGGTATCGGGAATAGTTGCCTTGACAGAAACATGAATGGGAAAATGATCCAGGTTGGAAAATGAGGGCAGCACTCCACTGGCAGTTACAATTTCTGGGTTGGAAACAAAGCAAAGGTCTCGAAGGTTTTGTGTTGCATCCTGATGGCGAGTTGGCTCTGTAATTAGCTGTGAGAGTCCCAAAGATTCTGCGGTGATTTCTAACTGTCGTTCAAAGGCTGACACCGGAGAGTGGTTAAAGTTGCTGCTAAGATATGTGTTGCCAGCGTTGAAATCCCCCGTTACTATTATAGATGCAGGATTATATATTTGAGCCATGCTTATACTTTCGTGGAAATGATCGAGAAATTCTTGTAGGCGTTCAGCTCTAAGATCAGGAGGTATGTAGACGCAACATAGGATTATCGTCATAGTACTAAATTTAACCTTAGCCCAGATCCATTCTTCATTGCCAATTTCTAAGTCAGAGAGTCGTGATGCCGCTAATGAGGTATGAAAGTAGATTGCTACCCCACCTCCTGGTCTGTTTCTATGCCGCACAAAAGGTTGCTGAAAATGTTTTAATTTAAATTGACTTTCGTGTATGGTGGAGTCTAGTTTAGTTTCGGTGAGAGCCAGAATTTGAATTTTATTAGAACTTGTGAACTCTTCTAACTCATCTCTTCGGTTTTCACTGGTTATACTGTTAATGTTAACGTCGGCTATTTTGGAATCATCTTTTGGACCCGGATTTGACTCTATCCCTCCTATTTTTAGAATTTTGTCCAGATCAAGATACATGTTTAAGAACCACCAACTGCTTAGGTAGTTTTGGGAAGAGAGACTTATTAGTTTAGATTGTTGAGGACCATGCAGTAGCACCTTTCCAGTAGAATGAGTATGACAATGGAAAGAACTGCGTGGAGCGCGGCACACCAGCGCCGCGGCTCGAGACACTACATACATGTGATACAGTTGACCGCCAATAGTCCGGAGCGGGCACTTGCCACGGTCTCTGAGGGTATGAACCAGGACATAACACATGTTCAACATTTTTTAAGCTTCGTAGCCTAAATGGATATTACTTCTAAACCTTTTGATTTCAAATAAACACGATGTCTTGTAACTCTACTATACCAGAATAATGAGAAGAGATCCATGTCATGATAGCCTGCCACGATATGCCAGCTACCACGACATGAGCGTGCCACCTCAGCCGA
Organism: Lepas anatifera; assembly: GCA_034440635.1. Classification (NCBI taxonomy): domain Eukaryota; kingdom Metazoa; phylum Arthropoda; class Thecostraca; family Lepadidae; genus Lepas; species Lepas anatifera. The sequence continues at coordinate 619,050 of JAOTON010001031.1, read as the reverse complement.
GACAGCACCGATCTGAGTGCAGGCGGGCGGGGTAGCACCGCGGAGCGACTGACAGCAGACGGGGCGGGTCGCGCCGCAGAGGCGGCCCCAGCGAGATTGTTAAACGTCAGAACAGAAGCAAAACTCTATATACGGCAGGTCGCCGATTAGTGCATGGATGACACCACCGAGGCGGTGGCAGCAGTTGTGAAACAGATGGACATACATAAGTGTACATAATACAAGCTAGGTGAGCCCTTAATCCGCCCGTGGTAAGCCGCAACTAATGGGCAGGCGCAGCGGGGGTACCTCGGTGGGGCGGCTCCATTCATCCAGACTGTACAGTGGAGCCGACCAGAGTCCACTTCCCGGTCCCGCAGCCGTCACAGCCATCACAACAGGTGCAGTAAAGTCTCGGCGCAGAGGGTGTCTGAGCCAGTACAGTCTCAGAAAGAACAGTAGGCACAAGCATTCGATATTTTGCTCACTTCTGATATTCTCTTTGTCATCATCATATTTTCAATCTCAAGGAGTTTTGATTTGCATTCAAATCTACGACTATTTTAGAACTATTCACAATTTCTAGCATTTCTCCAACAGTACCTTAGCGTTGCGTGCCCGCCGCCCGACCGAGTCCGTCACGTCAGCGCAGTCATCAGCAGAGCAGGAGCAGTAGGGTCAAGCTGCAGAGGCGATCTCAGCCAGCACAATCTGAGACAGACATCACCTCCGAAGACGAGGTTCCCCTGGCATCACGGTTGTTGGCAGCGGTTTTGTTCACGTATTCTTGGTTATCACTTTCGTGACTTACCGCTACGACCGCGCCTGCCGCCCTGGTTCTCCTGTCGGCCAGTCCCGGGGGACGGGCCGATGGGCGGTGATTGTCTTTGAGCGGCGGCGGATCCGGATCCACCAGGACGGGTGGAGCCCCCGGCCGAGACACACTCGGGGTGGCCGGTTCCGAGGGAGGGGAGGACTGTGCCTCGGGTGAGCCCCCGTCTGCTGCGCTGCCTCAGAGTCCTGATGCCGTGGGGAGTGTTCCGCTGCTGCTGGCGGCCGGCCGTGCTCCGATGGGCGATCATGGGCGATCCGAGCGTCCCGCAGGTGGGGGGCGACCAGCGACGACTGACGTCCATGCAGAATGTCGTCAGCCGCGTCCAGGGCCGGGTGGTCACCCACGAGTCCCCGGAGGTCAGCTGCGCTGCGGATTGGCTTGGTTGGTCCGTTGTTAACTTTGACCTTGATTCGTCCAGAATCACTCCATGCTGCTGTCAGCTTTCCAGCACGCTTTAGCTCCCGGCAGGCAAACAGGAGTGCGCTGTTGTACCGTGTTAAGTTGTCGGATATATATACGTTCTCCACCATACTCTGAGTGAGCGCTGAGTCTCTTGGCAGGACGACGTCCCTGAGGTTCTTCCTCTCCTGATAAAGTTCGTCCCTTTTAGCATAGGTGACAAATCGGACGATTACTGGTCTGTGTTTTCTCGACTGTTCGCTTTTTCGTCCGATCCTGTGCGCTGCAACAATTTCGCCTGGGGACAGGTTGACATCCAAAATCCTGGCCAGTTCAATGACGAGTCCCATCACTGACTCCTCTGAATGTTCAGGGAGACCGCTGATGGTAATGTTGGACTTACGGCTATGCTGTTCGATGTCGTTTATCCGGAGATTCTGTTCCTCAATCATGGGAGTCACCAGCTGGTCCTGTAGAAATTTTAAAACCACTGGGTCTTTCATTCCCTCCTTGATGGCGTACACTAGATCGGTTCTATCCATGGCGAGCGCCCGCTCCACGCTTCTCACACGAAAATCACTATGGTCACCGGTTCAGCGCTGGGTCCTCGCTACACTGGACACAGTAGCGCTGAGTGCGTGCGGAGCGGAGCGGGCGGAGTACGTCCTGACCCGGCGGCGAACGGTCAGCGACGAAAAAGGGAATGTGGCACCTTTGTAGCGTGATTTTGACTGATGTAGCCAAATGGTAAGGTATGCCGAAAAACCCGGTACTCAATATCTCATTTGTCTTGAAACTCGAAGCTTCCGTAGATAAAAGCTAAAACCTACCTGAAATGTACCCCTCATGTACCCTGAGCAGCAGGTCACATGCTGAGGTCACGGTGAGTATCAGTCAATCAAAGCCTTGAAGCCTATTGAATATGGTAGTGGTTACCAGACCATGACATCATGCACAGGCAGATATCTATAGGCGCATATAGGCCCTAGAGGCGCATTTTTAAAATTAAAATATTGAGCTATTGTACATTTTTTCAAAGAGATCATGGAAGGTTCCATTATTTTCGGCTAAAATTACCTCTAATTACACTAAATTCCAGGATTCGACCGAGATGCCACATTCCCTTTAAAGGTCAACAATTTCCAAAGTTGTTAAGGTTCAAAACTCGAGAAATCCACCTATCTTCAATACAAGGGGGTGACCAAGAAAGGACCAGAGGGTGCCCTGGCCTCTCAGGAGCTCCTCGGGTATCCAGTGCATCCGCCTGGCTACGGGTCGGGTGCAAATAGATCTCATGTTTTGATGTTAGTCTAAAAGTTACCGTGCTACAAGGATACTGACAACAATGCATTGTGAAGTCAATGGAGACTTCAACGCCGTCCTACTGAAAACATGCCTTCAGAAAAGGCCGTTCCGCGCCCATTAAACATAGATTCATCGGATTTGTTTTGCTTGCATCATGTTTGCAACATGTCATGACATAATAAAATCCCTTCTCGTAATCCGAAATCGGAAATTATTTTCTGACGACTTGCTCTAATGGTCATGCTGCATATTAATCGACTCCCCGTGACAATATAAGCACAATGCAAGCAAAATGGGAGCTTTATCTCAATTCAGTGAGAAGTTATTGACAAAACATTCATTCTCTGCTCCTGTGACCTGATATGACCTTTGAGAGGTCAGAGGGTAAAAAACTCAACTTTAAGATCAAGATCGTGGTAAGAATAGACGGTTTGAGGATTTCAGCTTTATCTATCCAGTGTTTACTGAAAATGAGCCCATTATATTTTTCACCATAGACTTATAATGGGGTGACCAAAAAATTGACCCCACTTTAGGTCAACAATATCAAAATTCCGAGATAGCAGATTTGTAGAACCTAATGACATTATTATATTGTGGAAGTTTCAAACTGATCGGTTTGCTAATGTTCCCTGGGCGCTGCTTCAAACTCGTAATTTTAGGTTTTGAGGTCGGGTCACTTGACCCTGAATAGCTCCTTGACCTGAAATGACCTTAACTCAAAAATTTGGTCAGATGTGTAAAATTGATCAGGAATAAGGTACTGTAAGTTGCGTTGTTCTGTGTCTCTTCGTTTTTGAGCTATCTAGGGAAAACCAGGAGGGGGCGAATTTCGCCCCCCCTCAGCGGGGCGCGTGTTAAGGCGAATTTGCTTACTTTCTTGAAGAGTACTATCTTGGTCAAAGTTCCATTCGGATCGAGGTCCACCCCCAAACGTTTGGTTACGATCTGGTTCCGGGCATTTAAAAGATGTGAGCAAAATGCATCGGCCGGGAATCGAACCCGGGCCGCCCGCGTGGCAGGCGAGCATTCTACCACTGAACCACCGATGCCTGATATTGCACATTGCAGCACCGAAAACATGGGCCCCTCATTACCCGCATTAGAGAGTGGTCTGACACTAACGCGCAGTGGAGGGGCCTAATGGTCCCCCTCAGATCTCGAAAACTAGGGGACTTGGAAAAACACTCGTTTTAGAGGTGAGTGGGGGCTATGGTATTGCACTTTATCTTTCATTGACCTAGGTCAATATCTTCAAGTCAAACGAGGTCAGGTCACGAAGGTCAGGTCTTGACCGTGCTGAAGACCTGTTGGGAAAGGCCGTAATTATGCGGAACAAAGTCGGGAATATACTAAAAGTGTACCAAAGTCATAAAGGGAAGGTCCCAGAAAATATTTCCAGGAAATTTTGGAGGTAAAGTTCACTCAAGGCCGTTGATCTATGAGGCCACAATATAGTATCTTCCCTATAATGTACACTAGGACTAGCACTACAGTAACCGTTGGGGGGAATGAGAATTGATCTTGACCCATGACCTCTGACCTTAATCTTTGACTTTGATCTTTGCATTAAGCTACCTTCACTTTGACGTCATTGCATAATATATGTTATAGAGGGTAACACCATTTGACCACAAGCACTGGGCCAATGACCTTGCAAATGCTGGTTTGACCTCAATTGTATTAACTGCGAAAACTTCCACACAGGTAGTGGCTTTTCAAGTGCCGTCGCAATGAACATGAAACAATGGAAACTATGGCAGGAGACGGCAAGGATAAGGATGGATGAGGGTAGAGGAAGATGGAATACTACCTGGAGGGGTCGCTGCTGCGCAAGGCGCATGCGCTCGCTACCTCCAGGTAGTTTAAGGATGAGGAGCAGAATAGGATAAGGATTTCCGGCTGCTACGCACACATACACATAGGCACACACATGAACTTAAAACAAAAACAAACTGAAGACGATGAAGGCGAAAAAGGCGATGCTCGGCTTGGTGTTTGTTTCATTCTCGTACGGATGGCCCAGAATAAGTGACTTCGTTGTTCTTGTATGATTTTGTCTCCGAGATTTGATTTAAATCTTGTCTCCTTTCCTTAGCGTTATTTTGGAATAATATAACTTAGTCAAGACCGTCATCACTAACGAACTTTGAAGGTGGCTGACAGTTTTTAAAAGTTGTGATTCAGATACTTCTTGTCCCAAGCGGCCTCCAAAATCACGTGCGTCACAGCAAAAAATCAAGCGGGGACATATGCTGCGAAAATGCGATGGCGGACGAAAACACATGAAATATGTCATATGTCACCTTGCTTTATCTTGTCCCACAGATCACTAAGGAAAATGCGAATCAGTCCATGACGTAGCCGATGAAAATAACAATATGCCATTGCAATATCAACCCCGGACTAAAAAAGAACAGGATGGATCATAGGCGGATCCAGGGGGGCAAGGAGGGGGCACGTGCCCCCCCGATCGACCCTCGGCGCCCCCTGAAAGGTCGATGGCGCTCCCCTGAAATGTCGCTTCCCACCCCCCCCAGGATGCGAAAGTCGGCGCCCACCGATAGCATTTGGCGCCCACCTGATAGCTTTTGCCGGTCATAAGTGGCACCCCCTGGTCCGGATGGCGCCCCCCGGTCCGGATGGCGCCCCCGGGAAGGTGCCCCCCCGATCGGCAATCCTGGATCCGCCTATGGGATGGATTACGTCCATTTCTTGAGCACCGAAAACACGTCCACCCTCTGTGAGCGACCGACTCGAATGACCCAAGGCCTTATAACTTTGCCTGGAATAACCTTGATTTGTCACCTTGACCTTCATGTGAGGTGACCATTACAGATCATCTCGCTTATGTTTTCATGTCTCCTCTCGGTCTCCAATACAGGCGAACTGGTGCGAACGCGCGATTGTGGTATTCCAAAATGAAGGTTTGACTTTGAAAGCCTCCAAGTAAAAATAATAATGACCGATTTTCAGTTCACCAATAGACAAGCCGGTGGATTGTTTCAAATTTGGCCGAGTGACATTTTTTATCTATGAATGGTTCTCCGGTCACCTCAGAAAAATATGTCGGGGGCCTCCGCAGTCCCCTCGAGTGCGCGTGTTATATTCAGCCAAATAAAGGGCTTTCATTTTCCTCCTCGCGAGTCCACATATACGTAGCGTTTTGTTTTCTTGATGCGACGGAGAATATGTTACGAACCGCCCTCAGCTTGGTCGGACTCTATTGTTCGCGTATCAATTTGGAGTACGGAAAATTTAACTGTGACGGAATCATTAGCGAGGGGCATCACCACGAATTTTTACTGGGGGGATCTCAGATTGGCGATGACTTGAGGGGGGGCGAAAGGGAAATTCTAAGAATTTTGACTGCATATGAAGCACTAACGACGATCCAATTCACCAACACATTGAGGTAGACTCACGCAGGTAGCAGGGAGAAAATGAAAAAACCGTTAGGTCGAGGTTCAAAATTTTCGGAGGACGTTCCTCCTGATTCGCAAGTAGGGGAGGTGTCCCCCTCCCCTCCGCTTTTGACGTCCAGGTCATTAGCGTCTGAAGTGCATTTACGACTCTCGCTATCTCAAATATGATTTGTCTTTAAATGAACGGGCTTCAAACACACGAATCACACCCCATGACACAACAGATACGAATGCGCCGCTTCACGACTGGCTCTAACGCGCGTGTGTGGGTGCGAGTGAAAGCCAAGTCACGCGGCATCCTATCTAGCACATCGTCTCGGCGAAATGTACTGCGGTCTCTCGCCGCTCCCGAGCCCCGTTAGCAGCCGCGAACAAACCCCCTGACCAGTTCAGATCCCATCAGGAAGGTGCCAAAGTGTAGTATTTACGATATGGCTCCGAAAACGATCGCATCCGTTTATAAGATGTGAGGAAAATGCATCGGCCGGGAATCGAACCCGGGCCGCCCGCGTGGCAGGCGAGCATTCTACCACTGAACCACAGATGCCTTATATGGCTAACTGTAACGCCGAATTCATGAGCTCCTTAAATTCAGCTCAATAAAGGGCGGCTATTCTTGTTCGCATATAAATTAAAAGTATGCTGTATTTGTCTGTGATTAAATCGCCAAAGTTAGATTCTGGAATTTAAATTACGTACAACGTAGGGGAGAGTGGGGCAAGATGCCCCATCGGGTAAGACCCCCATCCCCTCTCCCGGCAATCCGGACCACCACTGGTAAATTATATTGTTCCTGAACGAAAGCAGAGGCTTTGGTTGTTTCTTGCGGAAAAATTCAGTTTCCTCCTGTGAGTTGCATGAAGCTGGTGGGTAAGTCTTTGCTTCGGATGTTTTTCTAAGAAACAATGCCCACAAAAGTTTCAGATATTTCGAAGAACATTAACATGCGTGGTTTGTTTGACTTCCCATGACAAATGATGGCGTATTGAGCTTATTAACTGAGCTTTTCCCTTCAGTGTCATAATTATATTATTTTTTCCCTTCAGGCTTGATCAAATTCGGGTACTGAAGGGAAAGATTTCCCTTCAACGAATGGGGAATTTTCCCGGTGGAAAGGGGACGTCTTTCCCAATAGCAAAATAAAGGCATTTGTTAGAGTAAACACCTATGTGTTAATCTCGGGGTTAGTCCAAACATTACCCACGGGCGTCGCCACGGAATTGTTACTGTGACTACGGACCCCGGACTGGTGATGGCGGGGGACGCAAACTTTAAACGCATTAACTGCCTTTGAAAAAGCTAATGACCATCCCGCTCATGACCAAATTTAGTCAGGTCAACACAGGTTTGATATCAGGAGACAATATATGATGTCAGGAGACAATAAAAACTTAGGTCGCTTCCCAAAACTTGTTAGGAGACGTGCTCACTGCTGGGAGTCAGGGGATCCGTCCTCCCGTTCCTGTTCTCTGCTTTCGACGCACATGACCGTACGTGTTAAATAAAAGCACTCTTCAATCTGTCGATTTGTTTCTAAGCTATTCAGTCAAAGGCCTCCTATCCTATCTAATAGACCTGAACTTATCCCACAAGCGCAAAAAATCCCATCACAGTTTTGTGGTCGGTAGTTTCATCATTCGATAAAGTGAATTCCAGGTCAATCATTAAAACCTTTGAAACAATAATTTGCGAGTTCACCGGACCTGGCCTGACCCAACCGGAGATGACCTCAAGGCGGGTTCAGTTCAAACTGGTGTGGGGGAAGGGCAAAGCAGTTTAATTCAAACAGACAAAATCGTAAACATATTCTTAAAACAAAATTGGCCTAAATTGGGAAATTTTGGCCATTACGAAAGGGCTGAGGCTGGACTGTTCACCCCTGGATCCGCCTATGAATGAGCTAGACCTGAATTTCTACACATGGTTGATTCTGACAAAGCTCCGTACCCGACCTCCTACGTCCGTTTGCCGTCCGGTAGCTCAGCTGGTAGAGCGCTGGGCTCCAGTCCCCTGCTCAGGAACATGCAGTGACAGTACATGTGCACTTGCATGCTTGAGATTGGTTCCCCTGAGACGCTCCGGCAATCCACATTTACCCGACGTTGGTCGGCTGGCAACTGACTGATGACAGGGTGACCTGAGCTGGGCGACTGTCCCTGTGCTTTGTGGGACCTTAAACTTTGGTTTCTAAATTAACCCTTCATTGTGGGAGTTGCTCGTTTGGGTGGTGGGGTCGGGTTCTCCGTGGCAAGTCCCTTGATGACTTTAGTGAGGCTCCGACTCCAAAAATCAAACTTGCAACAACATTAACAAAATTCATATAAAAGACACTCTGGAAGACGGAATGGTCGCAGAACGCGAAGGTTCAAAAGACATGGGCGAGACAGGCAAAATCTGCATAAGGGAAGAAAAGACAGAGGGCACGACAATACCAGATGCCTCATCTGCGAGATGAGTTTTGTTATCTCGTGCGGATAATGGATCGAGTGCGCTGCCTGCGAAGGCTGGGCCTGTGTGCCTTTCATTGACGTAGATGATGAAGGCTTAGGTGGCTGCACGCCTTAAAGGGAACGTGATACCTTGGTCGAATCCTGGAATTCAGTGTAATTGGGGAAACTTTTAGCCGAAAATCATGGAAGCTCCATGATTTCTCTGAAAAGTGTACAACACGCTCAATATTTTGATTTTTAAAATGCTCCCCTACGGAAAGAAATAAATGTATGCTTGTGGAAGACGTTATGATCTGGCAACCACTACCATATTCGATAGGCTTCAAGGGCTTCGATTGGCTGATACTAACCGTGACATCAGCATATTTCGTCACACGAACAGCTGACAACTGTGGCCTGCTGCTAAGGGTACGTGTGGGGTACATTTCAGGTAGTTTTAGCTTTTCTCTACGGAAATTTTGAGTAACAAGACAAATGATATGTAGAGTACCGGGTTTTCCGGCATGCTTTACAACTTAGCTATCTCAGTTAAAATCACGTTATAAAGGTGTCACATCCCCTTTAAAGGATAGACTGAGAGGCTGCGACGGTTAGTGGGAGGAAGCTTGAGTCACCACAAGCCACTTTGTCACACTCTAAAGTACATGTTTTTGCTCTTAGCGGCTTGGGGTCCATATTTCTTTTGAAATGGGGAATTGAAACAAAGGAAAGGCCTAAAAGACACCAGGGTATTTTGGGGAGGTTCTCAGAAACCTCAAACAAGTTAACTTCATTGAATAATACTTGATTGATTCCCAATGAAACTAAAAACTACGAAAAAGCTACTTCACCACTGAACTATATTTTCGGGGGACGTCCCCCCTGATTCACAATAAGGGGAGGTCCCCCTTGTCCCCTCCGCTTTTGACGCCCATGTCATTAGCGTCTGATGTGCATTTGCGACTCTCGCTATCTCAAAGATGATTTATCTTTAGATAAACAGGCTTCAAACACACGAATCACACCCCATGACACAACAGATACGAATGCGCCGCTTCACGACTGGCTCTAACGCGCGTGTGTGGGTGCGAGTGAAAGCCAAGTCACGCGGCATCCTATCTAGCACATCGTCTCGGCGAAATGTACTGCGGTCTCTCGCCGCTCCCGAGCCCCGTTAGCAGCCGCGAACAAACCCCCTGACCAGTTCAGATCCCATCAGGAAGGTGCCAAAGTGTAGTATTTACGATATGGCTCCGAAAACGATCGCATCCGTTTATAAGATGTGAGGAAATGCATCGGCCGGGAATCGAACCCGGGCCGCCCGCGTGGCAGGCGAGCATTCTACCACTGAACCACCGATGCCTTATATGCATGCCTGCAACGCCGAATTCATGAGTTCCTTGAATTCAGCTCCATAAATGGCGGCTAATCTTTTTATGTTTGTCTTACGTATATACACCAACAGCGCGTTATAACACTGGATGCACGACCGAAGACATGTTAAGTATCTTTCAATCCGGGTGCTCGACCACAGGTATGTTAACCCTCGCCCCACCGGGGGCCATCGATGGCCCCCTAAGGTTTTTTCGGGATAGCAGAAAAACGACGAACCGCAGGACCACGGTTGAGGGCTTTGTCTCTCACCCCATCATTTTCACACCATCCCTGAAATTTTTTACCCGAGGTCACCCAAGGTCAGGTCACCAGGCGAGGTCAACCAAGGTCACCTCACTCCAACTTTTGAGCTCTATAAGAGCTACGTTGCTCAGTCGATCGATTTAAAATTTCCTACAGTTCCTGGCCCCACCAGGGTCTACAAGGTGTATGCTCGGGATTTTTCGATTTCGTGACCTGAGGTCAGGTCACGAGGTGACCTCTCCCATTGAAAAAGCAATGGAAAAAGCTGTCTTATGATCTAAAAGCCCCAAGAACTATTGCAAATGATCGGCTTGCTCAGAAAAGCGTTCTTGGACAACCTGTAAGGATCCCAAGGGTCATATTTTTCATTTGACCTCTCCAGGGTCATCTAAGGTCAGCAGGGGTCAAAAACAGTATTTTGGCAATAACGTTTGACCTAATTAAGCTAGAGCGTTGAATTAAACACCATCGTGTATGTCTCATCATTAGCTTTCATTTGATATACGACAAGAACACTTTCTGACCTTTGATGACCTCAGGTCATATGAGGTGATGAGGTGACCTTTGGAGGTCAAACTACTGGCGGGAAGTCATTACGTTTCACATAGCGGAGAAGAAAGGTCTGGCATTTTTCTATCCAATGTAGTTTACCAGATCTCAATAGGTCTAATGGCATAAGAGTTATGCCCAGTTTACTTAAGCAATGCATATTTGAGTGAGAATAGCCTATCGTGACATAACTTGACCTCTGAAGGTCAAACCATTGACCTGAGCGCTTAAACATGCGAAGTAATTTTTTACTGAATTCACGCGAGCTTTCTAACGCACTTTGCAGATTTATGCTAACCCCCATTATTTCGGAGTTAGAGGGGGACCATCGATGGCCCCGGTGGGGCGAAGGTGGCGCCGAACCCCCGGTGGGGCGCGGGTTAAATATCTGTTAAACATCTGTCACACAATGACATGTTTTGGGCCCTTTTATGTATGATGAGGTGAGAGTGACTTACGATGAGCTTGATATCCCCTCTCCGTTACCCGGTCAAACCAGCGAACGAGGTGGGACCTGCTGCTCACCAGACCTCACGGGCAACAAAGAGAGGAAGGTTCCCTGGTAGAGAATGTAGCCGATCCATTGGTCTCGTCATGTTGTCGTGCCAAAGTCAAGTCAGGAGAAAAAGAGTCTGGTCTGCGCTGATCTTTTTTGCTGGTAAGGGTTAGTTGATTCCCTGCGCCCATACATTCATGCTTTATATTCTTGCTAGCATATAAATTAGAAGTAGGTATGCTTGTTTGTGATAAAATCGCCAACGTTAGATTCTGGAGCTTGTATTATGTAAAAAGTACAAGTTAGGCTTTAAGATGATTGATTGAGCGGCTTATGACCAATGTATTGTGGAATGTAAATGATGGGGATTCTTTAATCAGAGCTATGGAGTCGGAGTCGGTCGGAGTCGACAGTCTTGGCTCCAGTTGTAGCCAGTGTAATCATACCCGAATCCGACTCCGGGCCCGACTCAGAGTTAGAGTTTGTCAGGAGTGGTTATGAGTTGCACACCACAGTCAGGATAAAGCCTGGCATGAATAACACACGAATGAAGAGGATGCAGAGGAACTTAATTCTCTCTCCACTACATTTATCATAGCTCCGACGCGACCGAACAGGGTCAGCACTGCGAAGCCTATCAAATCGAATAAATACATAGGCGCCCTCCATCTTAGCTCTCATTGCATGTTCTAAAAAAGAGCATAAATTGGTGCAATGACGACATTGGCAAAAAATTGACTCATTAACTTTGATTTCTTTCTTAGGGTGGGGGCAACATAACCCTTTGACTTTTAAAAGAGGTCATTATACCGTGAAGGCTGAGAAACACTACAATTGTAGAGGAAATACAATAAAACCCCGCCGGTAGCTCAGTTGGTAGAGCGTTGGGCTCCGGCCCGCTGCTTAGAAGCATGCAGTGGCAGTGCATGCCCAGGCTTGGGATCGGTTCCCCTGAGACGCTCCGGCGCTCAATAGTTTACCCGACGTACAGGTCGGCTGGCAACTGACTGGTGAGAGGGTGACCTGAGCGGGGCGGCCGTCCCTGTGCTTTGTGGGACGTTAAACTTTGGCTTCTAAATTAACCCTCCATTGAGGAAGTTGCTCGTTCGGGTGGTGGGGTAGGGGTCTCCGTGACAAGTCCCTTGATGACTTTAGTGAGACTCCGACTCCAGCAGCCTTACCAGGAACAACTTGAACAAAATTTATATAAAAAACAATATACTACACTTTTTGTTCCCTGTTCAGGTAGTCTATTCAAATGCAAGCTTCGATACATTTGGCTGCAGTCAGAACCACAGTCGGAGTCAGATTCGGAGTCAGAGTCGATCTTTTCAGTCTGAAGTCGGAGTCGACTCCGATGAAATGCCGCCGACTCCGCAGCACTGCTTTAACCCACGCCCCACCGGGGGTCCGGCGCCACCTTCGCCCCACCGGGGGCCATCGATGGTCCCTCTCTAACTCCGAAAATATGGGGGTTAGCGCAAATCTGTAAAGTGCATTAGAAAGCTCGCGTGAATTCAGTAAGACATTACTTCGCAAGTTTAAGCGCTCAGGTCAACAGTTTGACCTCCAGAGGTCAAGTTAGGTCACGATAGGCTATTTTCACTCAAATATGCAAGGCTAAAGAAAACTGGGCATAACTCTTATGCCATTAGAGCTATTGAAATCTGGTAAACTACATTGGATAGAAAAATACCATACCTTTCTCCGCTATGTGGAACGTAATGACCTCCCGCCAGTGGCTTGACCTCCAGAGGTCACCTCGTGACCTCATATGACCTGAGGTAATCAAATGTTAGAAAATGACTTTGCTGTATATCAAATGAAAGCTAGTGATGAGACATACACGATGGTGTTTAATTTAACGCTCTAGGTTAATTAGGTCAAAAGTTATTGCCAAAATACTTTTTTGAACCCTGGTGATCTTGGATGACCTTGGAGAGGTCAAAGGGAAAATATGACCCCTGGAATCCGTAAAAGGGTGTCCAAGAACGCTTTTCTGAGCAAGCCGAGCATTTGCAATCGTTTTTGTGGCTTTTAGATCATAAGACAGCTTTTTCCCATGACTTTTCAATGGGAGAGGTCACCTCGTGACCTGCCCTTAGGTCACGAAATCGAAAAAAATCCCGAGTATACACCTTGTAGACCCTGGCGGGGCCATGAACTGTAGGAAGTTTCAAATCGATCGACTGAGAAACGTAGCTCTTATAGAGCTCAAAAGTTGAAGTGAGATGACCTTGGTTGACCTCGCCTGGTGACCTGACCTTGGGTGACCCAGGGTAAAAAATTTCAGGGATGATGTGGAGATGATGGGGTGAGAGATAGAGCCCTCAAACCCGGTCCTGCGGTTCGTCGTTTTTCTGTTATCCCGAAAAACCTTAGAGGTGGCCATCGATGCCCCCGGTGGGGCGAGGGTTAAATGTACGTGCTTCTCATATAGGATATCTAATTGGCTTTTTCAGTTCAAAAAGCCTGTGAAAGGCTTTTACACACTTTTCATGTTTAAATACGCTGGGTATTGACACTAACGAGTTGGCGGAAGGATTGTTGGGGTCGCAACATAGATTTGAAATTGGTCAACTCATTATACAACTTGTAATTTTATGGAATAATTAAAAAAATCGTTATCATTGCGGCAAAGGCCAGAAGTACAAACAGGTTATTGACATTGATTCACATTGCATACTCTCAATCAATGTTAAAAATACTCACATCCAGGTCGAATCAGATAGTGAAAAAGTCACGAAAAGGGAAAGTTTTTAATCGGGGAATGTAACAGGGAGAACAGGTTCGGCGAAATTTTCGGTTTTAAAATCGACATTTTGATTTGGAAGGAGGTTGAAAATTAGCTGCCCCTCACTTTTCACGCTCATATACTTGCCAATCTCTCTGCAACAGATCGTGCTTAAAGGAAATGTGGTCCCCTAGTGTCATCGAGACTTGAATGGCTTTAGAGGCAATCGTAATTGAAATAACTGATTTGGCCATATTTCAGTTGAAAAACGGACATTAAGGTTAATAACAAGTTTCCAAATCAGTGTGCCCCCACACACCGGCGTGCAATCTGGCAATGTTTCGTGCCTGGATAAACCTGTATACTAAGACCATAAACGAATGCGATTGCAAAAGAAGCTTTTTAGCTTAACGAGACTATTGTTGCGACCCACAAAGGTACTGGCCAATTTATATCATTTTCTCGATACATTAGAACCTGTGGCGGATGCAATGGGGCTAGGGGGGGCTTAAGCCCCCTTCCCAAATTTCTGAGTGCTTATAGTTAATGCATAGCCGGATACTTTTCGGGGAGCCAATGATTGGGAGTTTCGAGCCACCTAGCCCCCAAGTTCACCTGATACCTCATGACCTCCCGGGGAAAAGATGGTCGAGAGGGGGTGGATTTTTACCCGTTTTCTCCGTAAACGGTATGTCCTATTGGTATAGACGAAATGCTGATCAAACGGTTTCTCAGCATACTATGTTACATGGCTCAGTACTCTATACTATATTCTCAGCTCAAATCCCATTGTGAAGGTGCCACATTCCTTTTAAAGATTCAACGGAACGCCAGTAAAATATGACACCTATAGTGTTTTCCATTGCGCCCGTCAGATGGCAGGAGTCACGTTCGACCCTGGCTGGGCTTGAGCGAACTAACGATATAAAGATGTCGCGTCCAACGCTGTTCCGCAAAGTAATGGACCTCCACTTCAGCTGTGCCCCTTGGCGGACGCAGGGGGGGCATTCTGGCCATGCCCCCCTCAAAGCGCTAGAAGGGGGGAAGCAAAAGGCCGGATAATTTTTTGGAAAAAGGTGTTTAGACTAGGTCTGTCCAGCAACAAAATCATCACCTCCCCCCAGAGAGCAATCATGTACTTTGAGAGGTAGCTTATACTAGGCCTGTCGCTGGGGCTAGGGGGATGGGAGCGTGGATGGGACTAATTCACTCTGCAACGGAAAAGTCGGTCCTTCAATATCACTGTGAAAAAATAGGAATATTGCAAACATAGGCGGATTCACTGGCGGACGCAGAAACACCGTTGGGGAGGGGAAACTCAAGAAATATAACAAGAACAGTACTCTTTGTAATAAAATCAGCCACAATTTCGCCATTTTGGGAGGCTATGGCCCTTGGCCCCTCTCCGGGTCCGCCATTGAGCAGATCCAGGCTTGCCAATCAGAGGCTTGCCAATCTCAGGGGCGCCACTTTTGGCCGGAAAAAACCTATCAGATGGGCGTCAAATCCTATCGGTGAGCGCCGATTTTCGCATCCTGGGGAGTGACATTTCAGAGGGCGCCATCGACCTTTCAGGGGGTGCCATGACCATTTTAGGGAGCGCCATCGACCTTTCGGAGAGGGGGGGGCGCCGTGACCATTTCAGGGGGCGCCGGGGGTCGATCGGTGGGGCAGCTGCTACCCCACCTCCCTTGCCCCGCTGGATCTGCGTATGAAAATAAAAGCACAATTGCCAATGAAACAGCTCTAGTTCCAGCTTCATTCCGCGACAAAATAAAAATGCTGCAACATAGGACTGACATACCGGGGTTCGATGAAACTATCCAGGGCATACCTGGGCCCGTGATGATGGAAAATTTCAAGCGAAACATCATTTTATTGGCTTGTTACTCCAGAACCACAATATTAATCCAGATCCAAAGCAATTGCACATTGGCGTATTCGACTATAAAATAGAAATTCGACTCAAATTTTGGATGTTAAAATATTCTTACGATAAAAATACAAATATTCTTACGCGATACAGAGGGATGCCATGTAGATTCACAAAGAAACTAAAAAATAAGATTTCTTGAGCTGAAGGCATGATCCCTTGACACCAGAGGCGGAACCAACGGGGCTAGGGGGTTCAAACCCTCGCCTCGCCCCCCAAAGTGTCAGAGTACAGCCCCCTGCAATTGAATCTGTACACACTAGGCTCGATAGTTTTTGGCTAAATTCTGGACCACTTTTGTTCCCTCAGCCATGATGAAATAAACAGCATATGAGCATTGGCCTTGGCTTTAGATATTGTCCCAAAAACCGGGTTCCCGGTTCGTAGTTTGAAAATGATTTGCAGAAAACATTTTTAATTGTTGTCTCGTGGCAATTTAGTTTTTCGCTATTAGTTTCTCAAACATGAGACTGCTGAGTATTAGTGGGTACGTAATCGATAGCTGAGAGAAAAACACACAGAAACTGAATGTTGAATTACGACTCTACAAGGAGCACTTCGCTCACACTATAACGAAAACTTCTGAGCCTTGTGTGTACATATTCAATTGCAGGGGCTGTACCTATACCTATACCTGTACCTATACCCATACCTGTACCTATACCTGTACCTATACCTATACCTATACCTATACCTATATGGCTGTACCTACAGCAAAAGCCTAGCCGGGGACTGCTCCTAAGCGATAGCGCGGGGGCAGGCTCCAGCCCCCAAGTACTACCTAATGAAGTTCTTGACCCGCCACTGTTCAAATTCCAAAATAATCTACCAAACGGCGCGGTAAAAGCGAAAGAGCAGACTTTATGGACAGAAGCATCGTAGCTCTACGGTCAGCAGAGTCCCGTGCAAATCTGTTCCATCAGGTCAGAACCTTAATCGCCGAGATACACCACCGGAGCACGGTGAGCTGAGCGGTACAGCATATGTTTGCCGGCGGCAGCAGCCCCAGATCGCTCCCAGCCATACAGCCGGCCAGCACATGCTCGGCGGTACAGTATAGGTGCCAGGTACGTTCGATGGCACAGTACAGCTACAGGGTAGACCATGCGGCACAGTATAGCTACAGGGTAGACCATGCGGCACAGTATAGCTACAGGGTAGACCATGCGGCACAGTATAGCTACAGGGTAGACCATGCGGCACAGTATAGCTACAGGGTAGACCATGCGGCACAGTATACCCCAGCAGGAAGACTTCACCAAGATTCAGCAGCGGCCAGACCCTTTCCCACGCACGTCGTCTGATTTTGGTATCCGATCAACGTTGCATGAGTGGGGAGACAGCAGTCGCAATTATAGGTCGTATTTCCCTCTTCAGAGGGCCCACCTGGAGTTGAACTTTTGAACACCTGGAATCGACTTTTTCCTCAGCACACAAGTGCTCTGCAGCGGCAATTCTGATAAGGTTGTTTGGCAACGGAGGCAAAAACCCGTAAAATAGTGTTTTTGAGGAAAATTGAATAAAGTTTAGGGTTTGGGGGAGGCGAATGCTTCCCCTGGGTCCTCCACTGGCACTCTGTCTACCAAGCTACACAGCCCCCTTATTTCGGTATTAAAAGATCACCTTATAATGACCGCTATTGGTCACTCGTGGTTATCCCTTTTTGTAGAGCTACCATGAGCTCTCATGGGCATGTGTGTCGAAAGCTTGAGGGACGTCCTTCGCCTTACCTCCGAAAACAAATCATATCTCGGCGAAATTGGAGGAGTATAAATTGCAACGGTTGTAGGTCAGAGACACGACTCAGAGTTCAAAGCCGAACATGTTTCGGTTTCAGTAGAAGGAGTTTCTTTAAATGAGGAGATACGGCTTCACTCACAACCCCGATCTCCCCCCTCTCCCTTTTTGGCTGGGATGAAGCTCTGGGTCACGGGCTTAATACGTGATTAACTGAACACTGCTCATCACATCAACGTGAAATGTAAAGTGCATTCATACTTCCGTACATCAACTTTTCCCCATTAAATTTCGAACTTTAGGTATAGCAACATGCCCGGATCAGTCCGACCAAAGCTATAGGGCAGGACGACAAGAAGGAAATAAGCAGGGGCACTGGTGTCAAGTCTTTTTCTTTTAGTTTACGTGCTCTAAGCCTGTATGCAATTGTGTATGTGTTTGTGAGTATACTTTTTTAACCGACAATCCTTTTCCTCATCCTTGCTCTGCCTGGGGGCTGTGAGCGCATGTGCCTGTGGCTGCAGCCACCCCTCCGGGTAGAAAGCCAACACATCTGGGGCATTCCAGGACAAAACGATCAAAAATATTTCAATTTGACACCACCATGTGTATAAAAAATCTGAAACTTTGTCTCCGGGGTAGTTTTAGGCCAGAAACACGCCTGTGTGAATCTTAGCTCCCTCCGACCAACGGTGACCGATTTATAGCCCGAGGCATTTTCGGGAGGTCACCTTGTAGACTCATCTTTGATGCTTCATAACTCCAAAACGCATTGCCTGATTAACAAGTTTTGTATATCATTGAACTCGTCTTGAACTATACCTTATTTTGAAAAAAGTAAAAATTTTGAAAATTTTTTACTTTTAATTTGTTTGACCTTTCCTTTTTGACCTAGCTTGACCTCTTCGCAGTTGAAATTGCCCCTTTAGACACCTCAAACATTTTTCTTCATAAAATATCTTTCGATAGAAAAATAAAACAAATGCGTTTTTGCAATAAGTTCCAAATATTTAGCACCTAAGGTAGGTATGTAGACGGTTTTTGACCACTGCGGTAGTACAGCCTTATGTTTAACGCCGCAAACATAGCGATTGCTTTTGTAATCGGTTGCTGGCAATCATATTGCTTTTTCTCTACGAAATTTTCATCGTGCAAGTGTCAGAATTTATGACAATTAACACGCGCCCACCCAAGGGGGTGGGCTACCGGCCTCCTCAGGTCTCTACAGGTAGTAAAAAAACACCTTCACGCAGCGTCACCGTACTCCATCTACCTCTAACACAACATTTTTCAACTTCTGGAAAAGTAATTTAGGTCAACTGGGAGGTGGTAGGCACTGTAAAAACTGAAGGGCAGCTGGCAACTGACTGGTGAGGGGGATGACCTGAGGTAGACGGTCGTCGTTATGCCTTGTGGGACTTTCAACTTTGATTCCTTGATTAACACTTCATCGTGGGAGTTGCTCGTTTGGGTGGTGGGGTCAGGGTCTATGTAAAAAGTCCATTGATGACTCTAGTGAGACACCTACTCCTAAAACTGAACTGGGAACAACTTAGACATTATTTATAAAAATAAAATTGCAGTCATTAAA